>JAHHFK020001587.1:0-348801 GCA_024533555.2 Aedes koreicus
TGTCTAAATGTCAAACCGGAGTCAACGGTGATTCCAAGGTCACGAACAGTATCAACTTTCTTCAGAGGTTGATTATTTATCATGTAATCAAATGCAATTGGGTTCAATTTTCGATGGAATGTGATAATGAAGCATTTGTTAACACTCAGAGTGAGGAAATTCCTGGAACACCACTCTTCAAAGCTACTGATCAAGTGCTGTAGTCGTAAACAATCAGTGAAGCATCGCACAACCACATAAATTTTCACATCGTCTGCATAGAACGACCTGCAGTTAGGTGGAAGTATCAGTCCAACCTCGTTGATGAAAATTGAGAACAGCATTGGTCCCAAGTTGCTGCCTTGAGGTACGCCCGACATATTAGTAAAGTAGCTCGATTGAGCTGAGCCGATCTTCACACAGAGTATCCTGTCCGTTAGGTAAGATTTAAACCAACGAACTAAGTTACTTGACACACCAAGTTTGTCTAACTTTGCCAAAAGTATAGTATGGTCGACCCGGTCAAAAGCAGCCTTGAGATCCGTGTAAACAACGTCGACTTGAGATCCAGCTTCCATATTCCGGAGACACGAGGAAACAAAAGGTGCAAGGTAGGTGAAAATCGATCTTCTGGGGTGAAATCCATATTGTTCAGGAGAGATGTAGTGTCTGCAGCTAGCAAACAACAAGTCGTTGACGATGATCTCGAAGACTTTTGAGCAGGCACAGAGCGATGTGATTCCTCGATAATTTTCGGCATTTTGTTTATCTCCTTTCTTGAAAATCGGGAACATGAACGAAGATTTCCAACGTGTTGGATATTTTCCCTGGCGTAAGGAGATATTGAAAATCTTCAAAAGAGGAATCGTAAACACTGCAGTGCAATTCTTTAGTACACATGAAGGAATTCCGTCTGGTCCAGCCACGTTTGAGAGTTTCAGCTTCCGGATTGCTGATTCAACGAGGTCCAATGTAATCGCAGGAATATTGAAGTCGAACGCGTCTCTGGGAGTATCTCTGAGTGCTTCGCTAACTTGCTCCAATGCTGGCATGGTGTTATTGAATACACTTTTGAAGTGCTCAGAAAGTAGATCACATTTGTCCACTGGTGTGCTGGCGATTCTGTCGCCGAGATGAATTTCAACCGGTGGCCCATTAACATTCCTTTTTGTGTTCACAAATGACCAGAACAACTTTGGGTTGCGCCGAAGGTTAGATTGGATTCGTTTTGAATAATTCTTGTAAAGAAGACGATTGTACATTCGGTAATGGGTACTAGCTGTCGAGAAAATTCGCTTGGTGAATTGATTTCGGGTTTTGCAGTACTTGCGAAGAGCCTTCGATCTCACACGTTTTAGGTACCGTAAATGAGCATTAGACCAAGGAGGTTTACGAGCAGGTCTCCTCAGCGGAACAAAATCTGATATAGCCCGAGACACAACCTCGTCAAAAAAATCTACCGCTTCATCGATAGTGGAACACGAGTCAAGGAACTGCCAATTGACTTGGGACATAGATTGGCTCATAGCAGCGAAATCAGTTCTACGGAAATTCAGGCCATGTGGATCAACGATGTTATCGAAGGTTATAGGTACTGATAGATTGATAGTAATCGCCAGCGCAGGATGATCGGCGTCGAGGTTAATTAACGGTTCGGAAGCTTCGACAATAGCACATTCCATTACGGCAGCTTCATTTGCCAACACAAGATCAAGCAGTCTCGAGTTACGATTTAACGTTGAATTTATTTGCGCTAAATTATGAAGGCTAAATCCATCCATCAAAGAACAGCAGACGGGTGGCATATGCGAACGAAGAACGTCAATTGTGGGATGACCAATCATGGGAACATTCCAAACCAACCCAGACTGGTTGTAATCGCCAAATAGTAAGGCGTAGTCGTTGTGATCTAAACGGGATAACACAGCGCCAATCGAACTAATATGGTTCTCAATGCTGCTTAAATCAGATTTCCTATCGGGAGGTAAGTACATTGCGCCGATACTTAACTTCCTTTGTGGAGTTGTTATCTGGACCCATAACTGTTCGAGCGAAGGGTTAATAGGATTGGGATCCAGGCAACTGTGAAGTCTTTTGGAAATTGCTATCAAGACGCCACCACCACGAGATTTTTTGCTATTTATGCGATTACGATCATTCCGAAAAACTGTGAACTGATCTCCAAATAGTTGAGCGGAATGAATTTGATCATTGAGCCAGGTTTCGGTTAGAACTATCACGTCGAAGTTGGACTCCATGGCAGCTAAGAAAAAGTCGTCTATTTTCGTTCGGATACCACAAACATTCTGGTAATAAGCCAATAGTCCGTGAAGCAAAGCAGGCGTGCAATCAGAGTGACTGGAATCGAAGGGCGCATCAGGTCTGACTGGGCAAATAACGGAGTCGTACTTGCCTGAAGAAGCGTTTTGGAAGACCCTCTCCCCACTCCCACACGTAGGCCCGGGACGGCTGCAGATCGCGGGCGGGAATGGCTCGACTACGGTGAGGGGATCGAGGGCTTCCACAATACTATTCTCGGTATTTTTGGTGTATTGTGTTGAAAATGTGCATTCAACTCTTGCATATCGCCTAACAGTTTAATCCATTTATAATGGGTGTGTGTATATTGTGTGTTTTTTTTCTCTGTGGGGGAACGCAAGAAAAAAAAAAGGGGCGGATACACTAAGGTTTTTTTTTGCACGGTTTTTTTTTACACGGTTTGCTTACGGCGATAACTCCAGAACGGAACAACTTATCGACCTAATTCAAATCACATTTTACGTTTTGGGCAAAAAGTAATCATATGGCAGTTTTTCAAAAAATTCACAATTTTTGGTGTAAATACTCAAAATTTTAAAAATTGTATTTTGACCATTGCATGAAGAGGTAACACATGCAAACGAAATCGGAGTAATTTAAAATGTTTATACATGCGAATTTTTCAACTCAATTTAGTCTTTTTTTACACGGTTTCATAGTAAAAGTGGAACGTATCCCCCGTGCAAAAAAAAACCTTAGAGTACACCTTTTTGAGAACTGCAAATGCAAGCTCCTCAATTATCAAGATTCAAAAGAGCGAATTAGGCTTTTTTTGGGGGGGTGGTGGTGGGGGGCAAAAAAAAAATACTTTGTTTGTTGTATTTTGTTTTTTTTTTTTTTTTTCTTTTTTTTTTTTATTTTTTTTTTTACAAAATTTTCTTAATAATATTTTTTATTTTAATATTATTGGCGGGTGAGTTTGAATTCTGCTTTGTTTTTTTTTTTTTTTTTGGGAGAAGGAGAAATGTGTTTGATTTTTTTTATTCTATATTTTTTTTTTTTTTTGTTGTTAGAAAAAAAAAAAAAATTACAATTTTGTTTGTTTTTGTTTGTTTGTTTTGTTATCAATATATGCAGTCTTTTGGGGTTTTGGGGGTTTTTGGGTGTTGGGGGGGGGAAGGTCGTATAGAATTTTTTATACTGTGAAGCAGCACCATCTGAGATAAAATAAAATAAATTTTTATGTTTTTATTTTGATCAATTTGTAAAAAGTTTATCATTTTATCAATAAACAAATTAACAGCGACTGAATCATGTCTTAGTTCTTCAGAAATTATAATGAAGCTAAAATGTTTAATTTGCATATTTTTAGTATAATATATTACGAAAGGATGGATTGTGGCCTGTTGCACGTTCCAATGGTGTGATTGAACTTCATCCTGCAAAATGAAGCTGTAATTTTCAGAAAAGTCACAAATAGCTAAAGATTCACCATCTTGCAAGTTTTCCAGAGCTTGAACCTTGAGATGAATCAAATACATTATCTCTTTCCTTTCTTGCATCTGATGCCATATTTCTACTGGTTTTAAATTCGTCTACAATTTTTTGTACTGACCATGATTTTGGTAACAATGATAAAATTGATAGTTTTTCTTGCCTTGTGGCTGAATTTAAAAATTTAATTTTCATATTTTCTATGACTTCATCAAACTCGTTTGCTTTTTCTGTTTTAGCGTCTTATTTAAAAAGATTTCTTCGTACACCTTCGAGGATTTCAGCGCACTTTTTTCAGGATAGTGAACATTTTTAACCTTACCTAAATCTATAGGCGAAACACGAATAGCTGCTATTCCTCGGTTGAATATTTCGACGTCTACAGGCATCGTGAAGTCTTCATTTGATTGAATTGTGCTTATGGTATCGTGACCAAACTTTCATAGCTTTGCGAATCAGGTACATCAGGTATGGTCTGAACAGTTGGCATCCTTGAGCCGCCGGCTACGCTTTGTTCTTCGTTTTGGGTGAGGTGAGCTCTTGAATCAATATGTAGACGGCAAGACGAACAAATACGAAAATCCTTGGTTTTCAGTGTGGATACCTTGGAAAATCCAATTGATTTTAGTTTTTGGATGATACCATCCGTGAGATATCGCAGCTCTTTCGAACACTGAATGTCTTTGAATGGGCGAATACATCTTATTTTACTCATTTTGTAATCTGTAACATAGAAAATATTTTCCAATTGTTAGTTTTGTACGAAAATATCACAAAACATATAATTAAAATGTGTATTTAAAACTTACCTTTGCACCAAAACGTGTTACACTTTCCTTTACAATTATTATGTTATCAAACAACACTGGATCTCGTTAAAAAAAACACAGGATTATGAGCTGAAATTACTATAATCACTATGCTACTAGCAACCTTTCTGCATTTACTGTTTGGTAGATACTGGATGAATTCAGAACCGAGTCAGACATTATTATACAGCTCACGGGTATCATAGAGGTAGATTTGCTGGCGTAGGTATATTGTTATTGAAGAAGATTGTAAATTGTATATACCTGGAATGAATAAAGAGTGCGGCGGTTGTTGATTGAGGTAACAGTCGGCAGCCGTCTAGTTTGATGGAAGGTGACTAAGACTGCGTTCTTTTTATTTATTATTAAGAAACGGTCATCGACGGAGCTAGCCTCGTTATGGCCAGCGTGGCCATGGTGGACTAGTTCCAACAAAGACCATGTTTACAATCACCAACTGTACGTAGTACAGCTAACTGGTATCTAATTACCTGTATCTAATACTTGTTAGCACGTTTTCAGCACAACGCACCAAAAATCACTTGAAGAAATCATTGTTCCTGATAGTGGGATTTTGTAACTTGTTTTTCAAAATACTTTTAAGGCAGAGAATTTCACTCGAATCTTTAAGTTGTCAGTGTCATTTTAACTCAAATTTTTACAATATTTCCGAAAAAAATACTTTTGAAACAGGAAAACACGGAATACATCCGAAAAGGGCCAAAACTTATTAAGTTTTCAAAAAAATCAATATTAAATCAGTAATATCTTCTAAACGGTGCATCTTAGAAAAATGTTACCGAAGTACTTTTTGCTTGCAAATTTGATGAACTTTTATAAAATTAGTATGACAAACTGTTTTGACTTTTTTTAATAGCTTTTTTGAAAATTGTAATTGTTTAAAAAAAAAAAATTCATTGTGATCTAATTTTCTCCAGAACAACCCATTGTGCACTAGATAGCATTTTCACTCAGCTATAACATAAGGATAATTAAAAAATTATTGACATGTAACTCTTAAGGGAAAATCTATATTTTAGTTCAAAACACAAAAACCAAACTTCTTTTTTACCGTGCATATTTTTTCCATATAGCACCAACAATTGTCTAAAACTTCGCCAAAGACACCAAACCAATCGGACAAACCGTTTCCGAGATACAATTTTTTGAAGATATCATGTGCATTTTTCATAGGCCCTTCTCATAAGTAAGGCTAGATTCAAAATGGTTTTCTTCCCCAAAAACTTGTATGCAAGATTTCATGCAAATCAAAAAATACAAAAAATAAAAACTGGAAAAATGTCCCACCTGTTCGTGGAATCGCTCAACTGTGGAAGAATGAGTGATATCTTAATATATCATTTTGTATTGCAAGATTTTGGCATATGGCTTCTACGAACAAACCAAATACACTACAAGCTTAAATAATTATGAACCTTAACACGTTCAGTGCTTCTATGATATTTACCTATGCAGAAATCTTTAAATTATATATATCTGGACAATAGCGACAGTAGTAGTCTGATAGTGGGTTTTTTTTTGTTCACGTATACCTGATTGACTTAGAATTGAAATATAATGAATTCCACATAGTTAAATAATAATAAATTTAATATTAAATTAAACAAATAGCTGCCTATACTAAAGTACTGAAAAGATTATGTTTAAATGGCATTACAAGTAAAACAACAATGCCTTCAACAAAAGTGTACAATCCATTGGAACAAAGATTAAAAATAATTCAGAAGCTACACCATGCTTTTTACTTGAAAAAACTGAAGAACAATTGAGTGAGGATTTCGTTTAGAGGTTCAAACGGAATCATAAAATAAAATCCTAGTTTTACTAACCTTTCATATATTCGAGGTCTGGATTTGATTATCCTTTTTTTATCCGATATTTCATTTGAAGCTTTATTCGCTTAACTCAACTCAACGTTTCATATCAAAAATTGATATTGAACAACTTTTAAACATTTTTAATATGATTATTTTCGCATATGATCAATCGTTTATTCCACATTCGTAACATTAGAATCCTTACTTTACAGATATTGTTGCTTGGATTTTGATTTAAATGAGCCATTTGAAAAATATACAATCAAGTACATATATCAGTACGTACCTGAAAGTTTAACCAATACCTAAATTTTACTATGTGATGAATACATTAGATATAGTTGGGATCATAGCAAAAATTATGTCCTTAAAATTCTGTCTACGGAGTCTTGTAAAATCATTGATTTTGTTTGTATGTAAACAGTTGACAGAATAAATTCAATAACATAACAGTTTATGTCATTACGCACAATTAGTAATCTCACAACTGTTTATTTTGTTTGGGAAGATAATTTATTTCAGCTTTACATAAGTAGCTATTTTATTTATATTCTTTAGCTGGTACAGCCAAAAATAAAAATATCATGCTCTCACTTTGAGTGATCCATGTTTAATAGTGAAATAGTAATAACCACTACCATAAAAATCTTAGCGTATAGAAGTTGTATAATGAGCACTTCAAACCATTTTCTTTGTTAGGCCAATACAATAACAACAACCGCTAGAAACCAACTCTTATTGATTATTTTTAAATTCATATCAAAACACATGTGGTCGGTAGTGTGCATTTCATTTAGATATATTTCAACCGTCATCACTGTTGTGATAATGTGCAATTGAACGTTGCAAGCACGTAACATTTTTTAATGATTTTTTGCTGCGTTCTCATTATGTTGCACATATGGCTCACAGAACGCATTCTGAAAACCTTATGTATTAGATCGCTCCATTGGAACAAGAGTGTAACATATTTGTTATGTTGCACTGGAGGTCAAAATTTTGAATAATAAACACCACATGCAATGGAAAATATTAACTTTGCAACGTCATGATTAAATTTACTTAGCTGCAAGTTTACAAAAAACAAACCGGTCTCGACTAACTCCAATGTTTGTTTTAAATGGTCTTGGCAAACTATTTGAGCAGCATTAATGAAATATCTAGTATATCGTGTACGTGAAATATACTCTGCTGTAACAAAATATGCTTTTTGTTACTGCAAAATTACTAAAATGAAACATGAAAACTAAGTGTTGAATATAAATGATGTTTTGTGTGCTACTTGGGCAAGAGTTAGTGCTCATGTCCCAACCGACAGACAAGCTCCCACGCAAGGAAAGGCACTACACCCTTGGATTTGGAGCATGCATACATGTAGGAAACGCCGGTGTGGACAACGGAGTGCACTAATTTTCTTAGCTTCTTCACTCCCAACGACCAATATACATATAAATATAGATATGCTTTCTCGCCAAGGAAAGCCTCCCGCACAATCCCATCCAACTTCCAACTCCAGATGTCTATGAAGGTAGCATGAGTTCTCAGCATCTTCCTTAAGTAGACATCTAATCAACACTTCCCTCCCATCCCTTGCTGATCATAAGGACCTGGCCAGGTATTATGCATAGAAATCGATGGATGAAGAGCCTGTCACACCCAAGGCAGCTCTTCTGGCGCTTCCATCGTCTCTACAACAACCAATCCAGGATTGTGTATGGTCGGAAAATGCTATGCTATGCTATGCTAAGATTATCAAAGATAAGTTCATCCGTGGAATGTAAATGGTAGGGGAGGATGGGACAAAACGCACCGTTTAAGCAACATCGCGAATTACTAGGGAATGGAAGCTGACATTTAGGAAGACGTTATTGAGTATGGTGCATTACGATGTTTTCGTTGTAGATCAAATGTAATTTAAATTCAAAACGATGATTTTTCATGATTTTTTAAACCTTTTCCAATTTGATCCCAAAACGATACCGAGGTGAAACGCCTGTTTCATTGCTCTATTGCAAAATTTGGGTAAGACGCACCAAAACACTGGAATATGATGCACCACAATATTGGGATAACATGCTTTGCTTGTAAAAGATAGAACACGGCTTTAAAGGTTACTCATAAAAGTTGTAAAGTGAGGAGATTGCAACATATCGTCACATCCTTTTAGCTCTGTTTGGTAGCCAAGCAGCCAATAAAGATAGCAAATCGTTGCGATATGTTGCCAACTCCTCATTATATACACGATTAGAAAAAAAGTACCCAACAGAGAAGTTAAATGTGGGGAGCCAACGTTGGGTAAATTATGTTTACCTATCATGGGTTTCTAATTACTTACATTTGGGTAGAATTTTACAAGAAGTCAGTTATTTATACCCAACGGTAGGTTAACATGACTATACCCAACGTTGGCTTCCCATACTTAACTGCTTCACTGGGTACTTTTTTCTAAGTGTATAGACGCATATAACGCCATGGTGCGTTCTGCCCCAGTTTTAGTTTCACATAGTTTTGTCTAAAGATTCTGAAAATACGTGGAATTATAGTAAAGTTTTGATACTATCTTGAAGTTTTGTTGTGCGAAATGCATGTGAAGTGAATTTATTACAAACCATGGATATTAACGCATGGTTAAAGCTTATTTTAATAAAACTCTTATTTACATGTGAGGTACAGTCATGAAAATTTCTTCAATTTTGATGATATTTTGGTGTACTTAGTGCTTTATTGTACTTCAAAATTATGAGTTTTTTTTGTTTTATGTATAAATTGATAAAGTATCCTTCCATGAAAGCTATAATTTTGAAGATTTGAGTATATTTATTGACTGGTTCATTTTACGCCACCACTGCATTTTGTACTGTTCTCCTCTATGTAATTAATTCAGGTATATTTATCACCTTTAGCATCGAGGATCTGCATTGAATTTTCTCCAGATGGCACATGGCACTATCCATTGTACTATTCATCGGAAACCATTAAAAAGTTGTTGATTAAAAAAATTACAAAAAAATCAAACAATAATTCGTAATTTAACTTAAACTAACAGTGAAATCATAAAATTTTCGCGTGCTTTATGTAAGACGTAGTGCATACAATCGATTCCCTCCCTTCGGCGTTGAAAAAATTTTCAAATAACTGATTGGACCAAGTACACGCACCTTCTACAATTTTGTTTTAACACGCTTTTATGTGAATAATCTTCTTACGAGTTTCTATGACGCTCATGGTGTATCAGTCAAAATAATAAAGTAATTTACGAAAAATATAATATAAAACATAATTTAAGTACTGTAACCGTTCGCGAAATAACTCTAGGCTAAAAATACACAGTTTCTTTAGCGCCACTCGTCGGAGAGATCACTGTTCGTTTTTGGATTTGTCCAACGAATTAAGACTACCTCATGAACGGTGTTTACGAGCTAAAGTAATATTTCGGAAAATGCCTCTCCTGCATATAGCACGACCGTACTCGTAATTTAATATTTTTCAGAGAACTTCATGGTAGTTCTTAAGAGCTATTCAAGTTCTGCAGCGAACTTCAAGCAAGTTCTTCATAGAACTTCTGGGAAGTTCTTCAAAGAACTTCATGGAAGATCTCCAGAGTACTTCAGGGAATTCTTAAGAGAACATCAGATAAATTCTGCAGAGAATTTTAGGAATGTACTAAAGAGAAATTCAAAAAAGTTCCTCAAAGAACTTCATGGATGTTCTTCAAGTTTTCTGAAGTTCTCTGCAAACATTTCATGAAGTATTCTGAAGAACTTCCACGAAGTTCTCTGAAGAACTTGCTTGAACTTCTCTGCAGAACTTCCCTGAAGTTCTCTGAAGAATTTTCCTAAAGTTTTCTGAAGATCTATCCTGAAGTTCCCTGAAAGACTTCCCTGAAGTTCTCTGAAGAATTTTCCTGAAGTTCTCTAAACAACTTCCATGAAGTTCTCTGAAGAATTTCCCTTAAGTTCTCTGCTGAACTTCACCGAAGTTTTTTAAAGAGCTTCCAAGAAATTCTATGAAGAATTGTTTTGAAGTTCATTGCAGAACTTCCCTGAAGTTTCCAGAAGAACTTCCATGAAGTTCTCTGAGGAACTTCCCTGAAGTTCTCTGAAGCACTTCCTTGAAGTTCTTTGCATAACCTCCCTGAAGTTCTTTGAAGAACTTCCATGAAGTTTTCTGAAGAAATTTCAAGAAGTTCTCTGAAGAACTTCTATGAAATTCTCCGAACAACTTCCCTGAAGTTCTTTGAATTACTTCCCCGAAGTTCTTTGAAACACTTTCCTGAAATTCTTTGAAACACTTCCGTGAAGTTCTCGGCAGAACTTCCCTGAAGATCTCTGAAAAACTTCCCTGAAGTTCTCTGAAGAACTTTCCTAGTTTTCTGAAGAGTTTCCCCTGAAGTTCTCTGAATGACTTCCCTGAAGTTCTCAGCAGAACTTCCCTGAAGTTCTTTGAAGAACTTCCATGAAGTTCTCTGAAGACCTTTCCTAAAGTTTTTTGAAGAGTTTCCCTGAAGTTTTCTGAAAGACTTCCCTATAGTTCTCAGCAGAACTTCCCTGAAGTTTTCAGCAGAATTTCCCTAAAGTTCTCTGAAGAACTTTCCTAAAGTTTTCTGAAAGACTTCCCAGAAGTTCTCAGCAGAATTTCTCTAAAGTTCTCAGTAGAACTTCCCTGAAGTTCTCTGAAGAACTGTCCTGTAGTTCTTTGAAGAACTTCCATGAATTTCTCTGAAGAACTTCCCTGAAGTTCTCTGCAGAGCTTCCCTAAAGTTCTCTGCTGAACTTCTAAGAAGTTTTCTGTTGGACTTCTAAGAAGTTTTCTGTGGAACTTCCAGGAAGTTCTCTGAAGAACTACCATGAAGTTCCCTGACAATCTTCTATGAAGTTTTCTGAAGTTTCCTTCCGAACTTCCCTGAAATTCTGAGCAGAATTTCTTTAATGCTCTCTGAAGAACTTCCCTGAAGTTCTCTGAAGAACTCCCCTGAAGTACTCCGAAGAACTTCCCTAAATTTCTTTGCAGAACTTCCAAGAACTTCTCAGAAGAACTTCCATGAAGTTCTCTAAATTACTTCCATGAAGTTCTCTGAAGAACTTCCATCAAGTTCTCTGAAAAACTTCGATGAAGTTCTCTGAGGAACTTTCCTGAAGTTTTGTAAAGAACTTTCCTGAAGTTCTCGGCAGAACTTCCCCGAAGTTCTCGGCAGAACTTCCCTGAAGTTCTTGGCAGAACTTCCCTGAAGTTCTCGGCAGAACTTCCCTGAAGTTCTCGGCAGAACTTCCCTGAAGTTCTCGGCAGAAATTCCAAGAAGTTCTCTGAAGAACTTCCATAAAGTTCACTGCAGAATTTCGCTGAAGATCTCTGAAGAACTTCTCTAAAGTTCTCTGAAGAACTTCCCTGATGGTCTCTCAGGAACTTCGCTGAAGAACTATACTGAAGTTCTCTAAAGAATTTCCCTGAAGTTCTCTGAAGATGTTCCTTGAAGTTCTCTGCAGAATTTCCCTGAAGTTCATTGAAAAACTTCCATAAAGCAGTTCTTTGGAGAACTTCCAAGAAGTTTTCTGGAGAATTGTTTTGAAGTTCTCTGCTGAACTTCCATGAAGTTCTCTGAAAAACTTCACATATGATCTCTGCAGAACTTCCCTGAAGTTCTATGAAGGACTTCCCTGAAGTTCTCTGCATAACCTCTCTGCCGAAATTCCGAGAAGTTCTCTGAAGAACTTACATAAAGTTCTCTGAAAAAATTCCAAGAAGTTCTCTGAAGAACTTTCATGAAGTTCGCTGAAAAACATCAAAAACTTTTCTGAGGGATTTTCCTGAAGTTTCTGCAGAACTTCCCTGAAGTTCTCTGCAGAATTTCCCTGATGTTCTCTGCAGAACCTCGATGAAATTCTCTGAAGAACTTCTCTGAAGTTCTTTGAAAGATTCCCTTGAAGTTCTCGGCAGAACTTCCCTGAAGTTCTCTGAAAAACTTCCATAAGTTCTCTGTAAAACTTACCTTTAAATCTCTGCAGAACTTCCCTGAAGTTCTCTAAAGAACTCCCCTGAAGTTCTCTGCAGAACTTCCTTGAAGTTCTCTGAAGAATTTCCATGAAGTTTCTGAAGGACATACCCGAATTTTTATGAAGAACTTCTCTAAAGGACAACATTTCCTGAAAACAATGAATTCAATAATGATCTAGGTATCAAAATACAGATATAACAAAAATTTCACATGAACACTAGTACCACATTGCGGACGAATTCTGATCTTATGTGTACACTTTTCAAAAAGCGCTGAACCCTCGAATATCTTTTTTGAAGATGCCATCTTGATATATATCTACAGTGCGCGAAATAATTATACCGTATACATAAAGCTAGATTTGATTCGTAATTTTGCAGGATTGTTTTCAATGCTCAATTGAGGTATTTCGTTTGACAGTGTATCCGCCAGCTGGGGGCAGCGGAAATGTTTTGTTTACGCGCTCACACAAGCAGCAGTTTGACTTAGAATTTTTCAAGTTCCCGTCCCAGTAGGAAATACATATAGCGTACATCGATCTCATACACCTGGATTTGTGATTGTAAGTAAATTATTCATCGGAATGAGCAATGGTATCAGAAGATAGATATCTAACCGTGATTCTAGCATATTGTTCTAGTGATTTCAAATATATTTCCTAGGCTTTTTCGTAAAAATGCCGACGGGAAAAGAATTGTCGTCTGAAGAACGGACAAAACGGACTTACAGTGAATCTGGACTCTCTATTCGTCAAATTGCTCAGAAAGTCAACCGGAATAAGAGTACGATCGTCAACTTTCTCAAAGATCCGAAAAAGTATTGTACAAACAAACGTAGCGGTCGGCCATCTACGCTGTCTGTCAGAGGAAAACAGGAAGTATGGCGATTGGCCGTTAAAAAAAACTTGAGTGCAGGTCAAATCAAGTCTGAAATGTCTCTCCCGTTGACCAAAAGGAGGATTCTGCAAGTTCTGAAGGAAAATCCCAACATTCAATATCAACAAAGAGTGAAAACACCAAAGCTTCTTCCTCGACATAAGACTGCAAGGTTGGAATTCGCTGAGCAACACGCGTTTTGGCTAGCTGAGTGGAAATCTGTCATCTTTTCGGACGAGAAGAAGTTCAATTTGGACAGACCTGATGGATGCCAGATGTATTGGAGGGATATTCGCTGAAATCCTGAAACGCGTCACGCAAGGAACTTTCAGGGTGGTTCAATCGTGATTTGGGCCGCATTTGGATATCGCGGAAAAACCCCAATATGTATTATTTCACACAAAATGAATTCTGGGAAGTACATAGAACTTATTGAGAACGTCCTGATCGACTTTGGCGATAATTTGTGGAGTGAGCACTGGATTTTTCAGCAGGATAATGCTGCAATACACTCTTCCAAACAAACAAAATCCTTTCTAGCGTCAAGAAACAGTGGCCGGCTATAAGTTCTGATCTGAATCCAGTAGAGAATCTTTGGGGAATCTTGTCAGCAAGAGTTTATGCAAATGGACGGCAGTTTGACACACTATTGCAACTCAAAACAGCTATTCAAGAAGAATGGGCAAATATCGACATCGCTGTACTGCAGTCATTGGTTGACAAAATGCCACAACGTCTCGCAGATCTTATTACAGCTCGAGGAGGAAGACCGAAGTATTAAATCTATCATACAGGTAAAGCTGAAGAGAAAAATCAAATCAATCAGATTTGTACGGTATAATTATTTCTTATGAATCTTATCATAAATCTATGAATTAAACTATCAGAGGTAGAGCAATAAAGTTGAATGAACACACATTTCGTTTGTTTTGGTTCAAGGTTTATCAAAAATATCCAACTCACTTCGAAGAAGGCAACTAAAGAGCTAAACGTCGAATTTTCATTTGTACGCTATATTTATTTCGCGCACTGTATAATCTCGAGATCCAGATTATACAGGAAGTTTACATGCACACTAGCGCCACCGAGTGATATAATTCTGAACTGGTGAGTCACGCGTCTGGTAGCTCATAATTTTACAACTAACTTTCCTGAAAACAGTAAATTTATACACGATCTTGATCCCAACATACAGGTAATACACAAAATTCACATGTACAATAGTGCCACGTAGCGGAAGAGTTCTGATTGAATGATAACATCATCCGAAAGGCCTCAATCAACTAAACATCTTTGTCGAAGACACCAACTTGCTATATGTCAAGGATCTCGAGATCCAGCTTATAAAGTATGTTTAAATACATGCATACTAGCGCCCCGTATCTATTGGACAACTTTGCTGGAGGAAGTAAGTTTCTATATATGAGGGATGACGAGATATTTTCTGATGAGACAACAAAGGTCAATGCCCATGCATCATTTGCGACCACCATAAAGGGATTCCGCGCATGCGGAGTTTCTGGCGATCCGCAAACAGGCGTCCACTAAGTCCCGCCTCCACGCCGGCTCCTCCTCCAGGCTGGGCCAATCCGGGTTGCAGTACCTCCACGCAACCACCCGCCGATGGACAGCTCTACGACTCGGAGCAAATGGTCGAGTTCGTCCAAGAGCTCTACCGCCAACTACGTTCCTGCCGCTGCAAGGAAGAACAGCTCAAAGCCGCCACATCCGTGACGATGAAATTTATTTTCAAATATGGACCATAATCACACCATCAACATCGTAAATTGGAATGCTTGTTCCATCCGGAACAAAACAATCGACCTCGGTGACTTCCTTAACAGGAAGGCCATCGTCACCGAGACACATCTCAAGCCGGAACTCACCGTTTTCATCCCAGGATACCGGATTGTGCGACTTGATCGTAGTGGCTCTAGTGGAGGAGGAGTTGCGATCGCCCTGCGCTACAACATCAACTACCATCTGCTTCAGAGTCTTCAGCTGCAGTCAATCGAAGCCATCGGAATCGAGGTCGAAACTGTAATCGGCCCTATCACCATCATCGCGGCTTATTGTCCCAAGCAAGCCAGCACCGCTAACGGAACAACAACGGTCCTACGGAACGACATTCGCAAGCTCACTCGGAGGCAGGGACAATTTATCATCGCCGGCGACCTAAATGCGAAACACGAAACCTGGGGGAACGCCCGGCGGAACCGGAACGGAATAATTCTGCAGGAAGACCTGGAAGAGGGACATAACACCGTCTTGGGCCCGGATACTCCCACCCGGTTGAGCAGATCCGGGGTCCATTCGACAATCGACATCTTCCTCACCAACATGGGGAACAACATCGCCCAGCCGATCGTACACCAGGAGCTCAGCTCGGACCACTATCCGGTGGTGGCCGAAGTTGGCTCCTCGGTCAACCGGCATCGAATCACCAGACGAAACTATCACCGCGCCATTTGGGAGAGGTTCCGACAAGACGTTGACGACAACATCGATTTCAACATGCACCTTGATTCGGTTGATGACATCGAACGCCAACTGCAGAGCATCGAGCAAGCGATCTCCCAGGCCCGGGAGCAACATGTACCGGTGATTGATCAGGTGAGCAACTCTGTACCCATTGATAGACCCACTAAAGAACTTATTCAATTGCGCAACGCCATTCGAAGGCAATACCAGCGAACTGGTTTGCCAACGCTAAAAAGTCACTGCAATCGAGTGACAAAAATTATTAAGGCCAGAATGGTGGACCTTAAAAATAACAATTTTGCCGACAAGATCCGCTCTCTCCCAGACTGTGCAAAGCCGTTCTGGAAGTTGACAAAAATTTTAAAAACTAAGCCAAGGCCCATTCCACCGTTGATCCCACTAGACAACAATGGCACTAAGGTTCGCTTGATAACTCCTGCAGAGAAGGCTGCTGAGATAAGTCAACACCTCATCAGCTCCCATAATCTCGGACAAAACATCGTCAGTCCACACGAAGCTGCCGTTAGCGCGCTTATAAACAACATCCATCTAAGTCATAACGATTTCACAGAGGAGTTGGAGATCTCAGCTGATGAATTGTTGACTTATATCAAAGGCTCAAAGAACATGAAGGCCCCAGGTTTCGATAACATCTTGAACTTGGAGCTCAAGCAATTGAGCCCCCAGTTCTATAACCATCTGGCGATGGTTTTCAACCATTGCCTCCGACTTGGCTACTTCCCCACGTGTTGGAAATCAGCCAAAGTCATCCTCATCCAGAAACCTGGGAGAGATCCTTCGTGTTCCAAGAGCTATAGGCCCATCAGCCTACTCTCGGGATTATCCAAGCTGCTTGAGAAAGCGATCTACCGTCGGCTTCTTTCATCTGCCGACGAGCTGAACATCCTGATCGACGAGCAATTTGGCTTCCGACGTGGTCGGTCGACAATTCAACAACTTAACCGAGTAACCAACATCCTCAGACGGAACAAGTCTGTTTCGAAATCATCTGCCATGGCACTTCTCGACATCGAAAAGGCCTTTGATAACGTGTGGCATGATGGCTTGGTGTACAAGCTGCATCGATACAATCTTCCCATCTTTCTGGTAAAAATAATTAAAAATTATCTGACGGACAGGACATTCCGTGTTTCGCTGCAAGGTGTAGTTTCCGATGCACAGGAGATCTCCGCAGTGTGTTCCGCAGGGAAGTATACTAGGTCTACTTCTGTTCAACCTTTTCACCTCGGACATACCCCCGCTCCCTGAAAATGGATCTCTGTCGTTGTTCGCCGATGATACCGCAGTCGTCCACAATGGTAGGGTAACAAGAGCGCTTACAGCGAAACTGCAGCGAAACTGCAGCGAAACTGCAGCGAAGCCTGAATGTTCTGTCAGAATACTTCACCGAATGGAAGATCTGTATCAACGCGGCAAAGACTCAGGTCATCCTATTTCCACACTCCAACTCTCCCAAACTTGTTCCGCCTGAGGATTGTAAAATAAGCCTAAACAACACAACGGTGGAATGGGCCAAATCAGCTGTCTATCTTGGCATTACCATAGACAGCAAGCTTATTTTCAGGGAGCAGGTTGACAAAACTGTCACAAAGTGTAACGTTCTGTTGAAGCTACTGTACCCATTGGTCAACAGAAGGTCTGCATTATCTCTGAAAAACAAGCTTGCTGTCTACAAGCAAATCATACTTCCAGTCATCGAGTACGGCATGCCAATCTGGGAGAGTTGCGCAAAAACACATCACCTGAAGCTTCAGCGTGTGCAAAATAAGTTCCTCAGGATGATCTTGAACACCTCTCCGAGGACAAGAACATCTGAGGTCCACCGTCTGGCCGAGATAAAAATTCTCGACGATCACTTTAGTGAGTCTATCAATCGGTACAGGGCACGCTGCCTGACATCGGATCACCAGATCATCCGAAATCTGGTTCCCCACCCCTAGGATTTTCAAATTGTAGTTTTTAGTTGTAGATTAGGTAGGTTATCAAATTTTAACAAACAATGCCCCAAGGGCTGATCTGAAAATTAATTTAAAAAAAAAAAACAAAACATACAAAACACATAAAGCACATAAAACACACTGAACAAAGCTGAAGAGCCCATTGGGCTGAAACACTTAAAAATTGTAAATTAGTATCTAAGAGAAAGAATGCAAAATAAACAAGAATTTTACTACTACTACGAATTTTCTCATTCGTGTTGCAGTACTGAAGCTGTGCGGAGCATCGAGCCAGTATGGATTGGCAGCTGGCGCCGGGCGATAGCATGTACCCTGGAAGGTGCACTAGCTTCATTCAGCGGAGCGGCAAGACGCCAATTTGGATTAGGCAGCTGACGGTGGCTAGCACCATAGAAAGTGCACTGTAGCTGATAGCGCTGCAGTCTGTTGTTACCAAGCCGTTGGCTAGACAACCGTTGCTAGGCAGCCATACATTATTCTGTGGTGTGATAGGCAGCCGGTTGCTTGGGCAAATAATGTCTTTGTAGCCAGCCGGTGGGTGCTACTACTAGGGGCGAAATAAGGTGCTTGTGTGTGTGTGTGATATTTGGCTAGACATCTTTTAGTAAGGCGCAGAGAGGGTTTTAATTCAAATGCGGACCATTTCAAATCCGTCCTTTTCTGGACGACCAATTTAATTTTGATAGATTTTGTTTGATTTGAATGTTTGGTTCTTACCGATTACCGATAAAAGATTAATATATTTCGCATACATATTCATCAATGTACCGATTCCGAGCGAACTCGAGGTTATCGGGCAAAACTAGAAGCAACCAGAGGTAATGCGTTGCTAAGTACTGGTCGGTAAGCTAGAGAAGGGCCTTAAACTCGAGGTGGGAAATAAAATCAAGTGGTCAACCAACTTGACAAAGTGCAAATACTTTTCAAATGCTTTCTAAGGAATGCACAATAGATTTTTGCTAACATACTTACTATCTTATGCTGGTCTAACGATCTTTGAGGACAAACGTCAACGCTATTTTGATCAGACTAGGCCTTACGGCATGGGTAGAGGTCAAATCAACATTTAAAAGTAACTGAAACAGTGTGAACTCTTTATCATTTATCGATAGATTTTCGAGATTACACGATATGGATAATGGTCTCCAGCTGGTCGATCATATCAACACAATCACTACAGGCAGCACAATTGTTGCCCTTTCATCATACTAACATTCAAACCAAACGTCCCTTTCCACGGCTGCCAAATAATTTCTAAGAAGCGAATCATAGCATGTTCTAACATACTTTCTCTCTTACTTATGCTAACACAACGTCCCATTAGAACAGTACACTACGAAACTAATCAAACGGGTTAACGTAGTCTACGTCAACCGGTTGTGTGTTAAACACAACCCCACTGATTTATTTTTAATAAACTGTATTTCTAAACTTCAAATACTATTTCATGATTGAGGGTTCCACTCCGCTTATAAGTGGTGTTAGATTGTTTGTAAATATTTTTGTTTGAAGTTATCAAGACGGTCCTCAAACTCGATATTACAGCGTATTTCTGTATTTCATTTAATGAAACCCCCCGCAGATGTGAGTGGCCCCTGCAACATCACTACTGTGGTTTAAAATCGGTTCTCAAACTCGAAATTTCAAAATAATATTTAAACCAGATATAACCCATTCATTCTTGTGAGTGCCCCTCAAAAACATCCTTACTGTTGGTTTAAATCGGTCCTCAAACTCGATATATTAGTAAAATTTGGTATGATATTGATATAAACTGTTCGTTTTTATGAGTAACCCCAACAGCATTTTTACTGTAGCTTTATATCGGCTCGATGTTTTAACATATTTTTTGTCTTCTACTCAAATAATCAACCCACACTTTTGAGTGGCCCAACAGCAATCTTTATGTTGGTTTGAATCGGTCCTCAAATTCGATATTTCAACGTTTTATTTTATTTCATTGAAATGAACCATCCACACTTGTGAGTGGCCCCAACATCATCCTTACTGTTGGTTTAAATCGGTCCTCAAGCTCGATGTCTTAACATATTTTTGTATTGAACTGAAATCAACCACCCACACTTGTGAGTGAACTGAACGGCATCTTTACTGTTAGTTGAAATCGGTGCTAAAATTTCAATAATTTTACTGTGCATCTCTGTGCAGCGAATATACCGGAAACATATTTAAATATCTTATTCGCTGCCGACGTCAGCTGAATTCTGCACATCGTTTAACGCACATCGATCCCGCTGCAAACTCAATCATTTTATCCAACATCCCAGTTATTTCTCGAGGAGGTGCAGAGGTGCTCTCAGCTTCCAATAAAGCGAGTATCACGTCAACATATTTCTACCCTTTCCTTATTTGACCTGCATTCGGGTGGGATCGGCACCGGTATTTCCTTAGTTTGGGATCACCAGTTATTACACATTGATGATGTATGCTAGTCCCAAGCATCATCTGTTGGTTCTCGGTGTAATAACAGCTGATCTGTAAATAACGAAGTAGCAACCTCAGGCAGTTAATCGTGCTTATGCTCATGCTCAACTTTGAAACCTTAAACGTGAGAACGCAATATCGGATTATTCAAAATATGTATAACACAACTTTCTGAAACCTCTTCATTCATCAATCGAACATACAAACGTTTAATATTTATCCCAACATCTGGCATAACATAAAGAAATCGTCGGTCAATTTTCATTCCTTGCTAGAATCAAGGTAATGTACACAAATCTCTTCTTGCTTCAGAGAGGATAAATGGGCTCACTTTCACCGTCATCTCTACCTATTATAATTGGTGACCGCCGGTAGCATTCTACATCCGAAACTGTTTCTTATTTTCGTTGCTACTATTATCGAAGCCTGTTTCAATATTTGTTGTATATATAGCGTGCGAAATGAACGAAAATAATTCAGCTAACGCCAGCATCAAAAGCACAATACGGGTTCCCCGTACCAGGAAATTGCATTCGAATTGGGTTGATTTTTTTTCGTAGTAAGTGCGAAGTGCGAAGAATCGATAAATTTTCATTTCCATATGTGTTAATTAAGTTTCAATTTACCACGACTGCAAGTGATGTGTCATTTCATGAGAATGCAAAAATTTAAATGATTGCTGAAAGATTGTGATCAAATTTCATTTCAAAGGAAATTCTGCTGAAATCATCTAGCAATTTCATTCACACTTTAAAGCATATAAATGTTCCATTATGATTCATTGGCCATCATATTTCAATTCTCCAACCGAAACAACACCGCAAAGGCCTGGACCTAACTCAACAAGCACATAACCATTTCCGCGCTTCTACGCGAATGGAGCTAAAACATTAAATTAGCAAAGATAGACCACAGCCTGCATTTTGCTGCGAGCGAGCGGTTGTTGCCGCAACATTAACTGTAATCATTTTTATGATTCCCTGGGCGCAATGAGGTCGAATTAATTACAGATCGTTGATGACAATTTTACAACATTTACGTCCGGGTTGGCCAGACCTAGCCACCGACACGATAAGACCCCCACCCGGCCAACAATGCATGATAGAATGGAAGAACGGTACACAATTTTACTGCCAATGGAATGTGCTGTTCGGGTGGTACTGAAGGCCATGCTAACGTTTTAAATGTAATGGAAGCGGTGGGTGTAAAAATCCAGAGTGACCGCTCTCAAGGAAGCGAGTTCTGCCAAGAGTGTGGTAGAAGTGAGCTTTCATAACAAATTGGTGGCCGTTAACAATGTTTGTATGGATGTTATGCTTGATTCACGGGTTAGCCAAATTGACAGAAAATTCAATTAACATTTCGCGATGTAACTTTATGAATATTTATTTACTAAGGCCGTTTTCAGCGGTCGCGCTCTTTTCTAAATTTTGACAGTTAAACAGACCAAACGAAATTTTCCATTTTCACCGGGGCGATCTAAATTTGATTTTCGAACAATTCTGTTGCAAATAAAACAGAACTGTCATACGATTTGTTTTATTTCGCGCCAAAATTGGAACAGAATCCAGGCAGTTCTAAACTTGCTTGACAACTGATTGATTTTTTACAACAACAACGTCAAATAGTCGGTCGGAAAGTCGAAAGTCGGAGTGGAAGATCGGTCGTAAAAGTGTTTTTTTGCAAAGTGCTATAAGAAAGTGAAGCGAAAAGTGTGAAGAGAAATGAAATTAGTATAACTGAATTGCCCGGTTCAGTTGAATTAGCCGGTTTTTCAGTGTGCTGTCGGAAGTTGCAAAGTTGCATATTTTAAAAATTTGGTTGTACAGCGAACCTCCATCCACAGGTAACCAAAGTGAAATTTTGTTTTTTTATGTTCCTGGCCTTTTTCAATGGTGCACTGCATATTGAAATTCAGTTTTAGAATTTGTCAGAACTTTTCAATCCAATTCTCCATTTATTTTTGTGTTTATTTCAGTCGAAGAATACATATTTTCATTCGTAGGCTGAAGCGCTGAATTTTGGAAACGCTGTTTCGCTATTCTGTGTCTGTTTTTCATCTTACCCAAACATGGATTTAGATGAAGGTATGTTTTATTTTTATCTTTCTGGTAGAACGTGAATACCATTTCGATAGAACTGTTTGTCTTTTGATGCTATCCAAGAATCAAGCCATTTTGAGATGTCATCATATGAGTGGAATTGCTGACCAGTGAGACCATGTGCCATCGAACGGAACAAGTAATAATCGGACGGTGCAATATCAGGAGAATATGGCGGGTGGGGTAGGACTTCCCATTTGAGCGTTTCCAAGTGGGTTTTCGGGGGTTTTGCAACGGGAGATCGGGGTTTGGCAGGGTGAAAAATCATTTTTTGGGTTCGGGGTTGTTTGCGAGTAACATGAGCGAATGGATGCAGCCGACTAAATCAGACACTGTATGGATTTAGCGACCCCACTGTGCTACCAATCGGTTCGTCTAGGAAGCAGTAATAGTGAACCGGTTGACCACGGTCACTCACCACTACCTATGGGGGACGCGGAGAGTGGGAGAGAGTTTGTCAGGATAGAGTAGGAAGTGATTTATAAGATTAGAAGGTAAACAATCCAAAAAACTAGGTCAGTAGGTCAGTGTGCAATATTGCAATTGAAGCGATCGGTCGATCCGGAGGCTAACTCCGAGCAATTTATGTTTAGTTTTTAAGAATAAATGTAGTATAGTTGTAAAATAAATGTGTTGTTTTAAGTGAATAAGCAGTGTTATAAAGAATAATAAATGTAGTGCTGTTGTTTTAATTGGACTGAATGTGATGTGCTTTGTGTGAAGAAAGGTCGTTTTGATGACAAAATTATAGACGAAGGATACGTTCACCGGGTAGTGGAAAACCAGTGATAGTGGTTGGGAGACTCCCCAACATAATTTGGTCCTTCGAACCGGATCTCTACTGCCGGTACTGCCGGTACTACGGATCGGTCAAATTTCGACGATTTGACCAAGAAGTGAGGTTGCGCCATCGAACGAAAGGACTGCGCCAACTTATCTACAAAGAGCCTACGCCATTCCTTTCGTATCTACGATTCAATTATCGCCATCCTGAAATCGAGATGAAGAGAATCGTTCGCCACCATCGAAGATAGACAACACTACTGCATTCAACAAACGGGTGATTGCTGTTTGAAAGTCGCCATCACCATTGACATATTGACTTCGCAGATTTCCGCGGAGTGTAGGACAACCAGACCGTTGTTCTACTACCGATCAGGTAGGTTAGAACAAGTATATGTCCACCGAAGCATGAAATACATTTTGCTAATGCCCACATTTCGATTTGCGTGATTCATTTGCTGGTTCGAGTAATCTACGAGACACGAGTGGTGAACAACCGAAATTCTTCACACCCTCCACTGTGTGAAATCACTCTCCCGTGATAAGCGAAGACCATTGAAGACGATTTCGGTGCTACTATCCCACAATAATCAAACGACGATCACTACGAGGCTCGGGCATCACTCAACGGTCATCGTGGCCAGGTAAATACATATTTACAGTATATGCCCAGCCGAGCCTGGAATTTTGGATGCTACACACTAAATAAACAATATCTTTCGGTCGCACAATTGGACGTATTCGTGTCAGTTTATTTCTGGACGCAAGCCCTGAGGTTTTGTTGGTTTTCGGACTCCTAGTTCAAGCTTTGTGATATTCAGCGCCATCTTCATTACTCCAGGTGAGACTGAGTATATGTCCTGCCGAAGCAGGCAATCTTTCGATACTACATTGGTACCTTTCTCCTCTGCTGCACCGAATATCAATATGAGCTGATTCCACTGCTATCGCACGACAACCCGCTCCGTGATTAGAAGCGTTTTATAACATTTGAGGCATTTTCGGATTAGGCTGTCGGCACAGACTGTCGTTTACACAGGTGAGACGAACAGTATATGTTCAGCCGAAGCTCATATATTATATACTACATACATATTCCACTCCTTTGTTCTTCAATGGATCGAGTTCGAATCTGAGACGGATATCATACGTTTCAATGTGTTCTGCTTGAGAATTTGCTGCTTTCTGGCTTCGGCAGTATCACTGCTTCTTCTCACAGGTGAGTCGAACAGTATATGTTCAGCCGAAGTAGGCAAATTTGTATACTACATCGCCAATTCCTCTCAATTCTCGGAATACTCATCGTTTCGCTAACTACGACTGAGGTAACGCAACGCTAGCTCCTGCCGACTGATTGATTCTTGGTTCATCGTTCGTGGTTCCATTGTGTAACGCCAGCAATGTCAAAACCTAATACAAGAAATGCCGATTCCTTGAAGTCCTTGACTACCAGACTCAAGGGACTCCATTCATCGTTAAACAATATATGTCAGTTCGTTAGGAATTATAAGGAAGATACAACAGCTAGTCAGATTAGGGTTCGTCTATAGCGAATAGATTCGTTATGGGAACAAATCAGCTCAACTTATTGGGAGATCGAAGCGCAGGACGACTACGAATCCCAAGAAGGTTTCGAGAAGGAGCAACTGGATTTCGAAAACCGCTATTACGACGCGAAGTCGTTCCTGATGGAGAAGGCTCAGGAGTTTCATGATGAGTCGTCGTTCAATCAATCAATACGGAGTGCAGGCGCCCCTCAACAAGGTGCGATGGACCGCGTACGCCTACCGCAAATCAATCTTCAGACCTTCACTGGGGATATCGATGATTGGCTGAGCTTCAGGGATCTCTACACTTCCTTGATACATGAGAAGGCAGAACTTCCAGAGGTAGAGAAGTTCCACTACCTAAAGGGTTGCTTAGCTGGTGAAGCTAAGGCACTAGTTGATCCGCTAAAGATCACTAGTAACAACTATTCGATTGCTTGGGAGTCGTTGCTAAAACGCTACAACAACAGCAAACTACTGAAGAGGAAGCAAGTCCAAGCGCTGGTCAAACTGCCCTCGCTCACGAAGGAATCGATCTTGGATATGCACAGATTGGCTGATGGGTTCGATCGTGCGGTTAAGATATTGGATCAAGTCATCGAACCAGCCGAATACAAGGATCTTCTGCTGGTAGAGCTGCTAAGTTCTCGTCTGGATCCAGTCACCCGACGTGGCTGGGAAGAGTATACGTCATCTAAGGAGCAAGACACACTACAGGACTTGCAAGACTTCATACAACGAAGGATCCAAATCCTGGAGTCTCTTCCAGCGAAGCCAGAATCCAGAAGCGAACCCCAGCTGAGACTCCAACAACCTAGAGGAAAATCGTATTCGCCGAAATCCAGTCACAACGCCGTACAGTGGAATGCCGCTAAGTGCCCATCGTGTACGGAGATTCATGGATTACACACGTGTCCAGTCTTTCAGAAAATGACACTAACCAGCAAAGAATCCTTCATACGAGCACAGTCCCTTTGCCGAAACTGTTTCAAACGAGGACATGTAGCCCGAGATTGTTCGTCGAAGTTCACGTGTCGAAACTGCAAAACTCGACACCACACGCTACTATGCTTCAAAGGTGAAGCTAAGGGAAGTAGTCATGAATCACCCGAGAAGGATAATTCGCGTAATGGCAGCAGCCAAAGAGATTCGAGTTCTGATGCTAGAGCAGCAAATGCCGCATCGGTTCAGAATAGATCGTCAAATCCAGTGCAGCGTCTCAAGTCACAGGTTCTTCTGGCTACCGCAGTTGTCGTCATTGAAAACAACCAGGGTTTTTGCTATCTGGCACGTGCATTATTGGACTCCGGGTCAGAATGCAACTTCATCACTGAAGAATTTAGTCAATTACTGAAGATTCCTAGCCAGAAGGTGGATATTCCGATAACAGGTATCGGACAAATTGGGACGAGGGTCACACGCAAGGTTCAAGCCATCGTCAAGTCTCGTGTATCATCGTACTCTAGAGCGATGGATTTCCTCGTCTTACCGAAGGTTTCAACTTGTCTGCCAACTTCCACGGTGCAGACAAATGACTGGGACATACCGGAAGGAATCGAATAGGCAGATCCGGAGTTCTTCCGCTCAAGAAAGGTCGATTTTGTGATGGGTATCCAAAATTTCTTCAGCTTCTTCAAATCTGGAAGGGAGAAACTTCTAAGAAGAGGTCTACCAGTACTCACCGAGTCAGTATTCGGTTGGATAGTGTCAGGCAAGGTCATCACATCAAATCAAGGAACAGGATATTCGTGCAGCATGTCGGTATCGTGCCATAAAGGAGAGTTAATGGAACGGTTTGGTCCTGCAAGGAAGTACGAGTCACTAGCATGCCATCTCCGGGCGAGACGCTCTGCGAAGAAGAATAGGACCGCTTGGTTAAACGGGAATCGAATGGCCGATACCATGTCACCCTCCCCAAGAACGCTGGGATTATAGCGGAACCTGGCGAATCAACAGACGAACATGGCCGATGTCTGCAATAGGACGACTTACTTCCTGAAATGGTGGGTGAGGAATGGCGAAAATTCAACATTAGCGGTTAGAAATTCTGGACTAGTAGCAGATCAGTTCTGGGAGAAGGTCGCAGAATTGCTGAAGGAACCTGTAGTGGTATGAGTTCCCCTTGTTGAAGGATGCTCTGGAAGAATGGCCAAAAAGTGAAGGAAACCCATCCGGAGAGGAACTGAAACCACGACACAACGCGGTGGTCTATGCTTCGTTGATAAATAACGGATTCATTTCAGATTAAATATCGAAATTTTCAGGTTACACTAAGCTAATTAGAATAACCGCTTACTGGCTACGCTTCATGGGCAACTTACGGTGTCCAGAAGAACAGAGAAGGCCTAGCTTTTTTCAGCAAGCCGTTTGTAGAAATTCATTTTTGCGTTGGTTAAATCCTCGAATCGATGAAAATGGTATCCTACGAGTAAGGAGAAGGTTAGCTCACTCCAATGAAATACGTCAGACAAACCATCCGATGGTTTTGGCGCCGAAACATCCATTCACGGAACTGGTTCTTCGTTTTTCTCATCTAAACCACTTTCACGCAGGACGTTCATTTTCACACTAAAACTGGATGTTGTTCGGCAAGAATATTGGCCACTCAAATCAAAGTTGTCTACGGAATGGTTTCTTCAAGCGTGTATTTGGATAACGAAACGAGTTTGTAGGAGTGAAATACAAAATCCAGGATTTGATGCAATACTGAAAAATAAAACACATCATTAAGAGGATAGAAGAATATTTGGGGCTTTAAGCCCCAGAGTGCTCCACATTTATGAAGATTGTGGCAGACCGCAGTGCATTCGGCGAAGAAGCGTCTTTTCGAGTTCCTAACGGCTCCATCTGACGATCCACTAGAGGTTATTTCCAGATGAATCGGCAGTCCAGGTGGCAATGGGCAGCGGCAACTTCAAAGGATGGAGATATTTTTATGTTTTTATCGCAGCTTCAATCCAGTCTAAAAAAAATGCAGCAAGCAGCGGCTATTGAAATCGGACCACTTGTTGTCATTGTTGATAAAAAACAACCACCCATACAGCAAAAGATGAGCCGCATACAACAACTTTACCCGGTCGTCAATGGAGTCACTTGAGCGGTTACAGTACGGACATGAACCGGTTTAAAGAAACTTTCTGTAGCAAAATTATGATTGTTACCTTTGCAAGATACGGTGGAACTAGGGAATCAGACTTGAATTCGATAGTCCAGTGCGTCGAGAGGAGATTTTTTTCTTTCTATCTTTCAGAAGTTTCCATGCAACTTCAGGGTGGGTGAGGATGTTTGCGAGTAACATGAGCGAATGGATGCAGCCGACTAAATCAGACACTGTATGGATTTAGCGACCCCACTGTGCTACCAATTGGTTCGTCTAGGAAGCAGTAATAGTGAACCGGTTGACCACGGTCACTCACCACTACCTATGGGGGACGCGGAGAGTGGGAGAGAGTTTGTCAGGATAGAGTAGGAAGTGATTTATAAGATTAGAAGGTAAACAATCCAAAAAACTAGGTCAGTAGGTCAGTGTGCAATATTGCAATTGAAGCGATCGGTCGATCCGGAGGCTAACTCCGAGCAATTTATGTTTAGTTTTTAAGAATAAATGTAGTATAGTTGTAAAATAAATGTGTTGTTTTAAGTGAATAAGCAGTGTTATAAAGAATAATAAATGTAGTGCTGTTGATTTAATTGGACTGAATGTGATGTGCTTTGTGTGAAGAAAGGTCATTTTGATGACAAAATTATAGACGAAGGATACGTTCACCGGGTAGTGGAAAACCAGTGATAGTGGTTGGGAGACTCCCCAACAGTGCTCGTATTGTGGCCATTTTTCGTGCAGTGCTCGGCTGAATCGCATCAATTGAGTTCGGTAATGGTTTCGTTTGGTTTCAACAGCTCATAATAAATAACACCAACTTGGTCCCACCAAATACACAGCATAACCTTCGCAGCGTGAATATTCGGCCTAGGCGACGATGTTGAAGCATGCCCGGGCAGTGCCAATGAATGTTTCCGTTTTGGGTTACTGTAATGAATTCTTTTTTCGTCACCCGTCACAATGCGATGTAGAAAACTCTTCCTTTTTTGCCGCTGGAGCAGTTGTTCACAGACAAAAAAACGACGCTCAACATCTCTTGGCTTCAAACCGTAAGGAACCCAAGTTCCTTGCTTTTGAATCATTCCCAACGCATCCAATCGCTTAGAAACGGCTTGGCGGGAAACTCCTAATCCTGAACCAAGCTCTTCTTGCGTTTGACACTGATCCTCATCGAGCAATGCCTCCAATTCAGAGTCTTCGAAGTTTTTTGGCCTTCCTTCACGCGGACGATCATCAACACTGAAATCACCGTTTTTTAAGCTACGAATCCAATCACGACACGTTGTTTCACTCAGAGCAGCATCACCGTACATTTTTTGGAGCTCTCGATGTGCTTCAGCCGCCGTTTTCTTCGAATGAAAGGAGAAAATCAACACTTCCCGCAAATGACGATTATTTGGCACGAAATCAGACATCTTCAAACAACCAAAATATATAACACTAAACCAAAATCACTGATTTGGCAAAGCGGTTTGTTTACCAAATGTCTGAGCTTGGTTTATGACGCTTGAGATGTACAACATTCGACCAGCACTTACTACCGGCGCCATCTATTGCTAAACAGCGGGAACTTAGTTGCGCACCTAATACTTATTTTATAAAAACTTTCAGACCTGAGCTGGTTCATCTCTTTTGCAGGTGAGGAATTCTTAAGGAATCCATAATATTTTGTTACAGTTACTGAGTTGTTTCAATATTTGGGTCGGTGGATAGAGTTTCTCTAATACTAGCGCCGATATCGTGTTGATCTCAGAGGGTTTGATATGCAGCACAGCTGATTATGAGGTGTTCAACTGCCCATTTTCTGCGCATTTTCTCAGGAATTTATTGCGAGATCCAAAATCGATTGAAAATCTGGTTAAGCCGCAGCGGACAATTGTTAATAGCTGAAAATTGGAGCAAAGGGCGACGATTAGTGCAGGTAAATGCCATCACCTTAAAGCGGTCACTGGGGTACTTGGGGGTAATGATCGACGACAAGCTGTTCTCAATCATCCACGTTGACCACGCCTGCAAGAAAGCCTCTATGGCTACATCGGCATTATTCCGCATGCTGTCGAATAGCGGTGGGGAGCAAACAAAAGCTTCTGGCCATCGTCAGTTTATCCATATTTAGGTATGGCGGGCCAGCATGGGCCACTGCCTAGAGTACTAAGAGCTACCTTGGCAAGCTCGAAAGTACGCACAGGCTAATGGCCTGAGAGTCGAAGGTGCATACCGTACAGAGTCACGCGATGCGGTCTGCATCTTAGCGGGGATCATCCATCGGCATCATCATAAAAGAGGACGTAGAGTGGTTCGAACAACGAGGAACGAGAGGTATCCGTAAGACCCCTAGAGCCGCATCAATGGTCAAGTGGCAGAGAGAATGGAATAACTCCACCATAGGTCGGTGGACCCTCCGACTGATTCCGGAGATGGGTTGGTCGGTGACACGAGGAAGTTACCTTCCACTTGACGTATATCCTGTCTGGCCAGAGAATGTGTCAAGATCGGGACATCTGAGATGCGGTAAACACGGTGGTCTCCCAGATCCTTCTAGAGCTCCAAGTCAGATGGCGAATTGACCAGCGGCAGGTCGGAGGGATCAACTAACTACTAAAGTCCCAGGTAGTTAGACAAAAGCAGGTGCTAAAAGCACGAAAGCCCCACCCCGAAGTAAGCAATGAACGGTAAAATCATGTACGCAAAAAAAGATTTCTACCTTTGATCCAAGAGCATAACAAGCCTACAATGTTTTGGCCTGATATTACTTCTGCCATTACTCTAAGAATGGACTCGAGTGGTATAAAAGAAACAATGTCGTATTTGTTGCAACAAAGATGAGTCCGACAAACTGCCAAAAGATTCGCCCAATTGAAACTTTTCGGACTTTCACGAAGGTTAAGCTGTGAAAACATTTGAAACCAGAGCATAGTTTGAAAAAATTTAAGAAAAATTGGCCTCAAGTTGAAAATGGCAGTAGAAAACACTATGCAGAAGCTTGAGAGTAATGTTGAGGGAAGAGTTAGATAACTCACCTATTCAACAAAAAAATCAAGCAAATTAAAATAAATTTGGACAGAAAACTTTATTATCATTATGTGTGAGACTAAAATTATCTTAACTATACACTTAAGCCTCTTTTACTTGAGCAATAAAGTGAACTTATATTTTTTGAACCAGTTTAAATTTTCCGACAACGTGTTCCAGGATCAACCTCTTGGTGATGCGCCTGATATAACTCACCTTTTTTTCCAATTGATGCATCCAAGAATAAAATCCATGCATACTAAAAATTCACTAATTTTCCCACAATCACCCACAGCATGGCTCCCAAATTATCACTTACAATGCGAATCCGGGGTAGGGTGGTTTTCGCCATAAACCAAACAGCTGTAACAAACGGAACAGATGATGCCACCGTCTGCATGAGCGTCAGTGGCAGAGGTTGGAACTTATACGTTCGACTGCATGGCTGTGGTACCTACCTACTATTTTTGACAGAGAGGTTATGTGAACCGATGCTTCGACCCTTTTCTTCCAACCGCACACCGCAAGCAAATAGAAAAGAAGGATGCTTCCGCTTCCAGCAGCCTCTAGCAGGGAGAGAGACATCGAGCGAAAAATGACGAAAACTACCCACCCTGCATCGAAAATGGCATGCATATAGTTGTTGGTAAGAACTGCAAGTTGAGCTCGGTGTGATAAACTGAAGAATAAATATGTTCCTAGGATGTGTTCTTTGTCGCCTGAATACCTCCCACACCCGACTTGCTGCAACCAGAAACGTAAGAAAAAGGGTTCACCAGACCGGGTTGACGTGTTTATGCATCACTACTGTCATCATAGCGTCGTTTTCGTCGTCATTGTCATTTGGCTTTGCATTGCTCCGGGAAATTGGATAGGAGGCCAACTTACTTGCAGGGCTCTGAACGCATTCAGGGACTCGGGTTCGGAGGGGGTAGTTGATGACATGTATACCTTCATACGAACATTCATGGCTCAGTACGGGTGAGGAAGGAGATGTAAGCTTATTTGAGTTCAGCACTTGAGCGAGAAGGGTGATGTTTGCGGCCTGGTAAAATACGAACGAAGATATATTTGCATAATATCACTTTCTTTCCATTATCACTTGCCACAGACGGTTCGAATGATCCCCTCGCTTGATGATGGAAGACAGGCGCCCATTGGTGGAGGTTGCTACTGCTATGAGTGCATCAGCTCCTACAAGGTTCGTCAGACTGTTGCAAAATTATGCAGGAGAAAATTTATGTTTCCCAGTTGTGTGGGTTGTTGAATCCAACCTGTGCCAGGGAAGTTAAATTAATGCAGATAATTCAGGCAAAATTGAAAATAAATGTTATGAATTGTTTCAAATCTCTCTGGTTCTGTTAAATGATTGTTTTTGCACTTTATTAATGGAATTTAACTAAGGGTCTTAGCGATATGCCTCATTGCTTCGGAATATCTATGAACAAACCAGTTCACCAGCGGTTGCATCTCCAGCAACACAGTTTACCATAAATGGGCTTAAATGTTCTATTGTGGCAAATTAAATTAAGAAGCTTATAGACAAAATAAGATGCGCGATCAAAATTTAACATTTGACCTGTTTTTACGATATACTAACTTATTATAACGTAATCAAAACTCAATTCATGCTTTTAGTAAAAAGAAAGATGAGTAATTTCCATTTAATTCCAACTACTTTTATTGCTTATCTTGACAGATACGCGTATTTCTTCCACAATGTGCAGACTTATTCAGTGTCGTGTACTAATACTCGACTGGGTATTACAGTCGAGTATAAGTACATGACACTGAAGGAGTCTGCACATTGTAGACGAAATACGCGTATCTGTCAAGATAAGCAATAAAGGTAGTTGGAATTAAATGGAAATTACTAATCATTCTTCTTATTTTCAAATTTTTCTTCTTATTTTATAGTTGCATGAAAACGTTTAATCTACTGCTTCAAATGGTGTTTCCTAAGCGGACCCTCCGCGTCTTATCTCCAATTTACAGGGTGTCTCACAATAGGTGTCACTTGAACAAAATGGGATTACAGCAAAACAAATCAACCAAATCATAGAAATTTTTTTTTCAGTTGGAAGATGCATGTTGAAGAAATAAATCATATTGATTCCATTCGAATCTCTCGCCTTTTTCTTTGGTTTATGTGCTATACAACGCACCAGATGCAGAACAATAGAATACAAGCGGCATCGATTGGGGTGAGTGGTCTTGTTCGGTTTTGAACTGCAACGAGTATATTTTCATCTCACACTTATGTGCTCTCAGGTATTGGTTTGGTCATATCTCCATGAAAGATTATCCAATCATAATGAAATTTTGACCAGTTATTTGAAGATTTTATAGCTTTGATTTGGCGCTAAATTAAACTATAATCGGTACACAAATAGCTCAGTATGTAATCGGAGACTAAACTGTTTGATTACTATTATAATAGGCCGTCAAGTACTGTTTCGTTCATATCTTCGTAACGAAATGTCCGAATAGAAAAAAACATCAATAGCGTTCTATTCTAATGTTGTAGCTTTCATTTGCCGTCAGCAGAACTGAAATCAGTTCACAAATGGATGAGAAACCGATGTGACATTATTTGTAACGCACACACACACACACACACACACACACACACACACACACACACACACACACACACACACACACACACACACACACACACACACACACACACACACACATCTGGGCCTCGGATAAAAAGTCGAGTTTTCAAGCGAACTTAATACCCTTCTTTTGGTGTAAGAAGGGTAAAAATACACACAAAACGGGTAAAATCAATTCCGCTGTTAAAATTACCCAGCTGAAATAAACCAAGACTGAAAAAGGGTGACACCTATTGTGAGACACACTGTACATGCATGTCATCATCAGTCTTAAGTAAGACTTTTCTGTGATTACGTGCTTCATTTCAAACAGTCAGATATTTACGCATGATCAAAACATTCACTCTTCTCGAAAATGTTGCAATTAGGGGAAGGTGCTCTAATGTGGGTCTATGGATCTAGGATTCGGCCTGAATATGCTTAAAATTCAAGTTAAATATTAATTCACTATTTTTACCCTGAAAATCAAAAACATACAGTAGTATTGTCTCACTGACATATCAATATGAAGACAAATATAAGACAGGCAATTTTTAACGATAGGCCAAATTCTAGATCCATAGACCCTCATTAGAGCAATTTGCCCTACATTGACTTATTCTACCACGAGCCAACCACATATTTTGGTTATTCATTCTATAAATCAAATGGATGAAAAACAACATAAGTTGCCATGAAAATGAAAAGTTGTTTTTTTGGTGTTTTCCTTTTTTTGAAAGTAAAATTTCTAAGAGTGGAGTGCGGATAACCCGCAAGTATCACACCTGATGTATTAACCTTTATATATACGTTCTATGTGGTGGGAGGCAAAAAAAATACAGAATATGTGATATTTTGTAAATTGTTGGATCTGTGGTCTCATAATTTGCGATATGATGTTATTGGCAGGGGCGGGGGGGATTTGGTGTTGTGTTCAAAAAAAAAAAAAAAATCTTAAACCCCGTTCACATTACAACCTATATTACGTGATATAGAGTATCTTGATATCAAATGCCAGGCAAATTATTTCCAATGAAAACTAGATGTATAGATGCTGATATCAAGATAGTCTATATCACGTAATATAAGTTGTAGTGTGAACGGGGTGTTACGGCTAACGGAAAACAAATCCAAAGCTCTCTCGTCATACACTGTGGCTAGTTTCTATAACCGCACATACGTTTATGATGTAACTTGTTAACCGAGTATAAAACTTCATTTCTCCTTGTAATATGTTTTCAATGAATTTGTTTCAGAATAAAATTCAAACCTCAATTGAAAATTTGCAATAGAAAATCCTTTATTGAATCAAATTCATGAAATTAATTGCGGCTATTTTTTATAGCCGCACTTATGTTTTATAATGACTACATGTCAAAACATTCATTTTTCTGAATATCTTCTGCATTTTAATAAACAATTGGTCCTTCAGCACGCTCGATTACCTGGAAAATCCTTTTGGACATACTTTCAACCCAGTTCTTTAAAATTTCCATATCAAAATCCTCCCACGCTTCCGAAACTGCCACTTTAAGCGCAGCACTACTGTTGTATTGCTTTATGTTGGCGTAGATCCGTCGAACAATGATTCCCGATATGTTTTCCGCTTGATTTAGATCCAGAATATAGGCTGGCCACCACAGGAGCTCAATTTTTTGGTCGTTAAACAAAGATTTTGTAGCCAAACTGGTTTGAATGCTAGTATTATCTTATTGAAACACGGATTTTTTGCGCTGATACTTTGCTTTAAACGGAACTAAGCAGTTAAGAACCTCAATATAGTCTGCGAGTTCATCTTACAAGATGTGAATGCCAAATTAAGCTTTCGTGCAGCACAAAATCTAAGCCAAACCATTAGAGATCCTCCTCCGAAATTACGTCTGGAGAAGTACTCTGATGCTTTCCGTAGATCTCGCTAATAGCCAGTAACTCCATCAGGACCATCTAGATTGAATTTCATTTCATCGGAAAAGATCACCTTCAATCATTCCCTTCTCTTGCTCACTCAAAACAAGCAGGATTTACTTTATAAAACTCTACAAACCAAAGCAATACCTTATGCGCGGCTATAGAAAATGGACGCTTAATTTATTGAAAACATGTTTGTGTCAACTGCAGCACAAAAACTATCAAAATACAGTATGCAAAACATACGTTTCACTAATACAAACAGACACAATTCGTTGCATCCATTGATTGCACTACAAACATTGCAAGGTGTGTGAAATTAGAGGTGCGACTATAGAAACAAGTCGCACTGTAGGTACTTGAATTAGAGATATGCATTGTTTGATAAAACTGTAGGTGAAATCAAGTCTATTCTACACCATTACACCATTTCGATATTTTGACGTAGGACTACGTCTGTGTTTTCAATACTGGGGTACACGTTTGTATTGCGAAAATTTGGAGTGTCACGAAAAATATATAGGTTTTGAACGTTAATAACTAAGTCATTCCACGATTGACAAACTGCACCAATCGATCGGGATATTTTCTACGCTCCGATTTCAATATTTAAAACTATTGATTTTTAACATTCAACTATTGAAATTAACGCAAATATAAGGTGATGTCTTATAATGTCCATTTTTCAGAGTAAATTTACTATATGCACAGTACTTTTCTATCACAGACTTCAAATTTAAGTAAGGAACGTCTCACATGCAGCAGTGCATGATATAAAAATGGGACACCTTCAAATTTTTATCATTCGCTCGGCAGCCATGGAGCTGTTCAGAGCGGCAATGGGCCAGTACTGCTCTGGCAGCTGGCGGTTTCAAGTACCCTGAAAAAGGATACGCGGGCGTGCAACCAGCCAGAATGATGGCTCAGTGGTTGTCGCTAGCGAGTGGCTGGCTGGACAGTCATTTTTAATGCAGTCGTGTGCTATGCCAAGCTCGTGGCAAGTCTATCCATATTCGAGCCAGTTTATATGAAGAACGACCAGGATTTCGGCGAATTTGCTCACGCACCGCCTTACAAATCGTTTGGTACATACACTGCGAGGACGACCTGGTTTTTTCTTTGGATCGATGGTTCCCCTCGTCCTCCATCTTCTCACCATCCGGTCGATTAACGCGCGGCATATTCCTTCCTTCCGGGTCTCGGCCAGTATCTGGTTGGGACTGCCACTGCCAAATCCGGTGTCTTTCGAAATCCATATTTTTCTTAGGCACTTCCTGTCGACTGAATCTAGCGAGCACTTGTTTGTTTACATATTAATCAGTCCCTCTTTAATATGCTGGCAACCAGATGGCTCTTGCGATGGCTAGAATAATTCCACACTGAAACAAAATACTGCGTCACTTACTTGGGCCCACCCTGTATTCTCATTTGGATTTTTGACAGGAAAATCTTGGTGACGAAAGTGATGAGCACGGCAAACGTTTTCATCAACAAATGAAGATGATGGAACGTCGTTATCAAGGATTTTGGGATGTAGCAATGCTGGGTGACTTTTGTTGGTTTCTGATTCGAGAAACAAGTTCGGAACATCGAAGACTAAGTAATTCGATTCTCAACCATTTTTAATAATATCCGAATATTTTTTTTTTGTATCAACTCAGTTTTCAATCCTGATGTTCCTCAATCAAATTAATTGGTAGAGAAAAGAATTTCAAATGAAACCTCATCATGCGATGTTTGAATGCTTACAACGACACCTAGTAGTGGAACTAAAGCTAATACAACAGCTTTAGAGTTCGACTACTAGATGCAACATTTTAAAGTGTTTTACAAAAATCCTCATAACTTCGACAATTTTCAACCGATTTCATCCATTTGAAGAAGACATAAAGTTGAAGTGAACGATGAAAAAATTATTCAGCTTCATTTTCTAAAAGAAAATGATTAAAAGTTGTTGCACTAGATCCAAAGATATTGACATTTTAGTACTCGTATTTTTGTCAAAAATTCAAAAAATCAAATTTTTTGTGTATCTCAAAACCGGCTCTACTTTAAATTTTTCTGACCACGGCATTGAATTCAGCGTAGGATTTTGCTTTAGAAACGTTGGACACCCATTAAAGTTCACACTTTATACTTCATTTTGTAAACTAATGTAATTGAAGAAGAAGAAGTCAATTGGTGGAACATTAACTGATACAGTTTCCACATATTTTTAGCTGTATTGATAAGAAATATATATTTTTTATATCATTCTATTATATTCACCTCAGGAGTGTGTTAAACGGCTTTTTCGATATTTTCGAACGTATATGTATATATATATATATATATATATTATGTTTTTAAAACCCGCCATCTGGCCGTTACCATCGGCACATTAAAAACAAGCATATTCTTAGGAAAAAAACTCGTAAGCGCAGTGAAAAATAGAACAAAGATGTGACGCTAATTGACATTTCCCGACAACTGTGCGAAGGAAAAGACCTTGCACGCCCGGGCCAAAGTGACAAAGCCCGTACCGCGTAAGGATAATGAGACTAATAATAAACTGACATTGGGGCCGAGCTATCGCAAATTCCCCTCTAATGAACCCTGGCCTCTTTCTGCTGTAACCACCTAGTCAGCCGAAATTCGCGAAGCTTGCTGGACGGCATTCGATTACACCGATATGGTGCGTGGGTCTGGGGTAGGGAGCAAGTGAAGACAGGATGGGACAAAAGTTTTCCACGACAGTAGCTCTGACACCGGTGGGTTTTACGATTCTGCCCGCGGATTTGTGCTTCGCTGGCTGTAAATGTTTAACACGGTAATTATGCCAAAGTCGGCACTGACGCCGTCTAGTGGTGATGATGGATAAATGAGAAACAGTAGGACCAAGATGTCGAACAGCGAATAAACGACTAATGGCGATAATGGGAGGAATGAAAAAAGGGAATTAAATTCCATAAAAATCATGACAATGGGCGGACTCCAAATGGTGAGGATTGAAGAATATCCAAGTTATCCAAACTGTGATGAGAGTGATAAAATATAAAAATATATTATTCTTTTACGTATAAAACATGAGTCACGAAATACTACAAGGATTTCAAATAAAACGGAAGAATCCCGGCATATAAACTTCTCAAAACATTGCGTATGTTGGGTTGCGATAAGCGTAAACATCTGGAAACTTTGCTGAGACAGAAACTATCCAAGGCACATACCAGAGTTATTCCAAGTCCCCAATAGTTCTGCTGCTTTGAGGCCAAGTATCCCAGAGCCAGCAAGTTCACTCCGTTGACAAATGTTTCCATAACGTTGAAATATTTCTCCTTCAATTCTGTAGCCGCTAGGGCGGTCGGAACGGAGGCAGCTAAGAAGAATCCATAACAAGCGTCATTCCACCCGTCGAATAGACCACTCTGGCGATACAACTCGGTGTTAAGTAAGGTCCATGGGACGATCTTGGCCAGCTTACAGGTGGTTTCGTTAAACCGGATCAAGCTTCGTGGTGCAACGTTGCAGTTAGTCTCCAAGGAATTCAGAAGGGATTTCGTCATCAGGAATGCTATTGCACCATGGCCATATGGTTCGGACTCGTGCGATAGGCGTATCAGCGAAGCTGTGCAGGTGGTTCCAAGAATAAAATGATTTAGTTTTTCACAGGAAATTTCGCAATAACTGCCACCGTCACTTTCAATCGCTCCTGGTTGGTCTGCCTCTGATTCCATTGATACCGATGTTGCAGCTTTCAGTGTGACAATGATGCAAAACATAAAATGAGAGTGAAATTTTGCTTATTGGTTGCTTTGATCAATCCAAAAGCGGTGCATTGAGATGGCCAATAACAGTGAAGCAATGTCAATTGTCAATCAGAAGTCAGCAAAAAAGCTCTCACGTGAAATCGATTCGGTTTCCTTGGTTGTTATATTTTTTGGTTTATGTTGTCAGCAAAGAGAAAAATTAGCATCTGACGTCAGAGATGAAAAGCAAAATTGAAAATCGTCACTGACAGCCAATGTTGTTGTTATTTAAATTATTGAGCAAAAGCATACAATTTTGAATGAAACATCAGAGAAAAAAAGTAAATATGAAAAATATATCACATTGAAAATCAAAGAAAAATAAGTGTTTTGTTCATATCTCGGCCTAAAATTCAATGGTATACCATGACTTCAACATCGATTTCTCAAGTCTCGTGAGTTGAAAACAGTATTTACTTATCAATCAGATCAAGGACGGGGTGGCCTCTGCTGAATATAGAAGTTGTCTCCATTCTATTCGGTCCATGGCTGCCCCTCGCCAGCCTCGCAGTCTACGTAGGGTCCGCAGTTCGCCTTCTACTTGACCGATCCACCTTGCTCGTTGCACACCTCTTCTTCTTGTGTCCATCGGTTCGTTTTCGAGAATCACTTAAACTGGGTTATCGTCCGACATCCTTACGACATGCCCAGCCCATCGTCATTGATCGATTTTAGCGGTGTGAACGATGGATTCTTCCAGCAACTGATACAGTTCGTGGTTCATTTGTCTCCTGCACGTGAAACACTATCTGCTTTTCAATGGACTTAGGAGTCCATCACTCCCGAATATCATCTCTTTCATGTAATTTATCTGCGGCAACTGAAAAAGCAAAGTTTGTTTCACCGGATTATGTGATTAAATTACAAAATTGTGTTGTGAGTCGTGCAAAACTTTCGATCACAGTCATTGTTTACACTGTCTTAAAATTTTAAGCATACAGCTGAGCGGCTGTCAGGTCAATATGCCGAAGCTTTAATATCCTTTTGATTCTTTCGAATAGCTTCTTTGGTTTTTTTTTGACACTTGAGTTTTTTAAAACGAGATATTTTTCTGTATCATTAAGCATACCACGCAGCCAGAGCTTTCCGCAGAATAACTATTATAAGAAATTTAACGATCATTCAAATGATACGTCTTCCTACGGCAAATTCAGATTCAAGCGTTATCTTGGTAGCTTTATAATAGGAGCTTTGAGCTTTTTTTTTAATGGAAGAGATTCTTTGGAGTTTTACTGTTCAACGAAATGAATGTCATTAATTTTAAAAAAGGGACATCAATTTTATTACGCTTGATTACACTAGACGGCAATATTGAAACTATTTTCGCACCCATCGGCATTTCTTGTTGAATTTTAAAGACTTTGCCTCGCTGATGTCAAATAACGTATGCATTAAAGAACAAATTGATTTTTTTCGGATGGTGATAAAAAAAAGCTAAGACAGATAATTGCTTTGGATAAATTTCCCATGGAAGGTAATCATTTAAGCTTCCTAGCAAACAAATTCTACGCCCTTGCAAGCGGCTTTTCGGCAGTTAACCGAAACATTCGCCATGGCGGACGAAAACATGCGTGTAGGCATGTTTTTCAGTTCTTTCTTCGTTTTGTTTATCAATTCCTCCTCAGTATTTGCGACGGAATTGTTGGAATAGATCTTACGCTTCAGGTTGGTCCAGAACTTCTTGATGAGATACAGCTGGGGGACGTTGGGCGAGTTCGCCGACTTGGGTACGTCATTGATATTAAGCCGCTCCATCTCCTCCAACAATCGCTTCGAGTAGTGGGTCGACGCCAGATCCGGCCAGAACACCGCGTCTTTGCCCTGATGGTATTTCTTGATGAACGACGCAACTTCCGGCAGGCATTTTGTTCTATAAATTTCCCCGTTCACGGCCAGTCCGGAGCGTAAGAAGAGCGGCTTTGACATCCCCTTCTCGCTGATTGTCAGCCACAGCAGCACCTTCTTGGGGAACTTGGTGTGTGAAATGAACTTCACCTCGGAGCTCACTTCCTTCGTGGGAAAGTAAAATACGAAGTGCCCTGCCAGTCGTTGCCATCCAGGGTGAGATAGGTCTCGTCGTCCAAAACCACCGCCACGTCGCGATTCGCCGGGAAAATCGAGTTAACCATCTTATTCAGCCGCTGCCGCTGCATCATTGCCTGCAGCTCCGAATCCAGTGGATGTGACTTCCGCTTTCTGACATGTATGTTCATGTTCGCCAGGTACTTTTTCACTGTTTGGCCGGTTGAACCGACCTCCCGGCCAAGCACACGCAGCCCTGTAGCCACTTTTCCCTCGGTCTTCCTCTTCGGCATCCTTTGGAGCTTCTTGTCGCTCAGGGTCGTCGGCCGTCTGGAACCGGGCTTTCTTTCGATGCTCTGATTGTTGTCTAAATGTGCCAAGATGTTGTAGATGCCGAAACGGGCGTATCCGGCGTCCACAAAGTGCCGCACGATGTCCGTTTTCGACGCGGCAGGGTGCCGTTCTTTGAACGCGCACACTTCTGAACGGAGTTGCTTCACTGTTTTTGCCATCACGGTTAGAGTTCAACTGATAGAGCTGTCAAATTTTGTTTGCTGACTCATGGGTTACTATGATTGATGCTGCATGGAAAGTTTTGTCAGTGCGGGTGAAGGTAAACCCATGAAAAATCTGCAATTTTTGTCCATTTTTTTAATGCAAACGTTATGAACTTTAAATTGTTGTAACGTGTCCAGTTCATAAGAAAAATTAGTATTAAATTTACAAAACACGTATATATATATGAAAAATGGGTTTATCTGCTGGCCACATTTCATTTTGTCTCTGTCCTTTGAATATTGGGATTGGGTTTTATAGAACGAACCTTCCTGAATCTACTGGTGCTCATAGATTTTGTTGTTACTCGTATCCCAAGTAACAATTTAAGTTTTATTCCAGCCGTATAGCATTCCTCCCGGCTTTGTTGATAAAACTTCATTAAAAACTGTTTTGTCTACCAACAGCTCCTCTATGCTTCTTTAAAGCCGAAATTTGTACAAAGTGGCCAAATCTATAGACAGTTGTGAAAACAATTTAATACAGCCTTTATAAGACCATAATGTTTTTGAAAATGTTCTAGTGATAGAAGCTTTGACCACTTGAGAACCTTCATAAAACCTATTGACTGCCATGAAACCAGCATACGGCCAAATAGTCACAGCTGTCAAATTTAACTGTGATATTTTGAATGGTTTTTGTTGTTCTGCTTTGTTTGATTCTCTGCTCTTCTGATTCATTTCACCTGTAAATAATATCTGAGAAAAAAGGTCTGGTGTTGCGGGAAATATTATTTGATATCAAAATATCCAAAACAAATTGATTTTTTTTTACAGCGTATCATGCATAAAATAATATACGCATTTAATTTTGTGGTGAATATTGGCACGATAAGAGCCGAAAATTAATGCGCCTTGAAGATTATGCGAGTTTACCAAAACAAACACAAAATTAAAACAAATATATTCGATAAATTATTCATGAATTTCTTGAAAACTGATGGAATTCAATAAGGTTATCTAAAAAGGCAGAAATTGTTCTCCGATCTACAGTTCATTTGCATAACATTAAACATTTGGTGCATTTATTTTTCCACATTTCAATCATTTCTTATATTTCAATATGGCGATTGGAAAAAAAATCAAAATTTTGCCATAAACTTGGCTTTACCTTCGAAATGACTTCTTTAAAACAATTTGGTTATTTGGTGACTTCCCTTAATGTCAATTCGCCGTTTAATGCATCTACTGGAGGCCAAATGGTTTTAAAATGCTTTTTCAACTGACCAAAATAAGATAATTTGACTGAGTCCTAAAACGGCACTTCAAAACAGCATTTTATGAGTTCACAAAAGTCGAAATAAAACCTTTGATAGTAGTAACAGGAATTTGAAAATAAGAGGTTTTAAGATCGTTTCAAACAAGTTTTGTAGCTTCTCATAAACCTGACTAAAATATGAAACCTATTGGCATCTCTTGGTGTCATAATAAAACCAAATTGATTTCTAGTGGCATCGATAAAACTTTAATAAATGTTAATAAAGGTTTTGGTAATGTTACTTGGGATGATTGAAGAGCAAAACTGGTTTTTATTCTCAAAACAACGAATTTTCATGAAAGTTCTGTATTGCTGTTATGAAAAATTTGATTTTAAATCCACCCATTGAATGTTGGGCTTTGATTTGTGTCAGTCAGTCAGTCAGTCAGTCAGTCAGTCAGTCAGTCAGTCAGTCAGTCAGTCAGTCAGTCAGTCAGTCAGTCAGTCAGTCAGTCAGTCAGTCAGTCAGTCAGTCAGTCAGTCAGTCAGTCAGTCAGTCAGTCAGTCAGTCAGTCAGTCAGTCAGTCAGTCAGTCAGTCAGTCAGTCAGTCAGTCAGTCAGTCAGTCAGTCAGTCAGTCAGTCAGTCAGTCAGTCAGTCAGTCAGTCAGTCAGTCAGTCAGTCAGTCAGTCAGTCAGTCAGTCAGTCAGTCAGTCAGTCAGTCAGTCAGTCAGTCAGTCAGTCAGTCAGTCAGTCAGTCAGTCAGTCAGTCAGTCAGTCAGTCAGTCAGTCAGTCAGTCAGTCAGTCAGTCAGTCAGTCAGTCAGTCAGTCAGTCAGTCAGTCAGTCAGTCAGTCAGTCAGTCAGTCAGTCAGTCAGTCAGTCAGTCAGTCAGTCAGTCAGTCAGTCAGTCAGTCAGTCAGTCAGTCAGTCAGTCAGTCAGTCAGTCAGTCAGTCAGTCAGTCAGTCAGTCAGTCAGTCAGTCAGTCAGTCAGTCAGTCAGTCAGTCAGTCAGTCAGTCAGTCAGTCAGTCAGTCAGTCAGTCAGTCAGTCAGTCAGTCAGTCAGTCAGTCAGTCAGTCAGTCAGTCAGTCAGTCAGTCAGTCAGTCAGTCAGTCAGTCAGTCAGTCAGTCAGTCAGTCAGTCAGTCAGTCAGTCAGTCAGTCAGTCAGTCAGTCAGTCAGTCAGTCAGTCAGTCAGTCAGTCAGTCAGTCAGTCAGTCAGTCAGTCAGTCAGTCAGTCAGTCAGTCAGTCAGTCAGTCAGTCAGTCAGTCAGTCAGTCAGTCAGTCAGTCAGTCAGTCAGTCAGTCAGTCAGTCAGTCAGTCAGTCAGTCAGTCAGTCAGTCAGTCAGTCAGTCAGTCAGTCAGTCAGTCAGTCAGTCAGTCAGTCAGTCAGTCAGTCAGTCAGTCAGTCAGTCAGTCAGTCAGTCAGTCAGTCAGTCAGTCAGTCAGTCAGTCAGTTTCCCCATTTTTAAAATCGCAGCCTCCTAGGCAATGTTAAATAGCACACCAACACTGTATAAAGCTTGTAAATTTCACAATCTTTACCTTAACAGGAAGTTTTTTTCTACGTACATTTGACTGGAGAAGTGCTTTCAATGGTGTTTCAACGTGTTGTTTCAAAATTTAAAATCGCATGCCGTAATGACGGCTTTTAAAACCAATCATTTCTCTGGAATGAAAACATTTTTCCGAAATTATTTATTGAAACCAACCAAAAAAAGCCACTTTGAAGTTATTGACAACATTATGACTGTTTATTTCAACGTTTGTTTTGAATGTTGAGACATTCGAAGGAAAATGTCTCGAGTAAAATATTTTTTTCAATTTGTCATTTCCAATGTTTCTTGAACTTTGCATAGTTGTTTCCCTTGAGTAATCATGCCACTTTGCTATAGTAGCTCCTCATTTCGAATCACGACTAAGTTTCCAAAAGGGTCTGTGTAAAAATGGTATTGAAGGTTAAAGAAAGCTGTTAGACCAAAACGGTTAGTGTGATTGATGTGATGCCTATGGTTGACTTGTAGATAATGATTTTATAATTTTGTAAGAATATACGCTTATAAAAAATGTATGATAATTATTGAAAAGAAACACACACAAAATTACTATCTAAGAAATGATAACATTTTAAAACTGGATTTTTTTTAAATATCAAAGCCCATAGTGTTTGTTTAAAACTGGCAGTTGACTTAGAAATGAAGATACTTGTAATGTCTCTGCTACGGAATGCCTGTTAAATCCGGAGAAATTTGCGAAATGGGTGAGTCTGCTTCTGTAAACAAACATTCAAATGGTCGAATGCTCACGAGTAAAAACTCAATTTCTTAAACTAAGACGACAAACGGGTAGAATAAAGCTTCTGCTAGCCTGCTGTGGTCTCTTAAAGCTTGCTTCAGATAGAATTGTAACAAAAACAAATGCCTGTATTTCAGTTATTTATTATTGAATTCAAAATCTTTTTTTATACAAATGTAGCGTTTTCTTCATACTTTTAAAAAAAAATACGGATAAAATTATTCGTCACGGTTTCGAAGGAATTCTCGAATTTTTCCTGTAACACGGCTCATTAGGCGGCGCACACCTTCTTCGTCCATCGTTTTAGCTATCTTATTCCACCAGGTCTTCATCTGATTGATGTCTTTGACAACCTTTCCCTTTGCCTTGAGTCTCTTCTTCATGATTGCCCAGTATTTCTCAATAGGGCGGAACTGGGGGCAGTTGGGTGGGTTAAGGTTTTTCGGAACAACCTGGACCCCTTTCTCTGCATACCATTCTTGAACGACTTTGCTGTAATGACGGCTTGCCAAATCTGGCCAAAACATTACGGGATGGTCGTGGCATCGAATGAACGGCAAAATTCGTTTTTGGAGACACTCTTTTTGGTATAGTTCCGACGTCATTGTCTTATTTGTAACGAAAACTTTCGTTTTTTTTTTTGCCACAGCTGCAAATGCCCTGCCAAATCATGAATTTTCGTGCAAATTTGTCGGCAAAAACAAATTTAAATTTGGCTGGAACATCCCCCCGAGCCGTTGCCAAGTAAAATTTTTGACCTGGGATTTGCCCGAAGTCAGCCTTGACATAGGTTTCATCGTCCATCAGAAGACACCCGTCGAACTTGGTCAGCACCTGGTCGTATAGCTTCCGAGCACGGATTTTGGCCACACTATTCTGTTTTATGGTCTGGTTTGGCTGTTTGCTAGCTCGATACGACTTGATTCCTTCCCGGAGTCGAGTTCTCCTCACGGTACTATGGGCAGCACCGAATTTTCTGGCCAAATCACGGTCCGACAGATTGGGATTCCTCTTAATCGTCTTCAAAATCTTGCCACGCAGTTTCCGGTCGACAGTTCCACTCCGACGATTGGCTTGAGGCTTCCGAATCGTCGTCAATGTTTCTTTATACCGTTTGATAACGCGTCATACGGTATTTCTGGGCAATTTCAGCTGTTTAGCTAGCCTAGATGCAGACCACAATGGATTTTCCAAATAACTGTGCACATTTTTTTCCCTTCTTTCGGCTTCCATGTTGATTGTTTACAAAGTACAGTCGATTTGCGGAATGTCAAAAATACGTACGTGAAGCTGACAAAATTCTCGACACGTGGACGCCAAGAACTTTCAAATCCGTCCACCAGGAGCGCCACAATAAGAGCAAAAGTTTGTTCCAATTCTAAATGAAGCAAGCCTTAATTTTGCAATGTTCCCCCGTTTTACGGTACCGATGACATAATGTATGGGGAAAATTCAAAGAATGGACTTACAGACTTACATCTAAAAAGTATGGTAATCAAATATGGAAAACATGCCTTTCGACAACTCCGTAATTATACTACATAGGAATGAGCTTAAACTCCAAATTTTACTTGTTCCCGCAACTAATATCACTCAGTTCGCAGCCCAAGAGCCGTTTTTGTCAGTCACCACAGAACCGCAAATTCCATGATAAAACTCAATCTGCTGCGGCAGCAGGTTCAAAATTGGTTAAAAAGTGCCTGTCCACCACATCGGCAGTACATTAAATAAGCCCCGACAAAATACAATTGAGTGGTTGTGAAGAACCTCTAGCTGCCGCCATAGCCAACAAAACAAAAAAAAACTTTTAAAAAGCTCGATTCATTTTCACCGTTGTTCACATGATCCCGATCTGGAGCTGGGCTGTGGGTGGTAATACCGGATCAGGAAAACACCCCCAAAAAACTACAGGGTGTGGATGGGAAAATAACAACCGGATTACAACCTCAGGACAAGCCTGTTCCGTTTTCCGTTTTGACGCACAAATGTGTGTCGCTCGTCTCGACAGCCTGCCGTTGGTCGTCAGGCGGAGAAGAATAAAGGATGAAGGATGTCCTGGGTGGTTGAAATTTTTCCAACACACAGCGATGGGTGGAATCGGAACGAAACCACATACAGCCATAAATAATGGTGGCAAGCGCTCATACACGCACACACTTACCCCACATATTTACCGATTTGAACGCATTGGTTCGAAGTTGAGTGCTACAGTATAGATTTATACGATCAATGAGTTATAAATTATTGCATCAACATTTCAAAAGGACATATATTAGTGATAGAGTACAAGTCAGCAGAACGAAAATCGAGTTTTATTTTGAACAGTTCTATTGTTGTTTAATTTTAAATTTAGTAAAGCATGGCACTGCAGAATGACATGACTTGCAGAACTCAATTGGTTTCGTACGGTGACTCAGACGTTTGATTCGATTTTCTTCTGGATTTAATGATTATGTCATTTTATGTAATAAGTATTAGTTATTATTTCACGCAAATAATTATATAAATATACAGTTCAGAGTTCCTAAAATGTTTGTCAGAGAAGTATGGTTCTGGAATGTTCCTAATAAAATTTGTGCCTGTTGAAAGGTCGATGAGGCGAATTAAAAGCAAAGTCAGTTTGGCGGTAGTTGGGAGGCGAGTTGTTTTTGATGAAAAAAACATTCGGATTCAATGTGATTCATGAATGTATTCACATACGTTCATTCAATGTGTTCAATGTGACATTTCGTCATATTTGGTTACAGTTATTCATCCTTTTCATTCATCATAAGATCTACGATCCACTTACTAAATTTCATGATGATTTAATATTATTATCCGCTTTTTTTTCATCAGCAGAATGGATATCCTTCAAGAATTCAACAAGCGTCGTGCCTCTTCGAATACCGTTTATCATGCTCTGTACGGTTATTTCTTCTTGGGCCTTTCCAAAGCAAAACTTGCTGGAATATACCATAAGTACAGATCCACTATGGCCAATTGCACAGTTTGAAAGAAACATGCAATTTTCTGCGTTTTCTTATGCACAATACTAGATACTAGATTTGGCTGACATTAATGGGATATTTCATGTAAATTTAAGCCAGATAACGCATGAATTTAGTATGTTGTATGAATGATTGCAAACAATTTCGTTGTTTACGCTTCTTTTGGCTTGAATTTAAACGAGGGGAAATTTAAGGCGCCTGTTAATATTCATAACTTCTTTCTGTCAGAACTTCTAATTACCAAAAAAAAAAAAACGCATGCTTTTCTCGGAAGCATAAAGAAAAGCATACAAGAAAAAAAATAATGAATTTTAACAAGCGCGTAATTTCTCCTCGTTTAATTCCAAGCCAACGAAGGCGTAAACAACGAAATTGTTTGCAACCTTTCATGCAACATACAACAATGTTTGTAATCTTTCATACAACAGACTAGATTCAGGCGTTAAATGACTTAAATTTACATGAAATATCCAATTATTTTCTGTTAAATCTAGCATTCCCTTTATGTGGATTAGATAACGCAGAAAATAAAATGTTTCATCCTATCTGTGTACGCTAGAGACTCGAAAAAATTTGGAGTGCACAAACTTCGGTGGCTTTACCAACTTTACCAAAAAGATCCAACTCTTTACTTGGACGATGCCAAAGGGGCATTCGAAAAAGCTTTACGCATCCTCATATCAACATCCTCCGTCTGCCGGATCCTACATCAGGAAGGTTTTTCGTGGAAAGCTCTTAAACATAGGGCTGTTCATATCAGGACAGATGACGAGATCAGTTTTGATAATCAGGGAATATTAAAGACACGCGGCTACGCGGCTAGTGGGACGATTGATCTGTCGTGGAAAATACATACGGTAACCAAGAGTATCACTTTTATTCTTCATTGACGAAGATGGCATGAAAGAGGTTTTTAGGTTCATATCCACTACTCCATGATCATCATTCAAAGGGTGTCCACAGTTAAATTGCATCACTTTAAACTCGTCCTCAAAAACAAGTCTCTCAACTGATTGTCATGAAATATTCAGGGAATAAAATACAATGTATGATCATGGTTTAGGAATTTCTTCGCCAAATTCAAAAGCCCAAACATTCTTCTTAATACCACGCATAAGATTTTGTACAACGCTTGAACCGACATTTTTTTCGCTTTCAACCACGACTTCAAAATTTCCTGTTCTGTTGTGACAACTTTAGGATACTTACGAAGTTCGTGCTTCATTATAGCCCAACATTTTTCGATTGGTCGCAACTCTGGATAGTTTGGGGGATTAAGATCCTTCGTCACGACACCATTCGTCTTGTACCACTCCAGAACATCCTTGGAGTAGTGACAACAGGCTAAATCCGGCCAAAAACATGTAGGGACGTTGTGCGTTTTGATTCATGTATACTTGACCATCTACAGTTAAAGTTGTCACGAAAGGCTTACACGAACAAATCACCTACCAAATCATGAATTTCTTGGGGAACTTTGACACTTGCTGTTTCCTGAGAGACTCTGGAACATCGAACTTGTCTTTCGCAATCACATACTGGTTGCCGGGAATTTGTTTAAAGTCCGCCCATGATGCAGCAGTGTGGTTTCGTCAACATTGTGCGCGTACGTGTTTTAGCTGTCCTATTCTGTTTTTCATTGCGGTTTGGAGCTTTTTGAATTTTGAATGAACGGAGCCCGACTCGTTTCTTGGCTTTCTGCACGAAACTTTTCGTCAAGTGCAGCATTTTTGTGAATTCCCGAACGGAACAGTTGGGTTTGCGTTTAAAGGCAGCAACCACTCGCTTGTGATCCTTCACACAGTAAGAAACACTTTTTCTACCACTCACCTTCTTCCGATCGGAAGTTAAACATTCCCCGAAACTTTTTATGTCACGAGACACTGTAGACTGGTGAATTTTCAACATCTTTGCGACGCAGTGAAAAAAATACACACTGAGGTCATTTCACCCAAAATTTCGTTGAAATCAACCCAAAGGGTGAAATGTTACAGCTTGTTGAAAGTGATGCAATTTAACTGTGGACACCCTTTACATGCGATCCTTGGGTATAATTCCATTTTTAAGATAGTCTACTTTCCATTTTCGACCCTATTGAAGTTGTTTTAGGTATCGCTAAGCAGCACCTAAAAAGCACCTTACCTTATCTTACCAATCAGACCAAGGCCAGTATGGCCTCTACTGTACACAGAAGTTGTCTCCATTGTTATCGGTCCATGGCTGTACCTCGCCAGCCTCGCAGTCTGCGAATAGTCAGCAGGTCGCCTTCTACTTGATCTATGAACCTCGTTGCGCGCCTCTTCTTCCTGTACCCGTCGGTTCGTTTTCGAGAAAAATTTTAACAGGGCTGTCATCCGACATTTTTACTACTTGCCAGCCCATCGTAGTCGAACGATTTTAGCGATTTGTACGATGGGAGATGCTCCCAGCAAATGGTGCAATTCGTGGTTCATTCGCCTCCTCCACGTTCCGTCTTCCATCTGCACTTCACCGTAGCAGACACCAAGGGCGCGTTGGTCCTCCACTAGCAATGTCCATGTTTCGTGGCCGTAGAGAACTACCGGTCTAATTAATGTTTTGTAGATGGTCAACTTTGTAGTTCGGCGAAATTTGTTCGATCTTAGCGTCCTTCGGAGTCCAAAGTAGACACGGTTGCCAGCCATAATGCGCCTTTGTATTTCTCTGCTGGTGTCGTTATCGGCGGTCACCAATGAGCCCAGTTACATGAACTCGTCTACTACCTCACCGTCGATCTAAACTCGTGGTAGGAGGCTAACATGGTCTTATCGTGAGCGTCTTCATTTTATTGTTTTAAAAAGCACCGACATATGTTCGAATCGAGACATGACCGGAAATTATGCAGCAATTTTCCGACTATCCGATGGAGAATTATTCAGAAAATGTAGGCACATTCGGGGTGGGCGTTATGACCCTACCATTGAACTTGAAAAGGATTTAAAGTTTCTTGGGTTGCAAGCGATGGGATACACTATCCGAGAAGAGGTCAATAGTTTGTATTTCATAACACTATATATCACTTATGTATTTCAACAACAAGTAATGCAAGCTCATCTGAAAAACTGGTCTTCTCGGTACGCACCTTTTCCTCTGCTGTTGTTTTTGCACAGTCTCCTCCCATTCGTCGATTTATTTACGAATAAAGAGAACCTCAGCATGATAACCGGCGTTCACAAAAAGGGCCGTGGTGAAACTCCGTTTAATCGATCGGATCGTGGGTTGTTCCCTGGCAGAACAGAGCTTGATTAAGTATGCTGGAGGTGATTCGTCTATTAGACTATCCCATTGACATGGGTCAGCAGTGTTTATGGAATAGGCCCCAAGCAACATCTTGGGTCTGCCAGAAGTTTCCATGCTTATGACGCAGTTTCTTTGCGAGGTCGTCGACCGTTCCAAAGCCTGTCCACATTAAATTGCGGACACTTTTCTTTCAGTGAAGATTTCGCATTATTTCACGGATCGCTGAAACGTATCACTTGTATGACAGCTGAAATTTTTCACTTTATTTCGTGGTACAATATGTTAACATACTTGTTACATTCAGTAAAATGGAATCAAGAGGAAGTGGGCAAACGCATTATGTACGAATGTCAGCAAAATCCAAATTTATCGGTACGCGATCTCGCCAAGAAACTAAAACTACCGAAAAGTACCGAAAAGTAAAAGTAACCAGCGCTTGACTGTGGATCGCCAGGTTGGAAGTGTGTATATATATGTGTGTGTGTGTGTGTGTGTGTGTGTGTGTGTGTGTGTGTGTGTGTGTGTGTGTGTGTGTGTGTGTGTGTGTGTGTGTGTGTGTGTGTGTGTGTCCAATCTAACACACATCGGCCGGCAATGGTATTATGGAAGAAATCTGTTTACAACAATCATTCAAGTGACCATTGGAAGCAGCTTTAATCTGGGAGCCAGAAAGTGATAGCTCTACTGCAGATCCAGCTACCCATTTCAGAATGTTTGGAGAGTCACGCCCATTCCGAGGTTACTTTCACAAACAATAAGCCCCGCATGTAAACATTACCGATATCATTTGGATAAGGGCACTGCAACACACTTCCAGATTTGGAATTTTTAAATTTCCAAACCAGGCACGTATATAGTATTATTTGAAAATAAGATTATTGTTCTATAGTTATAATCAGTTAGATCTCACCCATGTCCGCCTCCTCAATCACACTATCTTGTTTATTCGTAAAAATAAAAATTTTCGACGTTGATTCGTAATTAATTTCATGCACTCGCGATTAAATATGCGCAAAAATAAACGTTCCTAAACCGCCCGTTAGATATGCAACCTGCATAACAAAACTCTGTACACCCCGTGGTTAATGCACCTAAAATTATGTGCAAGCTTTTCACCCGCCCATGCGCGTTGTTTTCGTTTGCTGCTTCTGACCAGCAAATGGCCGTTCTCTACATTGCACTAGTCTTCTTTTTTTTCACTCCACACTCTGCCAATAATGCAAATCTCTGCTATGAAGCGACTCTATATCGAGTTTCAAAACTGCTAATAATCATTGATTCACAAAGCGACAAAGCGGAAAAACACTCTAAACTCATAAATTTATGCCCGAGTGTCACAATATTACCACTGATAACCAAAACTATGCTGATGTAACTCTTCTTCCGGGAGCGGGGGCGAAGCACAAAAACAAAAAACGGGGAAATACTACCGACACTCACACATTTCGACAGGGAATCGATTGTATACACTACGGCTTATACAATGCACGTGCAGATTTTATGATTTCACTGTTAGTTCAAGTTAAATTACGAATTATTGTTTGATTTTTTTTCGCGAAAACGACGCAGCAAAAACAAAACACGTCAGTCAGTGGATCGGCAGGTTGGAAGTGGAACAAAATCGAAAAGTATAATCCCGACAAATGGACAAGAAGGTGGTAGCCATTATTAGAAGAAGAAAAAAATCCCAATCCTAAGGCAAGGACTGAAGGCGTACAAAGTGAATAACGTGCCCAACCGTGATGACAAGCAAAATTTACCGCAAAAAGTCGTGCTAAGGAGCTTTGCACCAATTTTTTTCAAACATTTTCTTGTGTCAGAATGGACGACGAAACATACGTTCTCGACGATTTTAAACAGCTTCCTGGTCTGGTTTCTTATACCGCAATGCAAAAGAGCGCCATTGCCAAGCATTTCTGGACGAAGAAGGTGTGCAGATTCCCGAAGAAGTATTCGATTTTGCAGGCCATATGTAGTTGTGGTCAAAAATCTAAAAGCTCTGTTTTAGTCTGATTTGACCTCTTTTCACTATGCGAAATCCGTCCTGGAATGATATAAGGTACAAGAGGTCAAATAACAGCCAATCCACCAAACTGTCCAGAACTTCGCCCAATAGAGAAGTATTGGGCTCTTGTTAAGCGAAATTTTTCGAAACTAAGAAGAAAGCAAATGGTAGCGATGATTTCAAGAGACGATGGAGAATCGTCACGGCGGGCGTATCTGAGGATACCGTACGGAATGATGGCGGGTGTACCACAGAAAGTTCAAGCATTTTACAGCAAGAAGGAATAAATAGTCTACTTCTAGCCTTGAAATAGACCAATAACCATATTGGCCATTCCGGGTAAATCCGGATGCCCCGGGGGAACCCTTCAGGGGGAGACAAATACCGATTTTCGCTGAAACATGCCTTTCAACGACTCAAACTTCCTGATTTTTCATGAATATTCTGCTTTTAGCCTTGAAATGCACCAATGTCCATATTGGCCATTATGGGACAATCCGGATGCCTTAGGGGAATCATTTTAGAGGGAACAAATGCGACTGCTCAAAACTCATGATTTTTTATAAGTAGTCTATTTCTAGCCTAGAAATGGCCCAATGAATATTGGTTATTCCGGTACAACCCGAATGCCCCGGGGGACCCGTTTATGAGGGGACATATACAGATTTTCGCCGATACATGCCTTTCGACGGCTTAAACTTCATGATATTTGTTGAGTAGTCTACTACTAGCCTTGAAATGGAGCAATGACGATATTGGAAAATCTGAGATAACCTGGATACCCCGGAAGAACCTCTCCTAAGGGGACAAAAATTGATTTTCGCCGAAATATGCCTTTCGACGGCTCAAACTTCATGATTTTTCATGAATAGTCCATTTCGAGCCTTGAAATGGACCAATAACCATATTGGCCATTCCGAGACAATCCGGATGCCCCGGAAGAACCCTTTAAGAGGAGACCAATGAAAGTTGCCTTTATTTACATACGAACTAGGATTGGGTGATCTTGGATTTATCTCTACGAGATCGGTACTTTTGATGTCGATTTTCGATTTTTAAAATTGATTTAAAATCAGAAAGATCATCTTTTGTTTTTATCGTTTCGATCTTCGGAAAATGAACCACAATTAAAACATTAATTGTACATGCTAATCTAATGAACCTGATCCAAGAAGTATAAAATGGGAGGAAGAGTGGTAAATTTGGCAAAAATATCGTAGTAAACAAGTAAAATGTAAAATGAGGCGGAAGATGCCAAGTTTTTTTTAACTGTTGTAGTGGCTATATTTGTGGAGTGAACGCAAAAATGTAAATATGCTGTGAAAACGTGAAGTATTGGCGACAGCTTCATATTTTATGTCGTCAGCAAAGGGTGTGGGGCCAACTCGGCAGTGGGCCAATTCCTGTCGCCAATGCTCAGCTGTATTGAAACCGAATGATTTGATTTTTTTTTTACATGTCTAGTGTCTATATGAAACTATTCATGAACAGAATTTTGAGTCATTTGGTTCTTGTACGTACAGCTGAGTAATAGCGATTGGTGATGAGAATTAGTCTCGTACTCAATATAAATTCAATCAGATGATTAAAAAACAGCAGTATAATAAATAGTAAAGGGCCAAGATGAGAACCTTGTGGCACCCAGGGCTGATTACTGGTAAAATTGATTGCTTTTCTTTTGTTGCTCTCAGATTATATTGAAATATTCTAAAACGTCCCAAGGTGCTTATAAATAAATGAGTAAAAATAGTAAACAAAGAAAGCAATGTCAATTTGATCAATTTAGCTGATTCTAGAAGCTCACGAACTTGATTACTGACCTAGTTACCAAAATTACCGAAATCTGGCAAGTTCGGCGAACAGAATAGAATTCGTGAGTTTTCAAAATCAAAGAATAACTGATCCAATTGACATAGCTTTCTTAGTTTATCATTTTTACTCATTATGAGCAGTGGCGTAACGTGGACAGGCGAGGGGGCGGTCCACCCCAGTTGTTATTCAGACAGTTGAGGAAGTGAATGCTTATTTACTTTGCCGGCTTCATGAATATATTTAACTGAACATGTTTAATTTGGTTACCAACTTAGCGAATAGTGAAAACAACACATGTTGGGCATTGACAAGATAGTAAATGTAAAATAGACATGGCTTCCTTTGACAATGACTCTAAGCTTGAATGAGTGACCATAGCTGTTATGTCAATATCTTCATGCATGGGCGAAATTTAGTAACATGAAGTTTGAGCCGTCGAAAGGCATGTTTCGGCGAAAATCTGTATTTGTCCCCTACTAAAAGGATCCTCGGGGCATCCGGATCTTCCCGGAATGGCCGATATATTTATTGGGCCATTTCTAGGCTAGAAGTAGACTATTCATGAAAAATCATGAAGCATGTTCCGATGAAAATTTGTATCTGTCGCCGCCTCACGGATCGTGGCAAAACATGCCCTCTTCCGGCAGAGATTCCTTGTGGCCAATCGGGTCAAAAAGGGCAGTACTCACCAGAAACTAAAATTTAGGACTCTTATAAGCATTTTGATTGCAAAGACTTCAATAATTGGTAATATATAGTTTCCTCAATGTAAGTTTGAAATCCGGGTCAATATGACCCGAAACACCTTATTCATAACTTTTTTTTAACAGCCCTTCAGAAATGTCAAAAAAAAAGTAGGATCAATGCAGAAACGTAACTTTCTATGATTAAGGAAAAGTCAAGAAAATTCAAACGACTAGATGCTTATTTTAGAAAGTTATAGCATTTTTAAATTCCATTCCGGGTCATATTGACCCCGACACCTGAAGAAGGTTAATCAACTGTTTCTAATGTAGATATAACTCTTTTATTGTGTAATAAATAATCGGTTATGTTGAATTATGTGTAATTTTTTTTTGCTGCTATTATTTTGGTGTCCAACATTTAACGTAAACAAGCTCTATTCGACGCTGCTCTGGCTCTGTCTCTAGACTCAGGTTCCAGAAGTACATCCATCACAGTTTTAAAAATAGATCTATTATTGACAGACAGGGAATAAACGTGCAAAATTAGGTGTATTTCCTTCTTCCTCCAGCGCTGCAAAATGTTGGCTTTATTTTTGAACAATGCAAATCGTACGAAATCTTGTTCCTCAGGATTCTCCTCGCCCCAGGTAAGTAAAGCTTTGCAACTTTCGTTGCATTTGAATATTATATCTCAGTTTCAGAAATTGTTGCAATATCAGCCAACACTGTTGAAGAAATTTGCCGGGTGGGCCGGGTGCAACACCCTACTTGCCAATTTTCTTTCCGGAAGAACGCCCCTTAAATCTAGAACAGTAACAAGTAACTAGCATCCTTAGAGTCCATTAGGCAATTTGTCTTGTGAAAAACTACCATCAGCTACCGAAACATCTTCGACGTTGTTCGAAACCTCGAATCAAACAGATCCAAGTCCACTTGCTGAGTTCCCCCGACCGGATCGCAATCCATGATTCCATCAGGTGAGTCCAAAAAAAACTCTTGAAGAATCGATTTGATGGTGTACATTTTTTTTTGGTTTTTCGTTTGCGTGGAATGTCAATAAGAAAGAAAAGAGATATTTTGTATTGTCAATTTTTATAATTACCATTTTTACATCAATAACAGAACAGTCCGAATGCCAACTGACAAAGTGACATCAACAGAAATCTGATTGTTACCATAATCATCTCTAACCGGTCAATTAGACTGTATTGTTTAATTTCCACCAATGGCAAAGTTAAACAAAATTGAAAAATGTCATAATTTTCCGAAACACTGGGTCAAGTAGAAATGAAGAGCTAACAGTACGATTAAGCATAGCAAACACATCATTCCACAGTTTCACCACTAACTGTGTCGATTTGACCGAGTACCCGTAAAAAAATCAAGGATAGCGACCATAAATCGCCCGCCACATCCGGAAACATGAACAACTAGTCCCATCGATGGACGTAGGCTCTAGGCAATGCAGTAACGATGTTCTAAAACAGACTGAAGCTTAAACGTCGCCTGACTGTGCGTGGAGCACGATGGAGCAAATTGTAGCATGACGACCATAGAAGTTATCTCTCCACCGTCTACGACCGGGTCCAGCCAGCAGAAGCTTCGAGAAGCAGCCGCCTGTGAAAAAAGATAAATATTTTTCCGAATCCACTGGTTATGTGCCAAGGTCTATAAACTCTGCGTCCTTCCCGGTACTCAATAAGGTATATTTCATCTTTTATAGACCGTTGCGTTTGCGTTTTGACGGGAAGACGACGGTGTGGTATTCGTCCTTCTTATGGCCGTTCGATATGCACGGGGACGATGAAACTCGGAACGATGATCACATAACAAGACAAACGATTTCCAAAAAAACGGGTGCGTGCTCACTGAGCAGTTTGTTTATGCAGTTCCGAGGGCAATAAAAATAAATTCTACCTTTTTCGCTGATGTGACAGTTGTTGCGAGGACGAAATTTATGCTCGTGTATTGAAATATTACGGACAAGCGTAAATATCGCTCGTTTGGGATGGTTTTTCCAAAGCTGTTGCTATTCATTGATTGAGGAGTTACGTAGAAAAGCTGAAAGGTGCCGACACACACTTGGATGTTTGTAATCATAATCGAAAATACGATGAAATCAAACACAGTAATCCAATAAGCTAAGCCTGCAACCGGAGTCAGACTAAAATCCTAAACAAATAGACTCCGGTGATTAAAAACAATAGAAGTCACCTTCTGTATGCGATTATGTAGTAAATCTGCTATAAATCCCTCGCACAAAATATGTTGGCTAAACAGCAGGCATTGAGGTTTTTGTGGAGAGTCAGTGGAATTGATTTATTATTGCAAAAAAGCAAACACATACTGCCAAACTAGTTTGACTGTTGTTTCGGGGTTTGAATTTTCACATCCATCAACACAAATAAAACTATAGGTTCGACTTATTTAGTAGCTGGGTAGGAATCATCGAGTATTTAAGAAAAAGGCTGTCCTGTTTTTCATTCATTAGATTGCATTCGCATGAAAAGTAAAAAGAGAGCTTCATTATAGACTGTTCCGAAAACTATATATACACTTTCTTTCTCAAATAAAACCCGAATTAATCCACCGATGGTGAGACTGAACCCTTCTTACACTTCGCCAGAATTACGAACTCAAATATGGCCAATATTGTACTGGATACATATTTTCATCAGAAATTCCAGGAAGAACCAGTAATATTCGATATGTCATACATTCCGTTTATAAAATGAACTATATGTCAATCCTGAGCGTATTGTTCATCGATGTGATTAAAATATTGCCATTAATAGTCTTTAACGACCTGTTTATGTTAGTTATATAAAAGGGGAAACTACATAAATATTATAAATTTCATATAATCAGTCAATAGAATGAATTATTGGACAATCCTAAGCGTCAATATTGATTATCGATATGGATTCAAGATGCTTAATATAGTACATGTTCGTTGAAAGTAGTGTATTTATAGTAAATGGAGACTTTGTGTAATTTTAGAATATACTCGTTGCAGTTCAAAATTCTATGGAGTCGCAAAGTGTGGCTAGTCCGCTGTATGTGCTATACAACGCATCAGGTGCGGAACAATAGAATGCAAGCGGCATCAATTGGGGTGAAGTGGTCTTTTCCGGTTTTGAGTTGCAACGAGTATATTTTCATCTCATAATTATGTGCTCTCAGCTATTGTGTTGGTCATTTCTCCATGAAGGATTATCTAATAATTATGAAATTTTGACCAGTTATGGGAAGATTATATAGCTTTGATTTCGCACCAACCAAACTAAAATCGGTAAACAAATAGCTCAGTATGTAATTGGAGACTTAACTGTTTGATTACTATTATAAATAATAGGCCGTAGAGTACTGTTTCGTTTATATGGTCGTTACGAAATGTCCGCATGAAAAAAAAAATTCAATGTCGTTCGATTAGAATGTTGTAGCTTTCATTTACCGTCAGCAGAACTGAAATCGGTTCACAAACGGCTGAGAAACCGATGTTGTCCTGTTCAAATTGTAGAAAGACTTGCGTTTCCATTATTAAACTTAATCTTATACAATGTAGCATAGCCTCGAATAAATTATTTAAGAAAACCTGGGAATCCCACAGACAATCTGAAATTATATGTCATATAAAGAATATTACATTTTAAATTTCGAGGTGCTTTTCCGTTTCCTTACCGTTTTAGTCATTTGAAGTGGATCTAAAAGGCTCTACACTGATTTTAATTTTATTATGAATGACTTAGCTAAAATTGAAAAAGGTGACTTAGCTAACTTAGCTGATCAACCTCTCATCGAAAAACTTGCAGTAAGATTAGTATTTGTATGCACAATAATAGTCAGAGAACACAACATATGTCTGTACAAAATATATCCGACATCCACTGGTTGATCGCTGAAATCATAAATTAGGTACGTATCAACATTTCAACAGTCCCTGAAAAAACTGAAAATAGAGCAGATCACTCCAATCATCAAAGCTAAAATTATACTGCTTATAAGCGCATGTCCGTCTTTTATGAACATAGTAGTTGAAGTTCAGAAGTGCAATTTTAAAGTAAATGTTATACTGGAATGCTGAAAAACCAATTGAGGCACTGATGTTTGTCATGTTGCTCCAGGATCTTGAGATGCCTGAGAATGCAGAGATGATTCCAAAGCGTGCTGAAATTATGAATTAAATGAGAATGGAAAATAGTAGGCTATGATTTACAGGTATGGGTATACAACTTGATTTATAGGTACACGATCTTTAGTCGCACCCCCTCACTTCGCTATTGTCAAATTGACAACATTGCCCAGGCTACGCCAACCAGCGTCTCCATGTTTCAGCTGGCAGTCTTTTGTGATCATATGACTTGTGGAGGCGTGAGGTAGGAACTTGTGAGGACTGGTGACACTCGGTCCTCTGGGCCTCGGATAAAAAGTTGAGTTTTCAAGTGATCTTAATACCCTTCTTTTGGTGTAAGAAGGTTAAAAACAAAGCTTATTTGCATATTTTATCCAATTTCCATAAAAACCACATTTTATAATTATGTGTAGATCTTACCCAAAATCAAATAAATTGTGTGTTCACCCAAATTTGGGTTTATACCCGTTTACCCAATTTTGAGAAGTTTCAATTGTTATGATTTTGGGTTAACTTTACTTAATTTTGGGTAAACCCTTATGAGCGTGAACTGATATCGCTGTCAAAATTTTACCGCAAACAAAAGGGGTACTATTATTGGCGAAACATACCTAGATTACACAAAGTGGCTGGAGAATTGCATGAAATTTCAATGAAGACTGTCTATTTTATGCATCATGTAAGCAGGCATCAACTTCTGCCAGTACGTCGATTTTACAAGCAACAGAAACTCCTGTTTGTTGATTGCAAATAATATTCAGTATCAATCAGTATCCATATAATAAGCTTCCTTGCAAAGGAAAATAACAAGCTAGCATCATATTAGTAACAAGTTCTGTTATCCCAGATATCGTTTTGATTTCCGCCTATATCGCATAACAAATTCAGTTTTCACCGTTGGCTAATTTTGTTACCATATGTTATAATTTTAAACAATACAACTATTGACGAACGTTACTAGTTGAATGTATAACTTTGAATATTCACGTTTGAATTTAAAAAAAAATCAGTAGGGTTATGTTTAACACACGACCGGTTGACGTAGACTACGTTAAACCGTTTGATTAGTTTCGTTACTTTCGTAGCGGAACATTTACTGAAAAAATGAAAATGAAATTTAGCAGACGCGTAAAATTCTCCGTTGTTCAATTGAAAGCCAAAACATGCGTAAAAAAAGAAATTGTTTGCAATCTTTTATACAACAGACCTGATTTCAGTGATATCATGTTTACATTTAAATGAAATATTTCATGAATTCGTGTCAAATCTAGCATTCTCTTTATACGCATTAAATAATGCAGACAATTAAATGTTTATTTCAAACTATGTTGCAACGCAAGTACTGTTCTAATCGGACGTTGGGTCTTTAAGTTAGTCAGTAAGAGTTAGTATTCTTCTTATTCTTTCTTAGCGTTTCAAGCTTATTGCTTTCGCAAAATAAGCTTATTGCTTACTCTCAACTTAGTATTCTTAATGCACTTCCACAGTTATTGATTGAGAGCTTTCGATGCCAGGTACAATTTTTGCATTAGTATGATTGTGTGTGGCAAAAACAATCATATCCTATATGTCCAGGGAGTCGAGAAATTTTCCTTATCGAAAAATTCCTAAATCAGACCGGGACTCGAACCCAGCTCTCTTCAGCTTGGTGTTGCTTTGTAGCCGCGCCTTAACCAACTGAGCTAAGGGCGGACCTTGTATGTTAGTATGCATTATGAAAATTAGGAAATTCTATTGTACACTCTTCAGAAAGGTTTAAATTATGATACGGTCTCAAGTTTAAGGCCCTTCTGCAGCATCTCAACCAGTAGTTGGCAACGTTTAAGTTTTGCCTGATAATCACGAGTTCACTCGGCATCGGTACATGATCGGAGAATTTTCCATATGTTCGATTTTAATGTGCTTCCAAAATTTGCGCATACTTTTTGCATCAAAACGATTAGGCATCGTACTTATTCTCACTTTCACATTTTCTCCAAAAACATTTCCTCCTAGAAGTAAAACTCTATCCAACGCGAATCGTTGAAACAACAGATTAACTATTCATAACTGTACTAATTGGAGTATGCAGTGAATGTTACTTCGGAATATGCTTTTCGAAAATCAAACGTAGGAAATTTCTTGATACTTTACTTTGCAACATTCTTTAAATTTTCCAATACCGATTGATGAATTGTGCGCAAATTATATTCATCTTTTGTTTGTAAAATTTCAAATACTTGAGTAAATAAACTACTAAATTGTGTCTTTATTTGTCTTTTCAATTTAATTTTTACATTTAATTTTTAACAGTGTAATTTTTTAGCCAGAGGGGCTTTTCATCTTTGTTCTTTGTTCCATTCGTTTTGTGGTGTGTTTTGTTAATTTGATATTCTAGTTTACATTTCATCCCTGATGGGGATTTGTTGGTTTAAATTTATAAAATTTGATAACCTACCTAACTACAATAACTACAATTTGAAAAAACCTAGGGAAGGTGGTCTGATAGGTGGCAACGTGTCCTGTACCTATTGATAGTCTCACTAAAACGATCTTCGAGTGTTTTTATCTCAGCCAGACGGTGGATCTTAGTGTTTCTCGTCCGTGGAGGTGTGTTCAGGATTATCCTGAGAAACTTGTTTTGAACCCGCTGTAGCTTTAGGTGGTGTGTTTTTGCGCAACGCTCCCAGATCGGCATGCCATACTCAATAACCGGGAGTATGATCTGTTTGTAGATAGCAAGCTTGTTCTTCAGGGACAATGTAGACTTTCTGTTTAGCAAGGGGTACATAAGCTTCAACAGAACGTTACATTTTGTGACAGTCTTGTCAACCTGTTCCCTGAAGTTCATCTTGCTATCTAGTGTCACGCCAAGATTTTTTTTTTGTTGGGGCGTAGAACCACTGCGTCCACTGAGTTGAACTTTTGTGGTAGTCACGCCAAGATAGATGGCTGAGTTGGTCCATTACACCGTTGTGCCGTTTAGACAAATTTTAACATCCTCAGCTGGAACAAGTCTGGGAGATTTTGAGTGAGGGAAAATAATGACCTGGGTCTTCGCTGCATTGATGCAGATCTTCCAGTCTGTGAGATACTTCAACAGAACATTCAGGCTTCGCTGCAGTTTCGATGCGATCGCTCTTACTACCCTACCGTTGTGGACGACTGCGGTATCATCGGCGAACAGCGACAGAGATCCGTTTTCAGGGAGTGGGGGTATGTCCGAGGTGAACAGATTAAATAAAAGTGGACCTAATATGTTTCCCTGCGGAACACCGGCAGAAACCTCCTGCGCATCGGAAACTGCACCATGCAGCGAAACACAAAATGTTCTGTTTGATAGGTAGTTCTTCACTATCTTTACCAGAAAGACTGGAAGATTGTACCGATGCAGTTTGTACACCAGGCCATCATGCCAGACGTTGTCGAATGCTTTTTCCACATCAAGAAGGGCCATGGCAGATGTTTTTGAAACAGACTTGTTTCGCTTGAGGATGTTAGTGACTCGGTTCAGTTGATGTACTGTTGATCGACCGCGTCGAAAACCAAACTGTACATCAAGCAGGATGTTGAGTTCGTCGGTAGATGCAAGGAGCCGACGGAAAATTGCTTTCTCAAAAAGTTTAGATACTCCCGAGAGAAGGCTGATGGGTCGATAGCTCTTGGAGCATGAAGGATCTTTCCCAGGTTTCCGGATGGGTATGACTTTAGCAGACTTCCAACGCGAGGGGAAGTAGCTAAGTCGAAGGCATTTATTAAAAATGAATGCTAGATGCTCGTAGAATTGGGAACTCAAGTGCTTGAGTTCCAAATTCAGGATTTTATCGAAACCTGGGGCCTTCATGTTCCTCGACGCTTTGATATAGGTCAACAGTTCGTCAGCTGTGATTTCTAGTTCCTCTGAAAAGTCATTGGGACATAGATGGAAGTTATATGCATGCTCGTTAACGGCAGCTTCGTGAGGACTGATGATGTTCTGACCAAGATTGTGGGAGCTGACAAAATGTCGACCTATCTCAGCAGCCTTCTCAGCGGGAGTAAACAAACGATCCTTAGAGTCATTGTTGTCTAGTGGGATCAACGGTGGAATGGGCCTAGGCTCGGTTTTTAAAATTTTTGTTAATTTCCAGAATGGCTTTGCACAATCTGGGAGGGCGCGGATTTTGTTGGCAAAGTTAGTGTTTCTGAGATCCACCATTCTGGCCTTGATCATTTTGTTCAGACGATTGCACTCTGATTTTAGGGCAGGCAGATTAGTGCGTTGATACTGTCTGCGAGTGGTGTTGCGTCGACGGATCAAATTTTTAGTGAGAATATCAATCGGTAAAGGGTTGCTCACCTGTGTTACTTCTGGAATGTGGTGCTCCCGGGCCTGGGAGATCGCCTGCTCGATCGACTGTAGTTGCCGATCGATGTCGTCGGTTGATTCTGGGCGCCGATCGTAATCGACGGTGTTGTCGACCTGATGACTGAACTGGACCCAGTTGGCACGATGATAGTTGCGCCTGGTTACCGAATGCCGGTTGACGCAGGACCCAACTTCAGCCACCACTGGATAGTGGTCTGAGCTGAGTTCCTGGTACGCGACCGGCTGGGCGATGTTGTTCCCCATGTTGCTGAGGAAGATGTCGATTGTTGAGTGGACCCCGGATCTGCTCAACCGGGTGGGAGTATCCGGGCCCAGGATGGTGTAGTGGCCCTCTTCCAGGTCATCGTGTAGGATGGAGCCGTTCTTGTTCCGTCGTGCGTTTCCCCATGTTTCATGTTTTGCATTCAGGTCGCCGGCGATAATGAACTGCCCATGCCTCCGAGTGAGCTTGATGATGTCGTTTCGTAAGGTCGTATCTGTCCCGTTGTTCACGCTTGCTTGTTTAGGACAATAGGCCGCGATGATAGTGATAGGGCCGACGGTGGATTCGACTTTGACTCCGATGGCTTCAACGAATTTTAGCTGCAAGCTCGGAAGCATCTGGCAGTTGATGTTGGTGCGCAGGGCGATGGCGACTCCCCCTTTGGTGGAACTGGTTCGATCAAGTCTGATCAGTCGAAAATCTGGCAGGGACACGTTGATCTCAGGTTTCAGATGCGTCTCAGTGATGATTGCGATGTCAATGGCTCATTCGTTGAGGAAATTACTAAACTCGATGTTCTTGCTCTTCAGCGAGCAAGCGTTCCAATTGGCGATTTTGACGATTTCACGGTCCATTGAGAAACGCAATCATCGCTTGAATTTGTTCCGAACGTGTTCTGCAGGATCGCTTGATGATGGTGGCCTGAGTCAGAATTGCAACGAATTCCTCCGTTGAAAGTATCGAATCATCGATCGCGCCAGATGTTGCACCAGAGTACGACGGTCCTGGAAGATCGCTTTGGGATGGCTGGGTTGCTGCAGCTGCGAACCGATGTTGAACGGAAGGCCGACTGGGGACCGGACGGTTTGGTGGCACTTGGCGTGTTGGGAGAGCAGGAAAGTTCTCGGTCGTGAGGGCCGGAGGCGGACCAGATCGTCCTCGATGGCCAGGTTGGTTGTTGGCTGACGATTTTCTTCGAATCGCAATGAATTCGGCCCACTTCGGGCATTTCCTGCTGGTTGCTTTGTGAGCCGCACCGCAGTTGGCACACACTGGGACAGCATCCTCCATCCGCTCACAGGCATCGGGTCCGTGGTGTTTGCCGCAATCGACGCATCGCTTCGCCATGTGGCAATTTTTGGTGCCATGCCCAAACATCAGGCAGTTCTGGCACTGGGTGACATCACGGTGGATCGGTTGGTAGCGGTCCCATTTGACGACGATGTGGAACAAGGCTCGAATGTTTTGCAGATCCTTCATGCACGTCGAGTTCTTCTCGAAGTGAATCTGGTAAAGCTGATCCCGATAGCATCGAGAGATGTCGTGCCGATGCATTTTGTTAATTTGCACCGGTTTGAGCCCATTGGCCTTTAATTCGTCGGCCAGTTCCTCCGTCTTCTTGTCCGGGAGGCCACGCAGAACTACCTTAAATGGTTTGTTGGCTTCGATGTCGTGCGTGAAATACTGCACATTCATCTGCTTCAGGATTTCTTTGACAGCGTTGTAGTGGGACAGCGCCGAGACCATCAATTTATAACCCTGCGAGCAGAGTTGGATTGTGCACCGCAGGCCCTTGTTGATGTAGAAATACACCTTATCCAGTAGGCCTTCCGGAAATCCCTTCACGATCAGCGGCAGCATTTTCTCCTTCTTCTCTATTTTCGGTGTACCGCCGTTCTCCAGAACGGCGTACCGGTTGTTTGCTAAAAGCTTCTTCGATGACAGCACATCATCGGGTGAATTCAAGCTGGAATGTTTCTCAGTCGAGCTTGTGCCGACGTCACTAGTCGGCGGCTTCCCCATACCGGGGTCGGACTGTGTATCACACAACGCGAGAGGATACAGTGCACCACGCACCACAGCGAAAGAGCGATCGAATGATCTGCGCAGCTCCAGTGCTGCGACACTAATGAGTAAAATTGCAAAGGAGTACTCGTTTTATATCGTTCAATGCTGCATATGAGCCCTCCCTTGCTTACATTTGAAAACTGTGATAGTAAAGTACAGTGCACTTAGTAAATTTACTCTGAAAAATCGGCATTATAAGACATTACCTTATGTTTTGGTTATTTTCAATAGCTTCAAATTGTTTATGAATGATGTTTGATTATTGAATTGATACGTGGGAAAATTTCTAACCGATGGATGTAAACATCTTGAAAATCTATTGAGTATTTATTAAGTTATTAGCGTTTAATTTGTAACAATATTTCGTGACGGTCGCTGATTTTAAGATTTTCAATTGACACCCTACCCTTGCCGTAAGACGTAGTCTACGTCAAAAATGGACTTTTTTTGGATGGTGATAAAAAAAGCTAAGACTGGTAATTGCTTTTGATAAATTTCCTATGGAAGGTAATTATATAAGCTTACTTGCAAAAAAATGCCACGCCCTTGCGAGCGGCTTTCCTGCAGTTAACCGGAACATTCGCCATGGAAGACGAAAACATGCGTGGAGGCATGTTTTTGAGTTCTTTCTTCGTTTTATTTATCAATTCCTCCTCAGTATTTGCGACAAAATTGTTGGAGTAGATCTTACGCTTCAGGTTGGTCCAGAAAGTCTTGATGGGACGCAGCTGGGGGACGCTGGGCAGGTTCGCCGACTTGGGTACCTCATCGATATTTAGCCGCTCTCGTGCTGTTAAGATTTAAATCATCTATGAAGTAAAATCAATAAAACAATATTACCAAATATAATGAAATTGTAAGTTATGATGAAGTAATGACAAAGATTGAAATCTAAAATGAAACACTAGCCAAATGGCACACAGCGCTGCATGAATCAGATCAGCTCAGAATTGGTAAAAAGTCCTTTTTCAAACCGGAAGTGAAAAATGCATTCAGCAATAAGTGCAAAAGCCTACCATAGATTCCGTAATTTTCAAAAGCCTACCACAGATGTAATTTTCTGTGTTATATACTGGACATATATGCAATGCTAGATGTCATAAATTATAGGTATATTTCGTGTTTAATCCAGATACCGTTAAATTAGGTTTGTTGTATGAAAATGTGAGGGTCATGATATGATGGAAATAATACGATGTTGTAAAGAAATACAACATAATGTACATATAATTATTAAACGCCGCTTTTTGCCTCTTCCGCTGCGATGTAAGATGATTGAAACTCTAAAATAGTGAAAATTCCAACGTGATATAATGAAATAAAGTTGATAACCTGCCCGCTAAGAAAAAAGTACCCAACGGAGCAGTTAAGTGTGGGAAGCCAAAATTGGGTATAGTTATGTTTACCTACCGTTGGGCACAAATAAATTACTGTTGGGTAAAATTCTACCTTATAGTAAGTAATTTGTACCCAACGATAGGTATACATAACTTTACCCAATTTTGGCTTCCCACACTTAACTGCTCCGTTGGGTACTTTTTCCTTAGAGGGTGGCAGCCTAGCAAAATAGCAAAAATTATGAGTATGACTACTGCCCAAAAACGAAAGCTCATTAAATCCAAAACGAAAAAAATAGAAAATAAATGACAGGAAAATCTTCGATAACTCTTTTTTCCTACTGGGCCCCAAAATGACTCTCCACGTCTGTAAAATAGAAAATGTAGGATCATAAACAATTATATTTGTAATGTCTGCATGCCTGCTGATCCTGCTGCAATTGTAGACGGACTTCCATTATCATAGCCACGAGGGAAGAAAACAATTCAAAACCATTACACAATACCTGGAAATTCTATGGATGATCTGAGAGTATATACCGTATAAAGAATACTTCCATTTTTATTGGCAGGGTAAGATTTCAGCATGCTCCTTTACCGTGGTCACGCTGCCTACATCGCCATGGTGCGGCTGCCACCTAATGTATAGTTGACGTGATACAGCGTTTCTTACTCAACCGCTGGATGTCAGGACAGACGCTGTTTGAGCCGCACCTCCTTGGCGGAGAGACGCTCGACACGCACCTCCTCAATCTAGCTGAAGTCAGAAGGACAACAGTGCCCAGGCTGCACTACCAGCTATGTACGCAACCCTTAGCTGGCGGTCTTTGTCATCTCTAGACCCGTGAAAGCATGAGGTAGGAACTTGTGAGGACCATAGCTATGTTGCGGAGACGCACGCACGCTCCATCCCAGGTGTCTACTCACCATTTTGTAGCCCATTTCAATGTGCTGCTTCTACTGTGGAAAAACGAATTAATGTGATATAACCACAATGGAACTGACTCTTAGCTTCGGGTCTTGACAAAGAATCCCTACAGAGCCCTTGCGGCACGTCAAGCCGGCCAGTTCAGCTCAAGGGTAATATTTCAAACATACACACTTAGATTTTTTTACAGAAATCTGTAAAAGTTTACCGAATTTTCAACAGCTGAATGTTCGGTAATCCAATTTAACGGATTTCGGTAAAATTTTACCGAAATCCGGTAATTTTTTTACAGATATCTGTAAAATTTCACCGAAATCCGTTAAATCGGATTACCGAACGTTCAGCTGTTGAGAATTCGGTAAACTTTTACAGATTTCTGTAAAAAAATCTAAGTGTGTAAATATAAGGGAAAAAAATTAAAATTTAAAAAAATAAAAAGGGGGGGGTTTTGTTTTTTGGGCGAGGGGAAAAAGAAAAATTTATTTTTTTTTTTTTTTTTTTTTCTTTTTTTGCAGGGTGCTACAATTTTTATAATAAAAGCAACAAAACAAAAAAAATATAATAAAATTGATTTTTTTTTTTTTTTTTTTTTTTTTTTTTTTGTTGTGTTTTGTGGGGGTTTTTTTTTTTTGTGGGGGGGGGGGGTTTTCAATACTGGGGTACACGTTCGAATTGCGAAAATTTGGAGCGTCACGAAAAATATATAGGTTTTGAACGTTAATAACTAAGTCATTTCCCGATCGATTTACAAAATGTTTTCACCAATCGATCGATACATTGTCTACGCTTCGATTCCAATATTTAAATCTATTGATTTATAACATTCAACTATTGAAATTAACGCAAATATAAGGTAATGTCTTATAATGTCGATTTTTTCAGAGTAAATTTACCAAATACACAGTACTTTTCTAGCACAGATTTCATATTTAAGTAACGAACGTCTCCTAGGCAGCCATGAATGTTATAAAACGGGTACACCTTCGCATTTTGAATAAGTCAGTATCGATATATTCAGTATCGTTCTAGCGACACGTTCGGACGTGTTTTACGCTCTATCGGTTCCAAGTTTTTTTGTTTTCCGTTTTTTTCTCTCTCGTTCGTTTTCTCGCGATTGCGCGACCTGCTCGTGATATTTCGCCAGCTCTTGCCAGCTTGTTAGCGGTGGCAAGCCAAAAGGAAGCGCTGCAAGCGTGTGCAAGCTTTCCCGCTCGACCTGTTGCCGTGGCAATGGGTCGTAAAAGTCAACACGTGGTGACAACCACGCCGGCGGCATCAGCTCCCGCTAACACACCGAATCCGAGCTGCTCCAAGCGGCAACGGCATGACGACGCTGATTTATCGGATCCCAACGCCCGATTACTAGCGAGCAATCGGTTTGCTGCGCTCCCGGTACAGGAGGTACCGACGAAAGTGAAAATCCCGCCGCTTTTCACCACGTGTAAAAACATTGCTGCACTCAAAACTGAGCTGTCAGCAATTAAATTAAATCCGCTGTTCAAGCTGTGCAGTACGGGCACAAAAATAATGTGCTCGACCGAAGCTGAATACCGTGCTGCTGGCGCTCATCTGATCGCCAAGCAACATGAGTTTTATACTCACGATGTACCCGGAAACAAGCCGATGAAGGTGATTTTGCGTGGCCTCCCCGAGTACACCCCGGAAACAATTTTCACCGAGCTGCAAGCGGTGGCATTGAAACCCCTGAAGGTGTTCGCTATCAGGCGCCAGCAACAAGGAAACCATCGGGACCAACTTTATCTGGTCCATTTGGAGAAGGGTTCCGTCACGATCGAGGAATTGAAGAAAACACGGGCCCTCTTCAATATCATCATCGAGTGGGACCGATACCGCCCGAAGCAGCATGACGTGACACAGTGCGGAAAGTGTCTGGCGTTTGGTCATGGGACCCGAAACTGCCACATGAAACCCCGGTGTGGAAAGTGTGCCGGAGCGCACACAACTATCGATTGCGCCCCGATGGATGAAGGTGCCCCATCAAAGTGCGCCAACTGTGGCGCTAACCACGAAGGCATCAACCGAGCCTGTCCCAAACGAGCGGAGTATCTGGCCATCCGCAAGCAGGCGTCCACCAAGTCTCGGCCTGGTCAACGCCGCCCGCCACCTCGAATGGACGAGGAGAATTTTCCGACGCTCCGGTATCAAGTGCCGAATCTGCCACCAGTTCCATTGAACCATCGCCATGCAAACCGCCCGTCAGCATCCGTTCAGCAACGATTCGCGTCTGCCGCCGCCGCCCCCATGCCGGCTCCTCCTCCAGGCTGGGGCAATCCGAGTTGCAGTACCTCCACGCAACCACCCGTCGATGGACAGCTCTATGACACGGAGCAAATGGTCGAGTTCGTCCAAGAGCTCTACCGCCAACTACGTTCCTGCCGCTCGAAGGAGGAACAGCTCAAAGCCGCCACATCCGTGACGATGAAATTTATTTTCAAATATGGACCATAATCGCTCCATCAGCGTCCTCAATTGGAATGCTTGTTCCATCCGGAACAAAACAGTAGAGCTCGGTGACTTCCTTAACAGGAAGGCCATCGACATCGCCATCGTCACCGAGACACATCTCAAGCCGGAACACAGCATTTCCATCCCTGGATACCGGATTGTGCGACTTGATCGAAGCGGCTCTAGTGGAGGAGGAGTTGCGATCGCCCTGCGCTACAACATCAACTGCCATCTGCTGCCGAGTTTTCAGCTGCAGTCTATCGAAGCCATCGGAGTCGAGGTAGAAACTACCGTCGGCCCTATCACCATCATCGGGGCCTATTGTCCCAAGCAAGCCAGCACAGCTAACGGAACAACAACGATACTACGGAACGACATTCGCAAGCTAACTCGGAGGCAGGGGCAGTTTATCATGGCCGGTGACCTAAATGCGAAACACGAAACCTGGGGGAATACCCGGCGCAACCGGAACGGAATAATTCTGCAGGAAGACCTAGAAGAGGGCCACTACACCGTCCTGGGCCCGGATACTCCCACCCGGTTGAGCAGATCCGGGGTCCATTCGACAATCGACATCTTCCTCACCAACATGGGGAACAACATCGCCCAGCCGGTAGTACACCAGGAGCTCAGCTCGGACCACTATCCTGTGGTGGCCGAAGTTGGCTCCTCGGTCAACCGGCATCGAGTCACCAGACGGAACTACCATCGCGTCAGTTGGGAGAGGTTCCGACAACACGTTGACGACAACATCGATTTCAACATGCATCTTGAGTCGGTTGATGACATCGATCGGCAGCTGCTGAGCATCGAGCAAGCGATCTCCCAGGCCCGGGAGCAACATGTCCCAGTGATAGATCAGGTGAGCAACTCTGTACCAATTGATAGACCCACTAAAGACTTAATACAATTGCGAAACGCCATCCGAAGGCAATACCAGCGAACTGGTTTGCCAACGCTAAAAAGTCACTGTAATCGAGTGACGAAAATTATTAAGGCCAGAATGGTGGACCTTAAAAATAACAATTTTGCCAACAAGATCCGCTCTTTCCCAGATTGTGCAAAGCCATTCTGGAAGTTGACAAAAATATTGAAAACTAAGCCAAGGCCCATTCCACCTTTGATCCCACTAGACAGCAATGGCTCTAAGGATCGCTTGATAACTCCTGCAGAGAAGGCTGCTGAGATAAGTCAACACTTCGTCAGCTCCCACAATCTCGGACATAACATCGTCAGTCCACACGAAGCTGCCGTTAGCGCGCTTATTACTAACATTCATATAAGTCCCAACGATTTCACAGAGGAGTTGGAGATCTCAGCTGACGAATTGTTGACTTATATCAAAGGCTCAAAGAACATGAAGGCCCCAGGTTTCGATAATATTATGAACTTGGAGCTCAAGCAATTGAGCCCCCAGTTCTATAACCATCTGGCGATGGTTTTCAACCAATGCCTCCGACTTGGCTACTTCCCCACGTGCTGGAAGTCAGCCAAAGTCATCCCCATCCAGAAACCTGGGAAAGATCCTTCATGTTCCAAGAGCTATAGGCCCATCAGCCTTCTCTCAGGAGTATCAAAACTGTTTGAGAAAGCGATCCACCGTCGACTTCTCTCGTCTGCCAACGAGCTTAACATCTTGCTCGATGAGCAGTTCGGATTTCGACGTGGTCGTTCAACAGTGCACCAACTTAACCGAGTAACCAACATCCTCAGGCGGAACAAGTCTGTTGCGAAATCATCTGCCATGGCACTTCTAGACATCGAAAAGGCCTTTGATAACGTGTGGCACGATGGCCTGGTGTACAAGCTAAAACAATACAATCTTCCCATCTTCCTGGTGAAGATAATTAAAAATTACCTGTCGGACAGGACATTCCGTGTTTCGCTGCAAGGTGCAGTTTCCGATGCACAGGAGATCTCCGCCGGTGTTCCGCAGGGAAGTATACTAGGTCCACTTCTGTTCAACCTATTCACCTCGGACATACCCCCGCTCCCTGAAAATGGATCTCTATCGTTGTTCGCCGATGATACCGCAGTCGTCCACAATGGTAGGGTAATAAGAGCGCTTACAGCGAAACTGCAGCGAAGCCTGAATGTTCTGTCAAAATACTTCACCGAATGGAAGATCTGTATTAACGCAGCAAAGACCCAGGTCATCCTATTCCCACACTCAAATTCTCCCAAACTTGTTCCGCCTGAGGATTGTAAAATTAGCCTAAACAACACAACGGTGGAATGGGCCAAATCAGCTGTCTATCTTGGCGTTACCATAGACAGCAAGCTTATTTTCAGGGAACAGGTTGACAAAACTGTCACAAAGTGTAACGTTCTGTTGAAGCTACTGTACCCATTGATCAACAGAAGGTCTACATTATCCCTGAAAAACAAGCTTGCTGTCTACAAGCAAATCATACTTCCAGTCATCGAGTACGGCATGCCAATCTGGGAGAGTTGCGCAAAAACACATCACCTGAAACTCCAGCGTGTTCAAAATAAGTTCCTCAGGATGATCCTGAACACCCCTCCGAGGACAAGAACATCTGAGGTCCACCGTCTGGCCGAGATAAAAATGCTCGATGATCGCTTTAGTGAGTCTATCAATCGGTACAGGGCACGCTGCCTGACATCGGATCACCAGATCATCCGGAATCTGGTTCCCCACCCCTAGGATTTTCAAATTGTAGCTATAGTTTTAGTTTAAGTAGGTTATCAAATTTTAACAACAATGCCCCAAGGGCTGATCTGTAAAATTAATTAAAACATAAAGCACACCAAACACATAAAACACATAAAACAAGTAAAACAAAGCTGAAGAGCCCAATGGGCTGAAACACTTGAAATTGTAAGTTAGCATATAAGATAAAGAATGATAAATAAAAACAATTTTAGTAGTAGCATTTTGAATTAGTTTTTCGGTGGTCGTGGAGCTGTGCAGAGTAGGATCTGCAGTTGGATCGTAGCCGAGCAGCACTGGCGAGCAGTCACTGCCCAGAGAGGCGTTGGTGCAGTTGGCTATTGTTGTCGATGCACCCGTCAACCTCGCTGCGAGAAACATGGCTGCTGAAGCCTACGATTTGGCGGGAAAAAGCCGCCCGTGACAACGAGACAAGAATCAATCTATCCCACGTCACCTGAAGATGGCCACCCGCAACGAACGAGTAGCTGAACCAAGAATACCAAGAAGAAAGCCCAAGTTCAATCGCGAACCATGTTTCTCCCCCGTCAACTAAATCCGTCCTTTTCAGGACGACCAAATCAATTTTCCAATTAAAGAGTTTATTTGGTTAAAATTTTCTCTTGTGATGCTTGAATTTAATTTCAATTACCGCGCCCCGGCTGAACATAGCATTAATTAAACGCCGCGTCCCGGAGTAAATGACAAAGAACGTTGAACAACCAACGAACGAAATTCTAGAACGGATAATTCGAACCGAACTGCGACACTTCAGACCGACCATGTGGTTGAGTTCGTTGTAGTTCCTAGTTGTGCATAGCGGATTAGTTGCTGGTGATGGCAAATAATTAAGGCATATTTCTGTTAAGAAAATCATCCGTCTAGCGTGCAGTAATTAAAACTAATTATTGTGGCGCAATAACTGAATTTCGTCCCCTTTGGTGCAATTTGTATCACATTGCCTTCGTTGGTACCGCCTTCTTTCGTGCACTAGCATCCGACCCCTTTACCTCATAGCTTTTAGCAGAACATTTTGATTCAGTCTTACGACAGTCGTTAAGCTGTGCAGTGGTCTTAGGATCGCAGTTGGCGGCGGCGAGCAGTCGTTGCCCAGAGAGGCGTTGTTGCAGTTGGCTGTTGTTGCCGATGCTCCCGTCAACCTCGCTGTGAGAAACATGGCTGCTGAAGCCTACAATTTGGCGGGAAAAAGCCGCCCGTGACAACGAGACAAGAATCAATCATCCCACGAGATGAACCAAGAAAGAAAGCCCAAGTTCAATCGCGAACTGTTTCTCCCCCGTCAACTAAATCCGTCCTTTTCAGGACGACCAAATCAATTTTCCAATTAAAGAGTTTTTTTTTATTTGGTTAACATTTTCTCTTGGGCTGTTTGAAATTTCCATTACCGCGCCCGGCTGAACATGGCATTGCTTTAAACGCCGCGTCCCGGAATAAATAGCAAAGCGCGTTGAACAACCAATGAACCAACAGATCCATAACTATCTTCTACGCGTTAGAGATAGTGGCCCTCTCAACCATCGTAGAAAATACAACCGGGGCCGTATCATAATTAAGAGCCACCAAATGCTTTCTAAAGAGTGTACAATAGAATTTTCTTGGCCCTTTTCAGAACTGACTTAAATCAATTAGCGGATGGCCCTGACGTGTATGGGAATTCGATTGCTGCGTAGTCCTACGTCAACTTTGCGTACAACCCCATTGGGCTGTCTCTTATAGTTTTTGTATTCCTAGCTTCACAAACTCACAGTTTGTTTTTACCTATACTTCACGTCAGGTTTATGCAATTATTCGTTTATTGGATTTATACTGGATGCTTAAAAACTTTGATAGCAATTAAAATAGGATTTCTGAAGGTAAACAATGAGCCATCTCTTGGAATCTATAAGCGAATTCTATCCTCTGGCTTGCAATAAATAATGTTAATCCAACGGATAATTAGGTTGACTTTATACGCTTTTGCAAATTAAATAATATTTCCCAGAATTATGCCTACCACCAACATCTGGGCAAGGAGCCATTTAAGAGGAATTGTTTGTCTTTCAATGTAAATAAACCAATGGTGGAGCTACCCGTGTGGAAAACATTGATATACATGAAAACAATCAGGACTGGGATGCAATAAAATAAATTAAGGGCATAGGTCAAGGAACTCTTTGTTCACCATAACACACAACAAACATTTTTCTGACTATAAAAAAAATAAACGATCGGTTAAAAAAACCGTTTCCTTTTTTATAGTCAGAAAAATGTTTGTTGTGAGTTATGGTGAACAAAGAGTTCCTTGACCTATGCCCTTAATTTATTTTATTGCATCGATAAAAGTTCATCATTTTGATGCATACTGCCATACAAGGTGAATCGGTTAAAAATTGCGTTAGCTCTATGGAGCCGATAATTTATTGTTTTTTTTTTAAATAATATAATGACTTGAAACTAAGATTAGAAGGACTTGGGCCGTTAACTCGCGGTTCATTCGAGAGATGTTGTGGGTTGCTGACAGGATTGTAGGAGTTTACAATGGATTCATTTAGTTCACTTTCTTTGGGCTTCGTAGGCACTGAGGGATGTCCTGTCTACGGGTTGTAGTAGAGCTCCCTGGCACAGGTCCTTCAGTCAGCTGCTCTCCATCTTGTGGGAGTGGGAGGGGTACTGTTATTTCCCCACTCTCAAACCTGCTGGCGTGTTTATTGATCAATGCGTGTGTGTTGATCAGTGTGGTGAGTTCAATTGGTGAGTTATTTGGACTTATATGGGTTGTTAGGAATGAGCATGTTGAATTTGCTTGATCCCGAGGTCGGAGCTATCTCTTCACATTCAAATAGTTGATCTAAGGCGATGTTAGATGTAGGTGGTTTTGTGGTTTTTGCAGGTGGGCTTTTGTTACCCGGTGAGGCATTCTGGAGACGCTTCGATCGCCGGAATCTCCGACCTAGAGCCTGCGTTTCGTGATTCCTTTGGTTTTTTTCGGTTCTCGCAATGACTTTAAATTAACGGTTGGGACTTTTTTCTGTTCCAGTTGATGTTTCAGGTGCACATTGGACTTTCCCGGATTTCGCGACCAAGTTGCATTGCAGAGAGTCAACTTTGTGCACCGAAGTTCCAGCTGCTGATTCTTCTGCTTCACGCCCTCGAGATGTTTGAGAATCGTTTCATCCTTATTTTTAATGTCTTCGATTAGCTTGTTGATAAATTAATCCTTCTTCTTATTTGTTTTCATTAGCACTTCTATCTTCGAAGTATCCAATCGGGGTTGAGCGGAAGCCTATGCGTAAGTTACATTTTCAATCGTAACCGATTCAAAATTAACCACATTGCATGGAATTTCAAAAAATCTACTATTTACCCTCATCATGGATTCAAGAGCCTCATCGCACATAATTTTTTGACCTCCAATTATCATAACCCTTTCAAAATACCCATATTGCATGCTATCTGAAATGTTATGCCGACGCCTGTCACCAATTGCAACAAGATTTCGGCAAGATGTTTTGTGACGCTCCTGTCACCAATTGCAAAGGAGTTCGTGGGGCAATCGCAAGCGGGATTCAGCAAGTGCTGCCGAAAAATCGTGAATATAACGAGCCCGCCCACACATCATTTTTTCATCGATTTCAAATCAGCTTATGATACAATCGATCGAGACCAGCTATGGCAGATTATACACGAATATGGATTTCCGGAAAAACCCACGCGGTGGGTCAAGGCAGCGATGTATCGAGTGATGTGTGTCGTCCGAGTATCAGGGACACTCTCGAGTCCCTTCGAATCTCGGGGAAGGTTACGGCAAAGTGATGGATTGTCGTGTTTGTTGTTTATCGTTGCATTGGAATGTGTGATTCGAAGAGCTGGGATAGACACGATTGGAACGATCTTTAGGAAGTCTGTCCAACGACGTATTTAGGTAAAAAGTCGTAGGTCATTTATCATTGAAAATGGCATTTGCCAGTTCTGGTCATGGCACACTATCACCGCTCGAAAATTTCAAGTAGTATAAAAAAACAAAAGTAATTCTCCGTCCAAAACTTCATGCTTAAAATTCGACAAAAATTTCCTGAACCGATCACTTTTTGCTATCCTCTGTATCTTCATCCAAGCTCCAGCAAGTGGTCTTCTATCCATGTCACCATGTTAGTGCAAACTTTTCAACATATTCAACCGTCTCATTACTTCCACTCCCAAACTAAGTAGGAACGACACTTGACCTTCATTTTGAAACTTCAATTACTCATCAACAACTTTGCCTCCGTCCTTCAAAAGGCATCCTGAATGTTCCACAAAAAATAGGAAACATCTTCCTGAGGCCGCAAATAATGTCTCCCATCCAGCAGTAAATGAACTTTCTGCCGGGGTGCTCCTTTTTTGATTAGAGTTTAATGCAATTTACTTAGAAGTGGATTATATTTCAAGCTTTGTCGGAAAAAGCACTCACCTCCGTCAACGACAGTGGCGGCTCTGGAGTGTCCAAGTCCACAATAACAAGCGCAAAATAGGGGTGGCTACTCCTCAGGGGTCTGTTTTTCCTCATTCACACTTTTCTCGAGCAAACTTCCTTGGCGCTAGAACAAGTGAAGCTCCGAAGTTTGTCTCGAGTGACTGTTGCCATATTGGTTTGGTTGCCTTGGTGCCTCGCTCGGTGTTCTTGTCACAAGTGCAGAAAATGATAATGGAATGAAAGTGATATTATGCAAATACCGTTTCACAGATGCCGAAGAAACCCTTTAATATAGTGATGCAAGGCATCGGGCAGACCAAATACAACAAATGTCTGCACTGAGAGACTGTGTGCGCTCTAGGAACTCATCGTTTTCCTGTTGCAAACTGCATTCATTCTGTTGCTGCTTCTGCTGGGGATAGGAAGCGTACAATATAAACATAGCAATTTAGCATGAATGTAAAAAAAGTGAGAGAAATGTTGGAAAAACATGTTTATTCTCTTATTATATCAGACACCAGCGCGCCGGAGTCTGGATCTGGTGGCTGACAAACTGAATGAATTGCGGGCGGTGCATCTTGTCAGAAGTAACCTTGCATAACAACATGACGCACACTGTCACACCCCGGACAGGGCTGCAGCAGAATTTGTAAAGTGTTTTCCTTTGAGTAATTGCTTCCTCAACTGGATTCACGTGCACAGGGGCCTTCTGCCTTTGGTGGTGTAACAAATCCTCTAGTCGTATACCAAACACAAGGTGCAAGCACTTTCCGACGACTGCAATAAGTTGGGATTTGTACTAGATCTCTCTCATTCAGGCTACCTACTCTGAGCACAGGAATTACTCAAGATGCCAGATGCTTAACGTAACTGGTTGGGTTGGTAATAAGTTTATTAAATTATTCGTGTACAGTTTGTTGGAACAACCTCTGGGGATGAATAATAGAAGCTTAGCTTGGGAAATACTAATTAGGGAAACGACCTGACTGGCACCAACAAAAGGATCAGATTCAAAATACAGAGAGCTGGAAGGGATTCAATGCGGGCTTATGTTTCAGACTGTTGCAGTGGATTACTTTATGAAACAATTCTTCCCTGACAATAGTTGACTGGGAGCTTCGGCATTGGCTGTGTAATTTAAGTACGGTAGTAACTATGGGTACTGGGTAAGTTCTGTGCATCATACACTGAAAGCTGCATCTAGAACCAAATCGGGGGTACGTAAGTTAAATTAGTGTACAAAAACCTGAATTAATCCACCGATGGTGAGACTGAATCCTTCTTACACTTCACCAGAATTACGAACTCAAATGTGGCCAAAATGGTACTGTATACATATTTTCATCAGAAATTCCAGGAAGAACCAGGAATATTCGATATGTCATACATTCAGTTTATAAAATGAATTATTTGTCATTCCTGAACGTATTGTTCATCGATGTGCTTAAAATATTGCCATTAATAGTCTTTAACGACCTGTTTATATTAGGTATATAAAAGGAAAAACTACATAAATATTAGAAATTCCATATAATCAGTCCATAGAATGAATTATTACACAATCCTAAGCGTCAATTTTGATTATCGATATTGATTCAAGATGTTTAACATGTACATGTTCGTTGGAAATTGTGTAGTAATAGTGAATGGAGACTTTGTGTAATTTTCGAATATACTCGTTGCAGTTCAAAACCGGACCACTCGAGCCAACCGATCCTTCTCTAATTCTATAGAGTCGCATAGTGTGGCTAGTCCGCTGAATGTGCTATGCAACGCACCAGATGCAGAACAATAGAATACAAGCGGCATCGATTGGGATGAGTGGTCTTGTTCGGTTTTGAATTGCAACGAGTATATTTTCATCTCACAATTATGTGCTCTCAGGTATTGTTTTGGTCATATCTCCATGAAGGATTATCCAATCATAATGAAATTTTGACCAGTTATTTGAAAATTTTATAACTTCAACGCTAACAAAACTAAAATCGGTATACAAATAGCTCAGTATGTAATCGGAGACTAAACTGTTTGATTACTATTATAATAGGCCGTCAAGTACTGTTTCGTGCATATCTTCGTAATGAAATGTCCGAATAAAAAAAAATCAATAGTGTTCTATGGAAATGTTGTAGCTTTCATTTGCCGTCAACAGAACTGAAATCGGTTCACAAATGGCTGAGAAACCGATGTGACATTATTTGTAACGCACACACACACATACACACACATACACACACATACTCACACACACACACATACATACACACAGACATGTGCTCAGTTCGTCGAGCTGAGTCGAATGGTATATGACACTCGGCCCTCTGGGCCTCGGATAAAAAGTCGAATTTTCAAGCGATCTTAATACCCTTCTTTTGGTGTAAGAAGGGTAAAAACATTTGTTTTTGTTAATTCATAATAAAGTTTATTGGAACTAAGTAGGCATGTTTTCAAAATTTCACGTGAAAAAGACTTAGATTTTAATTGAAAATGTTCAAAGGGTACTTCCAAATATGTCTGATGTCCCTAGAATCAAAAGGTGTCCTAGGATTTCAAAACACTCAGTAACGGTCTTCATATCTGCAAGTGAAATTTCGAATCTTTTATTAGTTTATAGGTACGACAAAAATACATGGACGTCCAGTGATCAAAGTTGCAACAAATATTGAGGTGAAATCTAGGTTATCTGCTACCTCTCAGTTGTGGTCTCCATGTATATTTATTTAGTTATTTATTTATTTATTTGGCAAAAGATAAAAATGTTTAGCCCAATGAAAATGAGATAAAACTAAATGAAATACAAAAATTAACACAGATATCTTCTAAAATCCCCCGACATTTGTCGTGATGATCAACAAGCGCCATCGTCAAGCCAACCGTGACCTGTCCCTGAAGACTAATAATATTTCCAGTCCTGCTGGTGGCTCCTGACATTATGCTGATCGAGTATCATCCGCTAGCCGCTATATTGATCATTCTGTAGTCAATAATCCCAGCATTTCATCACCTGACCGCACTCTGCAAGGCGTTTTAAAAGCCCCTTCCATCCTGATATCAATCGAATATCAGCTTGCTTCAGTCTACCATCAAAGACCTTGTCCTTCGTCGTGCTCCAGCCATCCTATTCGCTCTGGACCTGAACTTAGCTCTACAGGTCTACTACCTGTATTGATGAAAGTCTGCTCGCGTGCTGAAATGAATGCTATGACGTGTTCTCCGAGTTCCAAGTTATCTGGAGGAGGAGTACTCATTTCTGTTCATCGGCGTTTCAAGGCACAGCCCTGTCCCCATCACGACAGGGACGATTTTGACGGCTAGAACGAGCAAATAGAACCCCACTGAAACCTGCAATAGGCACAGCTGAGCTAGGAGATTTGTGACTTGCGTCCCAAATCGGTTGAAGTGGCAGTCGATGTGTGTTTCGGGTACTTGTCTGAATTTGCACCTCGGAGAAATTCTTTGTCTGAAGCGACATCTGGACTGTGACGACTACGATGAACGATGACAGCAGAAGGCGCCACTGTGTCAAACTGATAAGAGGTCTTTATGATACAATCTACTGCACGTCGCGGTTCAATTATTTTTCCTTAATGGAGCCATCTCCTGACTACGACTGAACAGTTCGGGGCGTACCGTTTCCAAGCGGAGCAAGAGTCGGAGTCGGAGTGATTTTCTATCCTTAAATTCCCGGAAATAGATGCCTTTCGGCCACGTTGATGAGAAGAGAGCTTTGAGGTGAGGGGATTACTTCAAACGCAATCAAAACCATTCGATTCGGAATGTTGCCAAGAAGGTCAATTCTTCCATCTGGTTCATCCAGCAGACAATTAAGCGGGTCGGACTTCATATCTTCAAGGTAAGAAAAGCACCTAACCATACTAGTTTCTATAGCCACGGACCTATAGCCTGCGACTAGTTTCTATAGCCGTGGTGCAATCAAAGGATGCAACTATGTGTGTCTGTTTGTTTTAGTGAAACGTATGTTTTGCATACTGTATTTTGATAGTGTTTGTGCTACAGTTGTCAAATAAACGTGTTTTCATTAATGTGAGCGTCCATTTTCTGTAGCCGCGCATAAGGTATTGCTTTGGTTTGTAGAATTTTATAAAGTAAATCCTGCTAAAATTGCTTAAAAAGGCCGAGTGGAAGTGTTTTGAGTGAGAAAGAGAAGGGAATGATTGAAGCCTATAAGAAAGGTGTTTCAATTCGAGAAATTGGACGTAGACTCAGCCGATCGGATAAAGTCAGACGAAATTATTTGAAGGATCCAGAAAAATATGCTTCGACCAAATGAAAGCCGAAAAATGGAAGCTGTCACCGAGAGATCTACGGAAGCAACCAGAGCACTTCTCCAGACGTAATTTCGGAGGAGGATCTCAAATGGTTTGGCTTGTATTTAGTGCTACAGGAAAGCTTAATTTGGCATTCACATCTTGAAGGATGAACTCGACATACTATGTTGAGGTTCTTAACAGCTGCTTAGTTCCGTTTAAAGCAAAGTATCGTCACAAAAAAATCATGTTTCATCAAGATAATGCCAGCTATAGAAACTAGCCGCAGTGTATAAAGAAGAATGCCTACCGAAGCGCCTGCTGCCGTGCCTCCGGTCCTACGAAGGTGACACTCTATGTTGGCCAGATCTGGTATCGTGCCATCACGCGAAACGTGGTGATAAAGTGGTACGAAGCCAACGATGTTGTTTTGGTGCCCAAGGTGCCTCCTCGCCAAACTCGCCAGAACTTCGCCCAATAGAAAAATTCTGGGCGATTATGAAAGGTAAGCTCCGAAAAACAGGGAAGGCCTTCAATCACGACAAGTATTTGAAGAAACTGTGGATGAAACTATTTAAGAAAGATGGCGCAAGTGTTACACAGGGTTTGATTAGTAAAACATAGCTTACATGTGTTTTTATATTCCCTGAGTTTCAAATCTATCCGACTTAAAAGGAATTTTTGGTAATAATTTTTGTCGGTTGCTTTTTTTTTCGAGTACAACCTTTAAATCTTTAAGTGAAACTTTCAATCGTGTCAATATTTATGGATAACATATAAATTCATGGATCTGCAACTAACTCATGGCTAGCTTTTGAACATTTCCGTTGGTGTGTCGGCTTAATCTCTCGCTTTATAACGAAGCGTTCGAGACAGTGGTTGTTTTTTTATCGTCATCGCTGATTCATGACGCTTGCTTGGGCAGCATGGAAGTTATGGAGATTATTTGCGCTACCCTCTCTGATGAACTATTGCATGATAAAACAACGGGTTCACGGGTTGACGGAGCGTCAAAAGCAAGCCAGGGTCCAAAGAAGCAGAAATCTTTTGGTTCGGCACGGTGACTGCGACATTTTGTTTTTGGATGAAAAGCTCTTCCTCCTTCAGGACAGTCATAGTCATCTAAATGATCGTATGTATGGTAAAACTCTTGCCAATATTCTAAGAGATAAACCAGCTGTAGAACGCTATCAGAATGTATCGAAAATCATGGTATGGGGCACCGTTTCACGAATAAGAAAACTTCCTCTTCTTTTCATAGAACCTAACGTAAAAATCAACACTGAATTTTACATCGAGCAGGTTTTAAAGAACCATCTGCTTCCTCATGCTTCTACGCTGTATGGGAGTATTGTTTCCAACAAGACTCAGTTCCAGCTCACAAGGCAAAGAAGACACAAGCGTGGTGCGCGAAAAATTTGCCCGACTTCATCTCAAGCATCTTCACCAGATCTCAACCCACTTGACTACTATGTTTGGGGTTATATGCTTCAACATATAAGCCCTACGAAAGGGCTTACTTGAGATCGATTCAAAAAACATTTGGTTGAAATTTGGGACCAAATTCTTCACGAAATTGTGCGTACCAGCTGCGTTTGCGCAAAGCTATCATAGAAAAGGGCGAGAGATTCGAATTGAATTAATATGGTTTAGTTCTATAACATGTATCTTTCAAATGAAAAATTAATGCTATGATTTGGTTGATTTGTTTTACTGTAATCCCATTTTGTTTAAGTGACACCTATTGTGCACCACCCTGTACAAGCCGTTGAACGTAGTTACTTCACTGCTTTCGATATTGCTGGCTTAAACGAACTGATAGAGCTGTCAAATTTATACTGTATACACAAGGTCCGGCGATTGATGTGCTAAATTGAAACAAGCAGATAAATTGATCAAAACAAAAAAAAATTATTTCAAATTCATTCAACTACACTTGAAAACAAATCACTTTTTGAAAATTCTCTGGTCAAGCTCAACTTGTTCGCCCTTGAGTTTAACCACTCACTGCAGACGATCGAGGAATACATCGTTCGAGCTTCCACGACTTCATGTTTTTAGAGCAGACTTCGGCCTCCAACATATTCATAACAGCGAAGTCCATAGCTTGAAATAAACCCTGCAAAATGTTCCGCAATCCAGAGTTGGGTTTACTTCGCTTTGTGAGCTGGCGCCGATTCTTGTTGGAAAACCAAATCTCTGGAAGCAAAATGACGACGTGTCCACGACGTTTGACGACGTTCTGTAGAACTAGTTCCCAATATGTATTTTGGTCGATCTTCACTCCTTCAGGGGACGAAAATCAGTGGAGTCCGGCCATCACGGGTGATTCCGGCCCTAACCATCACCGATGCTGGTTTTTGTCGCCCGGTGGCCATCAGAAACCGAACTCTGTCGTGCTGCTTATTCACGAAATACTGTACGGTGAAGAGTTTCTCGTCGGAAAACATGATATTGGTAATTTAGTAATTTAGGAAATGTTGTCTTCAGCAATGTTGAACATTCTCGGCGATCAATTTTGAAACCCCTAATTCTGTGTATTCTTCCGTTAAATCACTTCAAGGAATGTATCGATATGATAATTTGCTTATAAAACGTTGACTTTCAAACTGGACTCGGAAATGCGGCTACTTTTGCTACCTTCAATAGAACATTTATGTGTCACACGCCTTCAAAACGGAACGATGGTCGAATATAAAAGGGGCTGCCGACCATAGTTAAACACACCTGAAAAGCTTGGTGCTTCATGAAAACACTTTCAACTGGTTCTGTAAAATTATATTCGTTGTTAAAGATAAAGGACCACGCACACGGAAAATCAAAAATACCTAAAATTTGAGTTTAAATTACCTAAATTTAAGTAAACGCGTTATAGTATCCTATAAGGTTTAAAACCAATGTGCTCTGTTAGTTCATTTTTACTCAACGTTTGAGTAATATATACAATACCTACAGGTTGGAAAAAAAAACTTAGAAATTGTATGGACCTCCTCATAGAACTTTAGTCGATGAGATCTTTACTATCAGTAAATTTACCCAATGCTGAGTAACTCACAATAACGCTTCTGTTGAGTAAAAACAAATCCGCGATGGGTGAAAAAACTGTTCGAAAGCACTGCTGTCATGACGGCGCCATTTGTTTTCTGACTTTGTGCGGTGCGGTCGTACATTAATTGAAGTGAAAAGTGAAAGTGAAGCAAGAGTCTAAAAATATAAATAAATACAGTATTTTTTTTTCGGCAAAAGCAAAAGGCAAGGAGGATATCGGTTCTGGAGGGCGGCCAGATTGCACCCGGCCGGTAAATGTGAGTATCTGTGTTGAACGCTGGAAAATCCGTCTTCTGAAAATCGATTTTTCTTTTTATCTGAACGTTAAACGTAACGTTGGAGAAAGTGCCTTGGAATAACATAACGATGCACTAGAATGTGCGCTTCCTTCGATGTTAGGTTTACCCGGCTCAACATGCAGATCAAGAAAAAAAAATGATTTTCGGAATCTTCATTTTTTATCAACAACGACAATTTTGATTGATGGTTGCCTCCCCCCTCGCAGCATCACAGGTTTTACTGCCGATCACCGACGAGTGCCAAGCAATCTCCGGCAGGAACCGATACCGGCCCAAGCGACGGTTTTGTTGTCGATCAACGACGAGTGCCGAGCAACCTCCGGTAAGAACCGATACCGGCCCAAGCGACGGAAGCCATAGGTAATCGGCTATTTACGGTAAATGTGACATCTTTTAAATAAATCAAATAAATAAAATAATCCCTATCATTATTTGCTTATTTTTTTTAGAGATCTGAAATCAGCGTCTTCGCACATATTCCGCAGAGAGTGTATTACGATGGAAAGCCTCCAGAACAAGTTGGATAGCCATTGAACGTGTGGGGCACGAAACTGCACAGTAAATGTAAGTCTGTCACGGAACTGACTGCGCGCTACACGGAGTTCAAGCGAGACTCAACCGCCGAATGAAGAGTCCATATTGGAGTTTTTTTTTTCAATTTAATCTCAATAATATAAGTTTTGTTTTTATTAACACGTAAAGGTGAAAAACTCATCAATTATTATTTTCACTTGGCTATAAAGTTGTTATTTTTTTTACTTGGCAATAAAACACAAGTATTACAAATATCTCTTTTTATTTATATGATCGAACAGCAGTATATTTCCCAATGTGGGCTTTATTTGGTTTGGTTCCTTGCAGATATGTTTTTACCAACTAATATGTTAATTTTACCCACCGCTGCCTTTTTTTGATTGCTACAATTTACCTACTTGATGGTTTAGTCCCGTCAACCTAAAATTAGGTAAATCTAAGTTTACACAAATATTCTTTATTGAACAAAAGATCGCGGTTGCGTCAAAAGAAGCTATTTTTAGGTAGTTTTTCAGTTCCGTGCAGCAAACAAATGAAAACAAAGAAAAACGAAAGATGAGTGCAGGATGTTGCAAAAATACTCATAAAAGGGTAAACTAACAAGGTGAATAGGTGGATCGGTAAATCCAAATAATCCAAAGCCTTCACATAAATGTTAAATACACAAGTAATTCGCTATTTATTTTGCGTTGTGTTACCAAGGTTTTGAATAAACCTTTGAAGGTTTTATAGTAAATTCAGTGAAAGCCTTAAAAATCTCTACTGCATTATCCAGAGCAAATTGCAGTAGCAAATCCTTTCAGTGGCAATTGTGCGATAATACGAAACACAAATTATAAATAATTCAACTCATCCAATGAAAAATGATAATTAACAACCTCAGAACAGGAGAACTGACAGATTGTTTGCGTTCCATTAATTAAAGTGAAACTGTCTGAGAGACCAGCTGATAGAACCAATCTGGCCGGATTGGTGCATAAAGAATGTACAACGCCAGGGATGCAGCATTAATAAAATAAAAGGTCCATTTTTTGTAGTTTCATAATTATCTCTATCCACGTGGTGCACAGCGGAGTTATCGGTACATTCAGCTGGCCAAGATAGGAAATTTGTGTTTTGAATGAGGTACGACGGTTTCTTGTCACAAAGATATCAAGTAAAATTCTATGATTGCGAGGTATTAAATAAGAGAGAACTGCTCATGATTGAATAATCAGTGAGGCTGCGTATAACTCAAGACTGGTTGACGTAGACTACGTTAAACCGTTTGATTAGTTTTTTTTAATTTCGTAGCGGAACATTGTAACGAAGGTACTGTTCTAATGGGACGTTGGGTTAGCCTTAAGTGAGTAAGTATGTTAGAACATTCTATGATTCGCTTCTTAGAAATTATTTGGCAGCTGTGGAAATGGATTTTTGGATTGAATGTTGGTATGATGAAAGGGCAACGGTTGTGCTGGCTGTAGTGATGGTGTTAATATGATCGACCGGCTGGAGACCATTACCCTTATTGCGTAACAGATTGTTCAGGGTCTGTTTGGAAATTCAAAGTCAAAAATTTATGATATTTTTGTAATTTGACAGTCGTGAAAAACTCCAACTGATTGAAGCAATATTCTCACAAATCAATCGAGAAGTGTTGAGGTTTCAGTTATTTAAAAACTTTTATTTGACCCATACCTTTGCCGTCTGATCAAAAAAGTCTGGGTGTGGTACAAATAGATCGTTAGATCAGCTGTTTGTTAGAAAATTTTATTGCACACTCTTAAGGAAGCTCTAAATGATGAGACTGCCTCAAGTTGAAGGTTCTACTCCAGCGTCCCAACCAGTAGTTGGTAACGCATTACTTCGAAGGGAAAACTGAAATTGTTTTAGCCACCAATGATTGCCAACTGGTAAGAACTTGGAAAGTAATGTTAGATAATGTCAAATCAAACACACTCTCTTAAAATTAAATCCGTCGTCCTGAAAAGGACGGATTTGAAATGGTCCGCATTTGAATTCAAACCTTCTCGGTCTTTAGAAGAAGTAGGTTATTTCAGCCGTTGCACGTAGCACCTTACCAAAAGATGGCAACCAACCAGATACCAACCCCCCCCCCCCCCAAACACACACACACACACACACACACACACACACACACACACACACACACACACACACACACACATACATACACACACACACACCTTATTTTGCTCCTCGAGGCCACCGACTGCTTTGCCGAACAATTGCTAGCAACAACCTGCAGCGCAATCAGCTACCTGACCAATTTGTTGGTCTGCAGTGCACCTTCTATGGTACACAACCCCACTGATTTTTGTGTGAAATACATCATTTAATAGTTATTGCCATTCTGTTAAAACTTTGGGAACCGTGGTGATAATCACAGTCGGTTTTACTCCGAAAAACACCTATCTGCCTGTAAATACATTTTGATTGCGGATTTTTAACACTCAACGTTGCGTCATATCTATATCATCTACATATATATTGACATCATCTTCATATATATCTATATGATCACCATTAACATGTCGATCATCTACATATATTTCTATATTATCTACATATATTTCTATATCATCTACATATATATCTAAACATATATATGTACCTCATATCGTGATATGGCTGCCAACTGGTTCATACATGTCTTCCTTCAAATTTGCCACGAGCTTGGAATAGCACACGACTGCATTAAAAATGGCTGTCCAGCCAGCCAATCGTCAGTGACAGCCACTAACCCACCATTCTCTCTGGTTGCTTGCCCGCGTACCTTCTTGCAGGGTACTTGCAACCGCGAGCTGCAAGGGCATTTGCCATTGCCTGGCCATTGCCGTTCTGCATAGCTCTGTGGCTGCCGAGCAAATGAAGCAAGGTGTCTCCGTTATATATCGTTATATTTGAGACATTCATTACTTAAATTTGAAGTCTGTGATAGGAAAGTACTGTGCATTTATTTAAAATTGTTAACGGATAATGTTTGATAGTTGAATTGATACGCGGAAAAATTTCCAACCGATCGAAATGAGCATCTTGAAAATCTATCGTGCATTTATTAAGTTATTAACGTTTAATTTGTAACGATTAGATTTCAATTAACACCCTACCCTGGCCGTAAGACGAAGTCTACGTCAAAAAAACATTAGAGTTTTCAGATGTTCGCATTTTGAAACATTTAATTGTGTTTTGCAGTGTGTATTTTTTTTTTTCAGAATGATCAAATTAGTATCTGAAACATAACAGTAGCAATCTAGTCAAGCAAACTAACCGTTTTGGTCTTGCAATTTGCAGTAACCATCAATACCATTTTCACACAGGCCCTTTTGGAACCGTACTCGTGATCCAAAATGAGGAACTACTATGGCAAAGTGGTATCCTTTAAAGAAAGGAAGAGGCCTGCCAAGTTTCAGTTCAATTGTAAATATTTGATCTGGGTTAATTCCTGAAGATGCTTGGAGTGCTAATCTCCGTATCGTTTGTCAAAGCAAACAGTTGAGGTTCAATCACAATAGTTTTTTTTTTTTTCTTATTTTGACCAGGTTTTTGTTCTAACTTCTGCTCTGTGCCGTGGTTGAAGATTATGAAAAACAAAAACTGCAGTAAAGGCAGGGAATATATTTTTGTTAATATTTTGACATGCTTGGGTGCCACTCAGCCGAACTGGGCAAAAGGATCGGTAGCAATTGTGTGATCAACCGGAAGTCATTTCCCCGCGTAATCCGGGCATAAATTGTTCGCAAGCCGGGGCGTCACCGCGTGGGTGGCTGCGGGAAGACTGTTTGCACTTCGTTATCTATGTTGTTTTTTGCTTTATTTCTGAGTTCACACGCATTTGTGTAAAGCGTACTTTATTCGAATCGCTTCTTTCCAGCCAGCGCTATTAATTATGTATCATATATCCCATCAATAAAATTAAATGTTGCTGTGGATGGATCGCCTGGTGTGCTGAGCTTGTAGAGGTGAACACATCTCGAGCGGACATTATTATGATTGTACATTCATAAAATTTTAATTATGATGTAACGATTGGTCAATCGGAGGGAAAGTGGGTTGCCTGGCTATGATCACGATCGGAACTCGCTCGGAGGAAGACCAATCACGTTAAATTAATATGATTCCGGGAGTGCATTTATTAATTTCGCGCGAGGCGATGAGGCGGATGCTACTGGTTTCACTCCTGAAATTTATTGATATACTTGTTAATTTGATTACGAGCGGCCGATGAGTTGCGAATGTGATATAATAAAAGCCACACTGAGATACATTTTATTCACTGATGCTGTTTCAAGTTAATAGACGGAAGCAAACCGAATGAAACGAAACAAACAGCTTTGTTCAAGTTCTCAGAACAAATATCATCTCCACAAATGAAATAAAACAAAACAAAACGACAACCACCAACTTTCGGTAGGTAGAACAAGCCAACTCCTCCCCCCACCCACACCCAACCGCCCTCAGTGGTAATGCTGGAGACGGACCATGCTGGGCGGGTAGGGAAGTGGCGCTGGGTAGAATTGATGTCAACAAGTTTTCCACTTTGTTTTCGTTTTCATATTTTATTGTTCTCGAGGAGAAGGTGATGCCCACTGCCAACCCTCGTCCTTTCCTCAGTTTATGTTTAAGCTGCCAAGCTGGCGGCGCGCGATTTTTCCCTAAGAGCCATAGTCATTATCAGCAGCAATAGCATTAAGTAACCGTCGTGCCATGGGTCTACATGGGTCCGTTGATGCTGGGGAGCTGGGTTCTCCCGTTGATAGATGGGAATGATTTTTCATCGCGAAAGAATATTATTCAAATTGAATTTATTATGAGTGTCATTTACGCATAGTCTAATAGTTGGAGCAGTTTGATGGGAAGAAGAGATACGTACATGACAGTAAATTATCAAATGGTAATAGAATAGCTGAGGATGGATTTCAAAGATTGTCCTTGTTAGAACTCGATTAGTATCAATCAAACATTTCTTCATATCTTATTTAGTAAGCTTGTATTTCATTATAATTATTTCGAAAGTTGTATAAGTTACATTTTCTTGAAACGTAGAACTACGTCTTTGTTTACTTTGCCACGGGTGCATGACGAATTACTGCAGTAAGTTTCAAATATTAATTTCTCATGCTAACGAAACATAATTTAGATATATTTGGCAGCACTGAATAGTTTATACTGTAAGGTGTCATATGTAAACAAACAATGTTGGGGAAACGTTAGGATGTCGAAACAAGGAAGCAATTGATCGACGTCGTTTGATTGTGCGCCGTAAAAAACGTTTGCCGAAGCATTCCTGCATAACTCGAAAATTAACCAAGCAAATCGAACCAAATTTGGCAGGTGTAGGTTTTTGAAGGCAAGAAATGTTTCTAAGGTGACTCGAAACCCCTCCTTTCTCTATAAGGGGTGTTCCCAGACAAATGAAACAGAAATTTCTGCACAACTCAATAACTAATCAAGCAAATAGAAGCAAATTTGGCATGTGCAGGTTTTTGTTTGCAAGAAATGTTAACATGGTGGATTGAAACCCCTTCTCCCTCTGGAGGGGGGGGGGGGGGGGGCTCTCATGCAAATCAAACACAAATTTCTGCATAACACAAGTACTAATTAAGCAAATGGAACCGTCAGCTTCCGTTCAGCATCGATTCACGGCAGCCACCGCCACCGCCACGCCGGCTCCTCCTCCAGGCTGGGGCAATCCGAGTTGCAGTACCTCCACGCAACCACCCGTCGGTGGACAGCTCTATGGCACGGAGCAAATCGTCGAGTTCGTTCAAGAGTTGTACCGCCAACTGCGTTCCTGCCGCTCGAAGGAGGAACAGCTCAAAGCCGCCACGTCCGTGACGATGAAATTTATTTGCAAACATGGACCATAATCGCACCATCAGCATCCTCAATTGGAATGCTTGTTCCATCCGGAATAAAACAGTTGAACTCGGTGACTTCCTTAACAGGAAGGCCATCGTCACTGAGACGCATCTCAAACCGTAACACAACATCTTCATCCCCGGATACCGGATTGTGCGACTTGATCGTAGCGGCTCTAGTGGAGGAGGAGTTGCGATCGCCCTGCGCTACAACATCAACTGCCATCTGCTCCCGAGTTTTGAGCTGCAGTCTATCGAAGCCCTCAAAATCGAGGTCAAAACTGCCGTCAGCCCTATCACAATCATCGCGGCCTATTGTCCCAAGCAAGCCAGCACCACTAACGGAACAACAACGGTCCTACGGAACGACATTCGCAAGCTAACTCGGAGGCAGGGGCAGTCGCCGGCGACCTAAATGCGAAACACGAAATCTGGGGGAACACCCGGCGCAACCGGAACGGAATAATCCTGCAAGAAGATCTGGAGGAGGGCCATTACACCGTCCTGGGCCCGGATACTTCCACCTGGTTGAGCAGATCCGGAGTACATTCGACAATCGACATCTTCCTCACCAACATGGGGAACAACATCGCCCAGCCCAGGAGCTCAGCTCGGACCACTATCCAGTGGTGGCCGAAGTTGGGTCCTCGGTCAACCGGCATCGAATCACCAGACGGAACTACCATCGCGCCAGATCGGAAAGGTTCCGACAACATGTCGACGACACCATCGATTTCACCGTGCACCTCGAGTCAACTGATGACATCGATCGGCAGCTGCAGAGTATCGAGCAAGCGATCTCCCAGGCCCGGGAGCAAAATGTACCGGTGATTGATCAGGTGAGCAACTCTGTACCCATTGATAGACCCACTCAAGAATTAATACAATTGCGCAACGCCATCCGAAGGCAATACCAGCGAACTGGTCTGCCTACCTTAAAAACGCATTGCAATCGGATAACAAAAATTATCAAGCCCAGAATGGTGGACCTCAGAAATAACAATTTTTCCGACAAGCTTCGCTCTCTCCCAGATTGTGCAAAGCCGTTCTGGAAGTTGACAAAAATTTTAAAAACTAAGCCGAGACCCATTCCACCGTTGATCCCATTAGACAGCAATGGATCTAAGGATCGCTTGATAACTCCTGTAGAAAAGGCTGCTGAGATAAGTCAACACTTCGTCAGCTCTCACAATCTCGGACAAAACATCGACAATCCACACGAAGCTGCCGTTAGCACGCTTATTACTACCATCCATATAAGCCCCAATGACTTCACAGAGGAGTTGGAGATCTCAGCTGATGAATTGTTGACTTATATCAAATGCTCAAAGAACATGAAGGCTCCAGGTTTCGACAACATCATGAACTTGGAGCTCAAGCAATTGAGCCCCCCAGTTCTATAACCATCTGGCGATGGTTTTCAACCAATGCCTCCGACTTGGCTACTTCCCCTCGTGTTAAAAGTCAGCCAAAGTCATCCCCATCCAGAAACCTGGGAAAGATCCTTCATGTTCCAAGAGCTATAGGCCCATCAGCCTTCTCTCAGGAGTATCAAAGCCGTTGAGAAAGCGATCCACCGTCGGCTTCTCTCGTCTGCCGACGAGCTTAACATCTTGCTCGACGAGCAGTTCGGATTCCGACGTGGTCGCTCAACAGTGCACCAACTTGACCGAGTAACCAACATCCTCAGGCGGAACAAGTCTGTTGCGAAATCATCTGCCATGGCACTTCTCGACATCGAGAAGGCCTTCGATAACGTGTGGCACGATGGCCTGGTGTATAAACTAAAAAGATACAATCTTCCCATCTTTCTGGTGAAGATAATTAAAAACTATCTGACGGACAGGACATTCCGTGTTTCGCTGAAAGGTACAGTTTCCTATGCACAGGGGATCTCCGCCGGTGTTTCGCAGGGAAGTATACTAGGTCCACTTCTGTTCAACCTATTCACCTCGGACATACCCCCGCTCCCTGAAAATGGATCTCTGTCGTTGTTCGCCGATGATACCGCAGTCGTCCACAATGGTAGGGTAACAAGAGCGCTTACAGCAAAACTGCAGCGAAGCCTGAATGTTCTATCAGAATACTTCACCGAATGGAAGATCTGTATCAACGCAGCAAAGACCCAGGTCACCCTATCTCCACACTCCAACTCTCCTAAACTTGTTCCGCCTGAGGATTGTAAAATAAGCCTCAACAACACAACGGTGGAATGGGCCAAATCAGCTGTTTACCTTGGTTTTACCATAGACAGCCAGCTTATTTTCAGGGAACAGGTTGACAAAACTGTCACAAAATGTAACGTTCTGTTGAAGCTACTGTACCCATTAACCAACAGAAGGTCTACAGTATCCTGGAAAAACAAGCTTGCTATCTACAAGCAAATCATACTTCCAGTCATCGAGTACACCATGCCAATCTGGGAGAGTTGCGCAAAAACACATCACCTGAAGCTTCAGCGTGTTCAAAATAAGTTCCTCAGGATGATCCTGAACACCCCTCCGAAGACAAGAACATCTGAGGTCCACCGTCTGGCCGAGATAAAAATGCTCGACGATCGCTTTAGCGAGTCTATCAATCGGTACATGGCACGCTGCCTGACATCGGATCACCAGATCATCCGGAATCTGGTTCCCCACCCCTAGGATTTTCAAATTGTAGTTGTAGTTGTAGACTAAGTAGGTTATCAAATTTTAACAAACAATGCCCCAAGGGCTGATCTGAAAACTAATTTGTAACATAAAACACACTAAACACATAAACAAAGCTGAAGAGCCCATTGGGCTTAAACACTTGAAATTGTAAGTAAGTATATAAGATGAAGAATGATAAATAAAAACAATTTTAGTAGTTAGAAGTAGTAGCAATTTTACTCATTAGTGTCGCAGTACTGGAGCTGGGCAGTTCATCGAGCCATCAAGATCAGCAGCTGGCGATGGCTTGAACTCTGGAGGCAACCCCGATGGCATGAAAATTGGAGTGCGGAGCGGCAAGGCGCCAATGTGCATTTGGCAGCTGGTGGTGACACGTACCATAGAAGGTTCACTTGCGACCAACCAGTGGTCAGGTAGCTGTTTGCTCTGCAGGCTGTTGCTAGCAAGCCCTTGGCTAGGCAACCGTTGCTAGAGGCAGCCACTAATTTGCAATGGTGTGCTAGGCAGTCAGTTGCCCAAGCCGGTGATGATTTGTTGCCAGCCGGTGGGCGCCACCACGAGGAGCAAAATAATGTGCTTGAGTATGTGTTTGTGTGTGTGTGTGATATTCTTTGTAGCCATGTTAATCTTAAGCGCAACGTGCACGGCAGAAATAACCTGATTCGTGAAAAGACCGCAAAGGTTTCAATTCTAATGCAGACTATTTCAAATCCGCCCTTTTCAGGACGACCAATCCAATCTTGAGAGAGTTTGTTTAGTTTGGATTTATTTAACATCTTACCAATGTCTGCCAATTGATTAGCTATGACTTACATAATTTTAGTTTGCTCTTCGTTGCATACCTCGGACATTGTGCACAATTTATAAATGGCTACCATACGATCGTTTCTTGACTGATTTAATTTTTAGTTGAGATGTTTGCGCTAATCTAGATGGTTTTACGATTGCAATTTTATTTATTCAAGTATTTTAAAAATTTCAATAAAAGATGTATATATTCGCGTACATATTCATCAACAGGTGTTGGAAAATTTTGAGGAATGTTGCGTTCCGGCAAGTATCAAGAAATTCCCTATCAAAAACAACGTTTTGATCCACGAACATGATATTCTGAAATAACATTCGCTGCACATTCCAATAAGTTTTACTTGTAGGAAGAAATAAGTTTGGGGAAACTGAAAGTAAGAATAAGTACGATGCCTCGATTTGAATCCAACCTTATGCTCAAATTTTGGTAGCGCGTTTAAATCGAACATACGAAAAATCCTTAGAAACGACACTGTACCGATGCCGAGCAAGCTGTTGTTTATCGGACGAAACTGGAATCAGCCAGAGGTAATGCGTTGCCAACTACTAGTTGAGACGCTGGAGAAAGGCCTTCAGTTCGAGGCCGTATCATAATTTAAACCAAAGGGCCCTTTTCAGGGCTGCCAAATGCCTTCTAAAGAGTGGACAATACACTTTTCTAACATACTAACTATGTAGTGCTGGGCAAACGATCAATTAGAACCACACACACACACACACACACAACACACACACACACACACACACACACACACACACACACACACACACACACACACACACACACACACACACACACACACACACACACACACACACACACACACACACACATTGAGCGCTAATAGGTTTATCATATCTCGAAAGTGTTTTTTGCGACTGTCAACTATCAAAAATACCATTGATGATTGGTTTTGATTCCCCAAACCGACAATTTATAACACGATAAGGTATACACACTGTACCTACGTTGGAATGTTCCGCTTGAAAACAAACGGTTTAACGTAGTCTACGTCAATCGGTCGAGTGTTAAACACAACCCCACTGATTTTTTTTATGCATGTTTCCAAACTTATGAGTCCAAAGTTGTAAGTATTTCTACAATTCCTTTGTGAATGACTCAGATGTGTTACAACACCACTTAAGTTAATAACCTATATATAATGAAAAAAAGTTATATTAACGGAGAAAAAAAGATCTTATTTATTTTAGTAAAATAGTTATTCGTTTCTGGTGGTGATGGGGCACACTCGGACACTGTTCAATGCCTTACCACATTTTTGGTCCCTAATTAAAATCAATTCAATCTGGTTTACGGGGCAAAGAGATTCAATATGACAAAAATATGAAACAAAATAATAAACTCTAGATTAAAATTTTTAATGGGCGTAATTGCAAAATCATCATATCTCGAAACCGCTGAAGAAAGTATCAATAACTAAATCTCACTCAACGCAAGAAAATGTTTACATGTTTAAACTCAATCTGTTAGAATAACAGATATTTTAAGATATAGACGAAGAATGGCGCTGGTGTTCCCTTTGTTCTGATTTTAAATCATGTCGGGTATTTATCTGTCAAATCCCATAGCTTTTGCTCGCTTTGACAGTTGCATCCCTATAAGACGCCAGCAAAAGATGTTTTGGGAGCCAGGGCAGCGCCATTCTCACGCTTTATCCTTATATATCTATTGTTAGAGTATTCTACTACCATATAACACTAGAATCATTAAAAAAAATGGTGTGATATTTTGCAAAAAGAATCATGCGCCCTGATATGCCCCAAACGCAATAGGTCGGCAACAGAATGACAAAGGAAAAAGTTGACATCTGTCAATGATGTGTGACAAGTCACTGGCCGAAAGGGTCGATTTTAGTAGTATTAACCTCTGCAATTATGTGCCAAGCAAGGAAACATCCACTTGCATGTGAAGAGGCAATGTTAGCTCGTGCCCCGCGAGAATCCTCAAGGCGAGTCCTTCAAAAATGAACTTAACCGAGTACCAATCGTACCGCAACTAACGCTTACTAATAAGAACATAGGCGTAGCCAGGGGGGGGGCAGGGGGCCGTCCCCCCCCCTAAGTTTTGATTTTATTTTAAGAATTTTATTATTTGTTTCAATATATTATTATTTATTTTTTATCTCTAGAAGGTTGCAAGGTAACTTGTTGCAATACAGTTGATGTTATTCCAATACTACTCAATTAAGTCACAATCAAGTCACTGTAACCAAATATGACGATTTTGTGTTGCTTGGGATGTTTGTCAGATTGCTCCTTTGCCTAAATAAAAAAGGCAAATTACGCGAAGTTGCCTCGATTTTGTAACAAGCATAAAAAATTGACATCCATGAGAAAAAAATTGACATCCATGAGAAACATCCATGTAGCAAAAAAGCGTAAAAAATTGACATCCATGAGAATATTGTAATTATATAATAGTTTTTAAATAGTAACGAGTAACAATTTTATTACAATATTTTTCCTTTAACCTAGAACCCAACCTATGTAGCCTAGAGTATTTAAAAACCCCAAGCAGCACACAACAGTCAAAACTGGTTTCAGCAGCTCTATTGAGACTTAATTGAGTCACAGAGCAGTCACCTTTACTGGGTTGAAACAAATGTGCTTCTAGGGAAATATCTCTTAATCTGTAATGTTAGCTATTAGATAAGCATTGATTGATTTTTTTCCTCGCTAGCTGAAAGTTGAAGAAGCTATGCTCAATAAAATGTTCAGTTCTTGGTTAATCAAAAAACTGAATATTCAAACCTACAATAAACTGATTATTCAAACCTACACAGAAAAAAATAATGAATTTTAACAAGCGCGTAAAATTTCCCCTCGTTTAATTCTAAACGAAAGAAGGCGAAAACAACGAAATTGTTTGCAATTTTTCATGCGCCATACAACAATGTTCGCAATCTTTCATACAACAGGCGAGACTCAGGCGTTATCTGGCTTAATTTTACATGAAATATCCCATTATTTTCTGCCAAATAAAGCATTCCCTTTATGTGCATTAGAGAACGCAGAAAATTCAATGTTTCTTTTTATCTGTGTATGCTATAGCTTTCAGAAGCCAAATAATACTAGATTAAGAAACACAGTTGATAGTTAGAAAAAGTATCAACGAAAAATATTTATTTGAACTATTCATGGCATGGGTCAAACCGCCCCGTTACCCCGCTTTCCCCGTTTTAGGGTACTGTAGTTTTGTATTATTGAGAATATATGTTGATCATATTTTACAGTTTGATTCAGCGTGTGAGAAGCAGAACAGCAAGCTAGTCAGGGCGAGAAGTTTCAGTTGTCTTATCCTATTCAAATAATTTATCCGTTTTTATGAGCATGAGCAGGATAATGAGCATGATTGACCGCCCGAAGTTGTTATTCCGTTACTGCCAGTTCAGCTGTTATTACTCAGAAGATCAACAGATGATGCAAACATGCTCAATGTGTAAAACTGGTGATCCCAAACTAAGGCAATACCGGCGCTGGCCTCGCCCGAATGCAGGTCAAATAAGGAAAGGGTAGGAATGCGTTAACGTTTATTTGGACGTTTTATTGGAAGCCGAGACCACCGCCGCACTTCCACGAGAAATCACTGGGATTTTGGATGACAAGATTGGGTGGCAGCAGGGTTCGTTTTGGTAAACAATAAGCTGAATTCACGCTTCGTTTAGTAAAATATTTAAATACTAGTACCGATTTCTGATTCGAACCGATTACAACAGTAAGGATGCTATTGGGGCCACACACAAAGTGTAATGGTGTTTTTTCATCGGAAAAACAAGGTGATTTTTTATAATGTTGGAAATCCGATTTGATCTGAGTTAAACCAATAATAAGGATGCTATTGGAGCCACTCACAAAGTGTGATGGTGGTTTTCCGCGAGGAAAACAAGGATAATTTTATGAACGCTTGAGAGACGCTTTGTTGTTCTCTTACTGTGCTCACTCGATCACTCGTTACACCGAATTATAGATAACCGAAACAACACGAAACGCGCCAGGCTCGATAGGAAAAAAGTGCGTAATAAAGCATCGACACAACCTTTCACAGCCGATGCTCGAACCAAACTCTTTTTTCGTAACTTACAATTTTTACTACTGTATTCTACAATCTATTGCACTGCTGTAACTAATAACTGTATCAATCAAGTTGAAGTGTCTAATGAACAATCTATGCTAATCCATTAAAATTGAAATTGAGGGATTTCGTAAAAATAAGAGTCCGTAGATGCATTTTATGCCTTCTGGTAACTTTATGTTTCTATTGATATCCATGCTCATCGGTTTAATACCAACCGGGAGAGACTTGGCCTTATACAAATGGATTTCATTATCTCCAGTCCGCTCAACCAATCGCAACGTTTTGTGATAGATTGGACGGATTATTATAATTTGAGATAACTCCATGCAGATGTCTTCCAAGTTTGGCAGATCGACAAGCAATCGGTGGAGAGTTTAGAGGAAGACCGGAAGAATAAGCGATGGTTCTGCGCGTGTTTATAAACAGAAGAACCTTCATAACAACACGAATCATCGGGTAAAATACATACGGTTTTTTTTTTTTAATTATAAGCAGTCTAAAGCAGTTATTTGATTCATTTTATCCAGAAGTACCATAAATTGACATTCGAAAGTTTTTCAAAAGTAAGTATAATATTTTCCAGCATGTAATTAAAAAAAACAAGCAAACGAAACAAAACGAATGTTTTTTCATGCAGCTGAAATAACCACGAATAGAAAAATATGCAAAATGGTTGTATTTCTCGAATTTGAACACCAATTTTAATGTAATTCAATGATACACCGTTTTGGTTTCATACTACTCAGATACACATGATTGCTACATATACCGTGTTTCGACAGAACGTGTTTCAGTTGGATCATATCAGATAAATCGGTTCAAATTTCAAAACGCAGATGCAGATGTGTATATAAATTATTTTTAAAATATTGAGGAATAGCTGTTGGAACGCATATGAATTTCTTTTCGTCATTGAGGAATAAAATTTCTTAAATTATTTACTAACTACTCGTGTGTTGAGAATGCAAGTAGCAACAATTCAGCACAAAAAACACAGCTTGCTTACATTTGTTACTTACGTCGTTTTAAAAGGTTATGTTTGATGTTCCTGTTTAGAAAATATCAGATAAAATAATTATACTAAAGGAGAGCAAAGGGGACACAAACCATAAGCTATAAACCACCAAAACTCAAAATGTATGTTTGTTAAAAGCTAATCACTCATTATTTGAACAACCATTAAAAAAATATAATCTATTCAAACGGTGTGAGCATGGTGAGTAAAAAACGGTGTTTCTTCTGTGTTGCTTTGGGTGAGAGGGTCGCGGATGAAAAGTACATTTTCAGTACAAACTGCAAACAAATTCGTTGGTTATTCTATACAAAAATCCAACATGACCCGTTACATGTTTGGCATTCAATGTGGTTTGATTTAAAAACATGGGACAAATCGAAAGTTTTAAAAATCGTTTTTTTTATTCCAGAACAAGCCTATAATTGTTTAATCTTGTTGCAAGAAACGGACGGGTATTGTCAAATACTTTGGGTGAGAGTAGAGAAGATAATCCACCCGCATTCAGGCGTAATGTCACATAAATGGGGCTCCATTCCCGCTCTATCTGTCGGAACATGAAAATGACCCTACTCTACTGGTCCACCGGGCGTTGTATTGTCCGTTAAGTGTCCGTTAATGTTAATTGTTCAGTATGTGCAACCACTGGTTGGAGACGATGTAATTCTCTCTCTCTCTCTCTCTCTCTCTCTCTAAAAAAAAATTCGCCCCCCCCTATTTGAAATCTTGGCTACGCCTATGCTCCTTTAGATTTCATAGACAACGGAGACCTCAGATTTATCGCATGAACTAAAATTTTAATTATCAGACCTTTCTCTCACTCACGACAACTAGTGGCTGGATATAATTTTCATAATTATTGTATTCGGGCTTGAGAGGATTAAAATTGTAACCATCGGCTCTTCTTTTCCGACCAGATTCCACAAATAATTGTCCAGACTCGGTTTCGTTATTATTGCTCCATTTATCTAACCTTGATCCAAGATCTAACCTTGAGCTTCTCGGTGGGCTGCAGCCATGTAGTACCTCTCGATGATGATGATGCTGTCAGTGGTGCATGTCTCGGATATGGTGGTTATTTCCTCGAGACGGTAGCCACGTGTACACGTTTGGACTATCGAGAGTTATAACCTCATACTCATTATTCAATTATCACCTCACGAGTCGCCATGGCATAGTGAGATCAACCGAGGATGCAGTATTAACTCTTTCCAAAAATACAGGATCGAATCCCATGTCAGAAACAGTTAAAAAAGACGCTGGACAACTACCCGTGGTAGCGCTTTTTTGTCAATTACATTTCGAGTCGATAAAGTAGATCTTTCAGTCATTCAGGCAACCATCAGAAACACGTTTCAGTTAAATTGATAACAAAATATTCGTAGCTCTTTGTACTGTTTTCGTATGTTGTTTCTGGCATTAATTACGAATGTATCTTCATAAAAAGAACAAATCAGTTTTGTTGCCGAAAACAACGAACAGATTCGTTAGTTCTACCTTCGATTTCGTAATATAAACTAAAATTAACTTTCAGTGTAGTGCTGCTTTCAGGGCCACGGTTCCTCCCTTAGCTCAGTCGGTAAAGGCGCGGCTACAAAGCAACAACATGCTGGAGGTGGGTGGATTCGATTCTCGGTCTGGTCCAGGGTTTTTTCTTTAAGGAAGCATAGGGTATAATTGTACTTACCACACAATCATATACTAATGCAAAAATGGTACTTGGCATCGAAAGCTCTTAATTAATAACTGAGGAAGTGCATTAAGAGCACTAAGTTGAGAGCAAGCAATTAGCGAAAGCAATAAGCTTGAAACACTAAGAAAGAAAGAAAGAAAGAAGTGCTGCTGCATATCGCATCATGCACTGAAAATATTATTTTAGCTTATATTACGAAATCAAAGGTAGAACTAACAAATCTATCAGTTGCTTTCTGCATCGAAACTGATTTGTATGATGTTTCCTTCGTAATAAATGGAACACGTGCAGCTGTCATAAGCACGAAGCATTTGTTGACGCAGAAAGACCATTTGTGCATTTTACGAAAGCAAGTTACAAAGTGGTTGCATGAATGACTGATAGATCTCAAGCTCAAGATCTCAAGGCTGATAAATCGCAAGCATGTGGAGTTGTTCAACTTTGTTTTTAAAAATGTTTCTGACATGGGATTCGACCATTGGGAAGAGCTGCTACTGACTCAGTGGTTGATCTCACTAGACCATAACGACTCGTGAGAAGATACTTGAATAATGTTGTATCTGAAACCGTAACAGTCTGACAGTCTCGACAGCGCTTTAATTTTTACTTTGGGATGAATACATCATCCCCGCCCATCCCAGCAAGCAACACCATCATGTATGACCACGATAAAAAAAGAAGCAGCAATTGGCTGGTCTCCACGCAATTCATTTCGTGCAACAAAAAGGTGTAAAGATAGCATTTCATAGGATAAAAAGCAACGAGCGACGAGACATTGGTTCTATGTAAAAAATCCACGAACTGAGTGAAATCTGATTTACGAAAATAAATGTTCCATGAAGCATCAATCATAGTAACCCATGAGTCAGCCGACAAAATTTGACAGCTCTATCAGTCGAACTCTAACCGTGATGGCAAAAACAGTTAAGCACCCCACCGCGTCGAAAACGGACATCGTGCGGCACTTACGCCCGATACGCCCGTTCCGGCATCTACAACATCTTGGCACAATTAGACAACAATCAGAGCATCGAAAGAAAGTCCGGTTCCGGACGGCCGACGACCCTGCGCGACAAGAAGCTCCAAAAGATGCTGAAGAGGAAGACCGAGGGAAAAGTGGCTACATCGCTGCGTGCGCTTCGCCAGGAGGTCGGTTCAACCGGCCAAACAGTGAAACAGTACCTGGCGAACATGAGCATACATGTCAGGAAGCAGAAGTCACGTGCACTGGTTTCGGAGCTGCAGGCAATGACGCAGCGGCAGCGGCTGAATAAGATGGTCAACTCGATTTTCCCGACGAATCGCAACGTGGCGGTCGTGATGGACGATGAGACCTATCTCTCCGTGGATGGCAACGACGGGCAGGGCACTGCGTATTTTACTTCCCCTACGAAGGAAGTGAGCTCCGAGGTGAAATTAATTTCACACACCAAGTTCCCCAAGAAGGTGCTGCTGTGGCTGACAATCAGTGATAAGGGGATGTCAAAGCCGCTCTTCTTTCGCACCAGACTGGTCGTGAACGGGGAAATTTATAGAACGAAATGCCCGCCGGAAGTTGCGTCGTTCATCAAGACATACCATAAGGCCGAAGACGCGGTGTTATGGCCGGATCTGGCGTCAGCCCACTACACGAAGCGATCGTTGGAGGAGATGGAGCGGCTGAATATCGATGTGGTACCCAAGTTGGCGAACCCGCCCAACGCCTCTCAGCTGAGTCCCATCGAGAATTTCTCGGCCAACCTGAAGCGTAAGATCTACTCCAACAATTTTGTCGCGAAAACTGAGGAGGAATTGATAAATAAAACGAAGAAAGAACTCAAAAACATGCCTACACGCATGTTTTCATCCGCCATGGCGAATGTTACAGTTAACTGCCGGAAGGCCGCTCGCAAGGGCGTAGAATTTGTTTGCAAGCAAGCTTAAATAATTACCTTCCATGGGAAATTTATCGAAAGCAATTATCTGTCAAGCTTTTTTTTTATAACCATCCTAAAGAAGTCCATTTTTTTTTAAATGCAAACGTTAGGCGTTTGGATCGCATCCGATGATGAAAAATTTATTTTAGCTTTTACAATAGCCAACGAATGCTGCAATTTCAGGAGGAGGTGCATCTTCCGTATCACCAGGAAAGTATGCTGATGCCACGTAAAGCACGGGTTTTCTTTTCGTTGATGGCACCTCTATCGAAATTGCCGCAATGTCCCTATTGATAAATCCAGTTAGTGGAGTTATTTTATCATTAATGTTGACAAGAAGTGCAGTTCTTGGTATGAAATGCGTATTGTTATATATCAACTTACTCGATTGTATAGGCATTCCTATGATCCTTCTGTTATGCGTCCATGGCTCTTATAGAAAAGCTACGTCCAGTGTATTTTTGATGAATGTTTTGCTGAGTTTAGCTGAAACTGCCTTTGCGTGATGACGGTTTTGATGAATAAAATTATAGTTGTTTCAGTCATTTTTTTTTTAATTTTATAGGCATACCCTACTGCCTTTAATTGATCGGTGATTTGCCATAGAGGGTCATCTTTGTTTGAGCTTTCATTGAGTTCTGAGCAGAAGGTAGACAGTACAGAATTTCCATTATTCTTTGTTCCACATATTCTTGGAGCACACCCATTCACTTTGTAAAAGCACTTCACAACATCAGCCTTATAGCAATTTTCAGAACCGCTGTTTGTTATGACGTTAGCCTCTGTGTATTGTTGATTCGGTTCATGCAACTGAGTGTTCCCAGAATCTTTATGGATTCCAGAACTTTTATTGGACAGGCAACGATTTCCTTACCATTTGTCGTAAATTACGACTCGTATTCATACACAGAGTAAAACGCGTTCAGTCATTTTGGAGTCAAATCACACCTCGTTTCTATATAACACTAAACTATCATAAAAGCCCCTACTACAAGCCTTTCTTCTGAATTCGAAGTAATTAATTTCTCTGGGCTCGTAGTTATCACTTCAAATAGTGTTTAAAACTCTCAGCTTAACTCAATAAATTGCACCAACGCTTATACTTTCCCTCCCCAACGCCCATTAAAAAATGACAAATCTCTCGTTGGCGCTTCATGAAAGACTAACAAAAAACGTGATAAAATATTCCGCAATTTTTAATAAATCCAGAACAACCCATTGAGGCGCAATTTTATTGGTGCCTTTTCAGGCAGCTCATAGTGAATTTGCTCTCGCATTAAAGGAAATTAATATTCATTAATTTCATGGTTCAGAGTAGAAGAGGCAACAGGCAGGGGAGCAGTTGAAAGTGGCCTGCACATGCCAAAATGAATGGGAAATCAAATCCGGGATCAATTGGTGCGACCCAAAGGCAGAGTAAGTGATGACGAGAGGAAAAGCGGGTGTGACCAATATACGCTTGAAGAATGCTGTCATTTCCGATAATTTTCAACGTTTTTAATTTTCCTCGGCAGCCAACGTTTCATTAATGGGCCTGCCACTGAACAGCCACACCGTGCTTGGATGGGTGGTCATGAGGTATGAGCCGATGTTAAAATTTTTATTTATGCAGTCGGCGTGTTGGTTGGCTTCGGGAGCAATGTTAAAAGAAGAATAATGAAACTGTACATGCCGTGTGGACACAAAGAGGGATCATAAAAAATAATACGCTGAGTCAATTTTGCCTTGCTTGTGCCATACAGATTGGGAATATTTACGTAGGAAAACTTATCAAAGCCGGATACAACAATATCGAAGGATTAATTACAATAAATGGTGAGATAGCCTATTTGGCGATCACACGGCTCGACAAACTAGATGCAGTGACCGGTTCAATTCTCGGTACAATCGAGAAAATCTTATGAAAAGTAAATTTACGTAAATATCAAAAGCTCATGTATTTCACAATATAACATCGGTGTACTAAATAGGATATTAGTAGAATTATAATAGAATATTTGAAGCAATAAACACACCTTCCACCTATGAACTGAAAAACAAATATCGATCAAAATGTTTACAAAAATGATATGTTCAGCATTTTCTCTAGAAATTCCGCAGGACGCGTACATAAATAACAAGCATCATAATTGATAAAGAATTCCCAAGTGGTCCTATCGATCATTCCTTCCTGTTGGGCACACTGCTTTCACTCGAGTGAAATGAATTACGCATTCCAAAATTGTCGACATGGGAATTCATTTTCATAATTCGAAAGTTTCTGATTAACTATGTAACATTGTCCATTGGCAAGGGTCGCTTCGGAGTACCCAGGCGGAACGATGGATCTCCTTTTGAATCGCAGACATATATAAATTATGTATTTATTGCGCACACTGGAAAACGACAAAAGCGGAATAAATGTTCCACTTTTGAGGACAGCATGATCAATTCATGTATGCGCGAAGTATGAAAATATGAATTTTTATGCAAATGCAAGTCGCATCCCATATTAAACGGTGCCTAAAACACCGAAAACATAAATATAAAAGTTATATATTTTCTGTGCCATGCTGTAGATCTATGAAATTACAATTTGACTAGTTTAGTCATGTATGAAGATGTGCGACACGGGAGTTCAAATCTAGACTCACTTATATGACTTTTTTTTCACATATGTGGTTAATGTTTTTGAGGGGTAAGTACGCTCTGCAAGTATGATATATGATGTATGATTTATGATATGTACTACCACCCATTGTAGCACGGAAACTAAGTCCGACAGCAATGGGCTTTCCTCTCTGTGAGACTTGATCAAGTTTTAATAACCACTTATTATCCTAATCATGCCATTGTATGAAGGGCCAAAACGGGTAGGGTGGATCGATGCAGCATCACTTATACGTTTCCACAGGGATATAAAGAATCTCCTTCCAACAACAAGATTGAACAATTGGTCATAAGAGCGAGCTATCTAACATGAGGAAATCCTAATGGGCGGAGCGAAGAGCCCTCCCTCTATTCATAAACTGTTAGCAATGGGGAGTTGGCATTCCCACTCTCACCATCCAGGGTGCTTCAATCGGGTGCCCTGATGGTCCCTCCCATTCCCATGAATTATTTATATAATAGTGTATATATTTATGTAAATGAAAAATAGTGCAATCATTCGTATCTATAATATATGATCTTCATTCGGTTTATCTTGAAATACAAGAAATGTTTTATAGTGTTAAAGTGTATATTTCTGTGGTTCCGCGCTTAAGCACGTTTTTGCTCGTTTTCAGCGATAGCAGCAATTCACCAAAATCTTGATTTGAAATATCTGAAAAAGTTTGTTAAATCTACTGAAATTTTGCAATACTAACATCTATACACTTTTATTTTATGTTGCCATGGTCACTATTAGTTGCTTGATGTTGATTTTATAATGCTTAATGCTCCTGAGTAAGGAAAACAGGAAGATATAATTGAAAGAGACTAAAAGACAAATGGACACAAAAAAAAACAATAAGTCATGTTTAAATCATCTACTATATGAAGTTAAATCAATAAAACAATATTATCAAATATAATGATATCGTGAGTTATGATAAAGTTATGCCAACGATTGAACTGTAAAATCCGACACTAGCTAAATAGTACACAGCGCTGCATGAATTAGATTAGCTCAGATTTGATAAAATGTCCATTTGCAAACCGGTAATGAAAAATACATTCAGCAATAAGTGCAAACACCTACCACAGATTCCGTTGCAGCTTCTTGTATCCAAGGCACTAGATATTTATTGATCATAAGTGGAGAAGAAAGGATTAAAATGATAATTGGACGTATAAGATATAATAATTTAAGTATATATAACCTATTGAAGATGATGACTGATTATTTAATACTACCATCGAATGTAGCAAGGTAACTTTCCATTTAAGTGGAAAAATCTGAAAAACGATTTGGTCAGGATTCTATTGTTGTTTGTGATCATCAAACTCCTGTATGAAGGGCCAAAAACGTTTGGGCGGGCCCGTAAGCAGAGACACTTACGCGAAACCCGCGAATATAGGGAAGAGAATCTCCTTCCAAAATCAAGTTCACTCTAACGGCACTAGAATCGAGCCCTCGATTGACAGAATAAACCCAACAGATGAGGTCGAAGAGCCCGCCCTCGTTCCACGAAATGTTAACAATAGCAAGGAGGCAGCCCCATGCTCCCTACCCAAAATGTTTCACTTGGGTGCCCTGATGGTCTCTCCCGTTCCCGTTATGTGTTATTTAATATTGACTATAGTATGTGTATGTATGTATGTATGGTAGCCACCATCCCTTCATGCCCTTGGCTTGGATGCAGCTCCACTTAATAGCAAGATCAAATTGTGCCACCGATCTGAATTCACAATATCGCTGTATGAAGGGCCAAAAACGGAGGGGTGGACCCGTAAGCAGAGACACTCACGCGAAATCCACGGGAAATTAAGAATCTTCTTCCAATGATACGATCCAACAATTCGAATTACCCAATTCGCAATACTTATTTAGCTTTCTACAGGATGGCTTGTTAAGAAGGGCGCGTCACTCTCACTGAAACTGTTGGAGTAGAATTCGCAGCATCACAATCGAATCGGTAGGATAAAGAAAATGATAATGCTCGTTCCCTCCTAGACTCAGGCAGTTTTTTTATTTATTCTTATTATTGATTTGCTTTGTTGTTATTCTTTTCATTCAGTATGCGTGAGTTCTTGCTGTTCATCCAAGATTGTCAGTTTTAGCTCTCTCTCTTACCCATTCTCTAAACAGAATAATCAGTTCATTTTGCAATCAGTGAATACGAGTTTTAAGAAACTCACAGTCATTTAGGCACACTGATTTTTTTCACCAGTTTCAGCGTGACCGTGTGCGAAGAGAAAAGCGGATCTACGTCACTCAACATTTTTGGCGAAATGTAAAGTGAAAGTGGATAGGCTTATCTCGGTGATTCCCCTAACGCTATGTGCAAATGTTCTTTGCTATTAATTTCACCAGTTTCGAATGTGCTGCACAGTTTCTTAGAATCCATGTTAGATTGATTATTAATCCTATATTACTCATCTGCTCCATCATCACCTTACAATGGCCTCGACTTATGGACAAAACAGCAAGAAACGCCATGGATATAACGTCCACGTGTTTTCTTGAAGGATGGAGCAAAATATTTCTGCAACATCGATACGGAAGGCAGCTAGCAACTGCAACTATGTTTATGTCAGGTTTGACGTAGGGAATCTCACCCGTCATTTCTGACTTTGACACGACGAGCTGGCAAACGCAAATGGCCTGTTGAATCCAACGATCCAACGGCAAAGAAGCCAAGAACCATTAGAGTTTTCAAAATTCATTGCCTAAATATTCAGTGATATGAATGAACTTTTCATTCCCTGTGATATGGCAAGATGAATTTGAATTTTGTTCTTGTTCATTGTCATTGAATCGCAAAACGAATGAGTGTGGAACGATTGCGTGAAATGGCAAGAGCAGAAGAAGATAATGCAAAAATCAATACCGTAATAGTTGTTCCGTAGGTTTAAGTTGTGGAAAGATGGACAATGAAATTATTATTGATTCAGTTCGTGTTGCGTCAGTAAAGTGAATTTGAGTTTTTTCAACTCTGCAGGGATGCCACATATACAGATTTATCTGTAATCATGCAGATATTTTTGCAAATTTCGGATACAGAATTCTGTGTCTAGAGATAACAGATTTTTAGAAAAGATGCAGATTTTAAAGATTTTTGATAAATCTTCCTTTTCGTTGCATTTTTTGATTGTGTTTCAATAATCATGTCTACAAATCTAATTGAGCCGCCTACAGAGTTCGTCAGATATTCATCGACATACCGGAAGGATGGCCGCTTTGAAGGCATCAATAAAATTAACCTCGGTGAGCAGCAACCCTTTCAATTCTGTGATAGAACTTCATAAGCATCGGTTAAGTCATCTTCGGTGGATAGCATCATCTGTACAATTAGCAGGTGTGTTCTTGTATTTTTAATACGAATTTGCAGTATAGAGTCTCCTAAGTCGATACATCACATTTTTCACATTTAAGATGTCTGTATGAAGTGCTACTTTTATCAATCCTACTGAATAACTTGACAAAACCACTAGAAATTCTACAACCGTAGGTGATGACAAGGGGGTGGAAATTTTGCGGTAGTCAATCCAAGTACCCTCGGTGGACAGCATTCATCTCAAGAATTGGCTGGTGTGTGCTACTTCTTTTCATGTCTGATACAAATACATTTATTCTATGGTTAGACAATGTTATTGCATCGATAGCATAAGCTACACTGAAAATTAAATTTCGTTTATATTAGTAAGCCGAAGGTAGAACTAACAAATCTATTCATTGTTTACAGCAACTAAACTGACTTGTACTTTCTAAGAGGCAATCTTTGCATTTAATGCCACACGCGCAACTGTCAAAAGCACGAAACATTTGTTGGCACAGAAATAATATTCGTGCATTGTACCAAAACAATACAGAGAGCTACGAATATTTTGCTATCAATAAAAAAGAAACGTCTTTCTGGTGGTTGCATTAATCACTGACAGATAGTAGAGATAGTAGGTGGTTGCATGAATGACTGACAGACAGAGAGTCGAATAGTCGACTCAAAATGTAATTGAAAAAAAGGAGTTGTGCAGCGTTTTTTGTTAGGTTTCTGACAAGGGGTTCGATTCTTTATTTTTGGGCAGAAGTGTTATTGAATCCGTGGTCACTAGGCCATGGTGACTAGTGAGATGTTACTTGATTAATGAGTATGAAGTTATAACTCTCGACACTGCTTTAGTTATTATTTTGGGAAAAATCAATGTTTCCCGCCAACCCCAGTATGTATAAGTACGGTTGAAGGAAAGCAGCGATTGGCTGGTCTTTATGAAAATCATGAATTGTACAATGTTTTTTTCTCTCTACTCTCGAGCTTTTCATCTCCCGCCGTCACTAAAATACTTTTTGGGTAATTTCGTAACATGTCTGGGGTGAAATTCGAACTCGCGACTTTGTCGCGTTAACCATTACGCCGGAATCGCCCCCATTGTACAAAATGGTGTAATGATAGCATTTCACCAGATAAAAGCAATATGAATGTTTCATACAATATACGAGACATTTCTTGTATGTACAAAATCCATGTTTACATAACGAGTGTAAGCTTATAAAGGAAAATAAATTTGCAGTGTACCGATTCTTGTAAATAATGATCCACAGCACGATAATTTCTTGATTTGGGGAGCAATGCACAAAAATAAAATTATATTCTTATTCACAAACATATATATCTATCTATCACAGCTCACCAAATGAAATTTCATCTGATCTTCGTACGTTGTTTACTCGAAAGCAAAACTTCTTGAAGGCATTCGCAAAATATTGTTTTACTTTTAAATTGTATATTTTCTTACATTGCCACACACTTGGAATATTCCACAGATTTTCGGTACCTTTTTAACGACATCTCAAAAGCTAAACGTTCGGTAAACAATTTCTCAAATCAACGAAAAATCTGTCGGATAGCAAAGAAATTATCTTTAAAAAGAAAATAAGAAAAAAAAGAAAGAAGAGGTCGGACTTGGAATTGAACTGCTGACCTCCTGATCAGTGCATCGAACCGGTTACCACTAAGTCCGACGCATCGTTGATATAACGCAAATTGACGCAAATTAACAGAAGATGAAACAACTGTCCACACGCAGAAAAAAAATAATTCCTATTAAACAAAGCACAGATTATTTTAAAATAAATTTAGCATTGAATATGTACCAATAAAATATTCAACAAAAACACTGATTTAAAAGAATTCTTCTCACTTTATTGAACCAACCATTTGATTTTATTGATCTGAAAAACCATTTTCTTTAGCAATTTGAATTTGTTTAATACTTTTATCTTAGGTTATGTTGGGTTGTGATTACAAAAAAAAAGTTCACCATTTTCCACAGAACACAGATTTTTGAACGCCAAAATAATTTCAGAAATTCAAATCGCTTATTAATTTTACCATTATTGGAGGTTAGGATGACTATGACAGAATAGTGATTTTAAACCGACTATGATAATTGTTAAAACAACATTTAAAACAAGTCGATTCAACATTTACTATAAGGTCAGAATAGTCCTTGTTACCATGACCATGTTCAAGAATGCCATGAACGTGGAAAATTCGTCCATTTTCATGGTCATTCTAACCATTAGATGCAATTGTCATCTTGAGCACAATCATGGAATTTTTCTCAGTGTACCTTGGTACTTACCATTTCACCAGTTTGCCCTTGCGTGTTTCTGCATCTCCAAAACAAGACATAAATCTGTACAAAACGAGTATGTCTCCGCATGCCTTCTTTTCTAGCAGTCTCGCTCTATCATGCTCAACTCACTGTGATGGTTAGAAACGTGCAATTAATAAAATGTTTAGTTGAAACAATAAAAATCAGTTTGAAAATCAGCGAATTGATTAGAATAAAGATATATTTAGCGTCAAGCGGAGCACTGCGTTATTCCAAATATTTGTAAGAACTGAATCGATTGGAAATGTCATTATTTACCGAGTGTTTTTTCTGCGTGTATTATGAGATTCTTGGAACTATATTTACAGAAGTTCTTTGAAAATCACAGTAATTCGGTCAAATTGTCATTTCACCATACTATCCGTAAGGTTGTTTGGTATCACCGGTCTTTTCGTAAAATTATCCGATTTCACAGGAGAATTATTAAAATTTTGCTTTGCGGATCAATTTCCGCAGTCTTTCACAGAATTTTGTGGTCTTTTTCAATGGTGGTAAGCTCCAACTCGGATTAACTTATATTGCCGTTTCTATTCGAATGACCTGCAAAATTTTTGCTTGAAGTAAAGTTGTTTAGGGTCAAGGTCGACATTTAATCCTATTTAATCGTAAGTGTGATAGCTTGAAAATGTTAGAAAAGCAACTTTTTTAGCTGTCACAACTTATTTCAAAACATGTTGCAGTGCTAGTTATTTAAGCTAGACTGTTTTAAGTATCAAAAAAATTATAGTATGATAAAATTTGCAAGTTATTGGCATTAAGTTTGTTCTATTTTCTGTGGTAAATTAAATCCTCGATCGAGGATGGGATCCATAATAAGTAAACAAAAACCAATGGGAAAATAAGGTATAAAGTGTGATTTAATAAGTGTGGCAAAGATTTTAAATGATTTCAAATGCGATGCACGCTAAGCTATTTTTAAACTAATGAACGGGCACCAAACAGTGGTAATATGAACAATACAGATTTTTTACAGATTTTCAACGGCCGGATACAGATAAAAATGTTTTTTTGATGTGAAAATACAGATTGACCATGAAAAAAAATGTGGCAACATTGGGTTTACCATCCATTTTCGGGTACTATTCAGAACGACGGCAAAGCAGCATTCATTGGTCGGACGGATTGTCGGCAAAGAAGAATGATCCAATGATTATTGCCAGCGCCGATGGTCGGTGGCGTAAATACCCGATCGGGTACGCTCTACGATGTCGGTCGATGCTCTGCCGGAGAACGGTATAACGGTGTCTCCCTTCCGGTTTCTCCCTGGAACCTGCAACCTTGACGACGAAGCGTGGGGTCTAGAGAGTGCGATAGCTGGAAGCGCAGTATGCCGAGCAAAACCAAATATCGATAGAAGCGATGCGGTGATCAAGCCGATCCTAAACATAAAGCCATTGAACGGCTGTTCGATTCGTTTAGTGAAATCTCCACACAAATACATTTTCGAATTACCTTTTTATCGTACTTCGCACACACAAAACTAACATTGACCGCACATAGCCTTCGAGCCTACGTTTGAACTCTATAGGCTAATGGAAAGGAACGAGAAATTTAATGTTGAAATCGGTTTTCTAGATTTCTCACGCTTTATGCCACATACCACGAAAAACACACCGTGACACTAAGTACACTTAGATACTGACTTATTCGCACTCCCGCCTCTTCCACGGTTCAAGTCAAAGTAAACGAGTAGAAGATCCTGAAATCCTCAGATAGGCGTGATTTCTACGGTCTTCGTGACTGGAAGTACGTCGAATTCCCGAAGCAATTCAACGACCTTTTCAAAATACGATTGTCACAGGCTTCCTCTACCAAGTGTTTAATTACTACATCTCTTTCCTTATCACGAAGTTTCAATCTGCTGTCTTGCTCAAACTTTTAGGTTCTTTTATAACAAGGGCCTGGTTTGGAAACGAACATCGAGTGAATAGTGTACTCGGGACGAAATAATGCAATGAAAGACGTAGTGGAAACTCATTTAAATTTGTATGCCAACTCCATGCAGATCTATCTTCCTTTGGTGGTGAACACATTTATGAATTTATTTTGAAAACTTAATTACGAAATTTCATGCAACAAACCAAATCAGCAATATTTTTCCATCTTAATATTATTAAAGTGAACAAAGCAGCTTTATATAGCTTCACCAAACCCAGGGACGTTTAATAAATAATAAAGCGTACTTGCTACACCGTATCCTTTGTTTAGTGCCTGTCGAGTTACTTCATCACTATTGAAAAATGATGAAGTATTCGGTGTTTTTTACAGTTGTTTTTGTTTGTTTTGTTGGCTATGAATAGAGTTGTTTTGAAAGTTTCCGCTATTTAAGCTCTTTGTGAGTAACAGCACTCTTCAAAGACGCGCCCCTTTATCACTCAAAACCGGATTCATTGCAAACAAAACAAACAATGACTCCGATACTGACCATGCATCAGAATCCTAGTCCTAACCACTTCAAACTATAGAACATCAAATAGAAAATGAGAATTTGCATAAATGAAGACTAATTATGTTTTCCTTATTCCAAGCTCATCCTCGGTGGCTCAATCCGAGTATTGTCGCTTTTCGCAAGCCATAACATGTAATAAGGACTAATATACGTTCCTTTGACTACAAAAACAAACATGTTCCCTAGTTTGAATTGATACGGACCAGGGTTCGGTGGTACATCTGATAACCCGTAACGCACCACGAAAAGGTGATCTACCAGCGTTACGGGTCAATAAAACCTATTGTTAAAATTAAATGCTTTAAAATCTTTAAACCGTTCTAGTTACATTTCAAAGATAGCAATTAGAGTGATCGAAGAGCCCGGTTTAATGATTTATGAAATGAATGGCTAATCTTACGATTAAACACAATATTTAAATATAATCCTACGCTGTTTATAAGCACATGCCAGTCTTTAATGAATATAGTAGAGAAATTATTAATTAAATTCGAATGGCAAATAATATCATATGATTCACAGGTATGGATATATCACTTGATTTATAGGTACACGAGCATCAGTTTGACAACATTGCCCAGGCTACGCCAACCAGCGTCTCCATGTTTCAGTTGGCAGTCTTTTGTGATCATATGACTCGTGGAGGCGTGAGGTAGGAACTTGTGAGGACTGGAGGACAGTCGCTCCCTCCTTCGAAGTTGTAACTCGCCATTTGAAGTTCTTGAGTGCTAGACCCTTTGTATTGGTAAACATAAATAGACTTGGAAAAATCTTCTAAGTCATGCATTGTTTTTAAATGAAAATCATTGCAAATTCTTTAAAGGCTCTACGACCACTCTACCATCCAACCAGAGTCAATAATTTGTCATATCTGAACTTATTCTCTAAACACCTTGAGGCTTGACCAATCGCCTAACATCGTACAAGACGTGAATATGACTAACAATTGAATTTCGTAAGAAAATTTAGATCGCACTGTTAGTGGACTAATCCAATTTTTAATTTGATGTCCCCCATTTGGTACCTTTATTCAACTTTTATTCGTTCAAGTAACTTAGCCAAAACGCCAACACAAGCCAACCAGAGAGGGGAAAATAGAAGGAAACGTAACATATGAGTCTATCCGTCGGATGGTGGCTTTGGTACGATGTATGTCTGAGACGTGTGAGGCAGAATACCGAATACTCGTGACAGAGCAGCATCCGAGCTCGACAGAAGTTACGAGCGCGTGTAAGCTCTTACTCCAAGTGACATCAGCATCAGGTTTGTTGGATTTCTTCGAAACGAAGCTTAGGGTCGGCTTATCCCGGTAGATTTGTTTATCAGTGGCTTGGGTGAAAACAGAAACAGATTTTGCGTTGTTTACAGATTTTAGGGATAACGTTAAAGCGTTTGAAGGGTTTTCGCGCATAAGCGCGGGTTTGGCAAATGGAAACGGCACGTCGATCAAATCTGTGAGCCTTGAATTCTCTTGAGCATAGTTAGATACAAAAGTAACACTTCTTTTTTTAAAAGACAAAAAGAGTATAGCATCGTTATCATTTAAAAGATGCTACTTTTATCACAGTTTATCGAGATGCAATAAAAACTTTTCTCCAAATAAATGTTGCTTTCGATTGGTGATAGGGATTCCACCGGATTCCTAATTGTTATTTATGTTTTATTGTCAATGAATTCTGATCATTAGCTAAACTTTGAGTACAAAAATATTAAATTATTTACAAGCATTTAAATAAATAAATCATTTATAAGCATTTTTTGGACACGTTCATGTTTCTACCACACGAATAAATTGATTGCCAAACCAGGAAATTTTGACAGCTTTTTTGGACTGAACTATTCAGGTGTTGCATTTTTGGTCATGGCAGTAAAGGAGTTAAGCAAACATTTTGTTATATTAAAACGCTAGAATAGAACAGCCACCTATATCAAAATGAAATATTGTAAATCATCATATAAATCAGATGATCAGAAAGTCCTACCCCTTTTATTGGATGTATTTTCATTGAAATTTCCATAACTCTAATGAATCCCTGAGGAGTTCTACAGAAGTTTTGATTTTTTTATTATTTTGAATTTTTTTAAATTATCTCTTAACTTTAAAATGTTGTCTAGAAAAATTTGTATATGTTCAATGGAGCTTTTTCAAAAATTTTGAGCTGCAAAGTTCATCGGTTGTCAGCTTTATTTGCTGAATTTGTTTGTTAACAAATTTAGAAATGTGTTAATATTAGCAAATCGTGATCAATTTTATGAGATTTCCTTTCTAGTTCTTTCTCTGTAGCTTGAATTACAGGGTGGCAACATGAAAGTGATGCACTCATTTGTGATCCCCTTGGTACAATTTATACCATTATCGGTGAATTTCTAATGTATGTTTTGAAACAGTGACTTGCTGTCAGTTTATTCGCAAAGAACAAACTGAATTTGTGTTCTTCAATTTGCGGGAAAAAAAATAGATAAACTCAATCTTGCATTTTGACGGAAGCCATCGCATTTGAAGTTGAGCAGACTGTTTGTGTACAGGACCATAAAACCTTTCCAGGATGAGTCCTGGAGAGTGTGAGCTGTTTAGTGGAATACCTGTAAGGGAACGTTCATTAATTATGTCACGCAAAAAGTTACTTTTTAGACCCCCCCCCCCCCCCCTTGTCACGTTTTTTGTTTGGACCTTCAAATTTTTTTGTATGGATTGTCACGTTTTCCCAAACCCCCTCCCCTCTTACTGCGTGACATAATTATTGGACCTTCCCTAACTAGAAAATGAGAAGATTGATAAGTAATTTCAATTTAATTCCAACTACCTTTAATGCTTATCTTGACAGATACGCGTATTTCGTCAACAATGTGCAGATTTCTTCAGTGTCGAGTACTAATACTCGACTGAAAGAAAACCATCGCCACCTGCCGTATTTATTCTATTTTCCAAATACAAACACTTGTACCTACAGCTAACATTTTTTTACCTAACCTATCCTGAGTCAAGGATACTAGCACTGTTGTTCCTAAGACGAAACTCGGTAAGAAACGCTTTCTACGCGCTCCCTCAACGGTCAAAGCAGTGAAGGAGCAAATTCGAAGAAATCTTTTGAAGAGCAGTAAGCTGTGTCAATCATAGTAAGCGTGTAGTGTGTAATTAATCAGAAATAAATTTTCACTTTTCTTCCAACCAAACTAGATTTTCAGTTTTCAAGATATTATTCCACATTACCAACAGGTTATTAGCCATGACGAAAATTTTCGGTAAGGAAGTTTCTCGAAATACTTTGAATTTATTTCAGAAGAAAAAAGAAAATGTCTAATCAATCAAGAAGATGTTTACGGTTTCTGCCGGATCGTCAAGCGCCGCTGGTAATATTGTGTACAGTTCAAGCCTTTCTGGAATCGAGCGAGTCACAGGACGAGAGAATTGGGCCACCTAGAAGTTTGCCGTTGAAACTTTTCAGGAGCTAAGAGACCTCTGATGCGTAGTCGAGCCAAAAAAGAAGGACGATGGAACATACGAATCCGTCAATACAGACAAGGATCGAAAGGCAAGGGCGAAAAGCATCCTTCATCTTGATCCGGTCCACTAAGTCCACGTCCGTGAAGCGAAGACAGCTCAGAAAGTGTGATGGGAGCTGGAAAAGGTTTTCGAGGACTCGGGCCTATCCATGCAAGTCGGGTTTTTCACAAGTTGATCTAGTCGGAGCTGTCATCGTATGATTCCACGGCCGACTACGTGAATCTAATCGTGCCAACAGTGCTCCAGCTGGACGGAATCGGTTTTGCGCTCTCGGAAGAGTGAATTGGAACTCTACTGCTGGTTGGGCTTCCCGAGTACTATTGTCCCATGATCCTGGCGCAGGAGTATTCCGGTACACCTATCCCTGGAGATGCCTTCAAAACAAAGCTGCTGCAGGAGATGTTATGATTTTGATTAAACAGTCCGCAATGAAATTATTGAGTACACTAGGTGAAATATAAAGTTTCAGAAATTTACCAAAAAAATCAATTTTGTGACATTTTTATTACTCTTCCAATATTTTGATATTTTTTTCAACGTATATAGTAAACAAAGACGTGTGATATGTGTATCCCACATGTCATTCCGATGATTTTCGATTATGCATTTCCAGCCTAGTTTCCAGCAGACCACACCAGTGGGAACATGCTGAGAAGATTACAGTACTGGAAGAAATAAAGTGCTCACCCGGAAATAATTATATCATTGCTTCATAACTTCATCAAATTTGATTATATTATTTAGCTTTCTTCTGCAAAGTTGACTTAATTTGCGTTATCTTTCAGTTTTTGTAGAAAAAAAAATTGCTATTCTCTTGAAATAAAAAAAAACTTTTTTTACTTAAATTAAGTTGTTTTTGAACTGGAAGAAAAAAAGTGTTCACTTTTACCTTATAATATTTTACGGTGTTTTGTTCTTTCCCAGTCGCTGATATTGACATATCCTCTTATTGTTGTTTATGCGCGGTATATTCAAGATCAATTTTTCCCCGTTTAACTTGTTCGTTATTCGTGTTTTAAGATGGAAAGTAAGCAAATCCCCCTAAAAATCCGTAAACTCATCGTTCGAGACCACCAGAACCATGAATCGTTCCGGAAGATTGCTGCTAAGTATGCTTTAAGCTACTCTGATGTAAGGAAGGTATGGAAGAAATTCGAACAATGTGGAAGTGTGGCAGACAAATCAGGTCGTGGGAGAAAGCGGCTTACGTCACCACGCGAAGATTCGAGAATCGTACGAGAAGCAAGAAGATGCTCATCAATAACCAGCCGTGCTATACGTGAGAACTTGAATCTGAAGGTATCCGAAAGAATTATTCGCTACAGGCTGCAAGAAGCTGGATTGAAGAGCAAGTATGCAAGTCGAGGCCCTCTAATCAGAAAAGTGAATAGAATCAAACGATTGAAATTTGCTCAAAAGTATGCGGAACAGCCCGTAGAATTCTGGAAACGAGTGGTATGGTCTGATGAGAGCAAATTTGAACTGTTTGGCAAGAAACAGCGCCCTCGTGTTTGGATAAAGTCGGGAGAACGCTTATTGGATCAGAACGTGCAGAAAACTGTAAAACATGGTGGCGGAAGTATTATGGTTTGGGGGTGCTTCTCGTGGTCCAGCGTTGGAAATCTCGTAGAAATCGAAGGTATCATGACTGCTGATCGTTACATTGATATAATCAATGAAAATCTGGAGGAATCGCTTCTTAAAATGGGGCTTGAGGAAAGCTTCATTTTCCAGCAGGACAATGACCCAAAGCACACAGCACGAAAGTCAACTGCATTCTTCAAAGCAAATCGCATTAAACTGTTGGAATGGCCACCACAATCACCTGACCTCAACCCGATTGAAAATTTGTGGTCGATTTTGGATAGACAGGTGGATAAAGGCGAAGTGACGAACAAAACCAAGCTTTTCAAAGCTTTAAATGAAGCGTGGCAGAACATCGATGAAACATATCTGCACAACCTCGTCGAAAGCATGCCACGACGTCTACAAGCAGTGATCCAGGCAAAAGGTGGACATACGAAATACTAAAAGCTTTATATACTGTGTTTTCTTTACAATTTCTCTTGTGAGCACTTTATTTTTTCCAGTCGATAACAGAAAAGGTTCAATAAAAATTAAGATATAAATTTCCAGTCCTAGATTTTTATTATTTTCTTTGCACGAAACGATAAAACGGAAGAATAAGATGAATTATGTCGAATACAGCTCAAGGTTTTCTCTGAATGTGTAAAGGGTGTCACTCTTCAAGATTATTCGTTTTGGTGAGCACTTTATTTTTTCCAGTACTGTATTTATACTTACCCGGCATCGAACCTTCAGTTCAATGCCTGGCATTTATGACGACACAGAGAAGTGTCGCATTTCAAATTTATTAAACCACGTTGTTACCAAGTGTACAGTTATGGATTTTCGAGGGACTTAATTCTTCCTTCATTCGCAGAAGATCGCAGCAAGCCGTGCTTTGAAAATGACGTGTTTTGCTTTTGCTGCGTCATTTTCGCGGAAATAAAATCAATCAAATTCCTTCATTCAACTAAAATAAATGGTGAAATTATAGTTTCTCCGAGTGCTTTGCGTAGGACGTTGGTGATGGAATCCCTCTCATAGTGTGTTATGGTCGTGTTTTGTTTAAATAGAATGTGCGTCGGTAGTTTTTTCCCATGTTTTTTAAGTGCCCCGCTCCCGCATCCGGATGAGCTTTCCAGCATCAGATAAGGAACATTGGTGAGGTCGTTTTGATTATCAAAAATATACCTTAACTATATACACGCCAGGATCAAGAATTCCCATTTTTGATTCTGGAAGTGTGAAAACTCTTCACATATCCATTTGATATGTAAAGATATTCATGCGGGGCTTATTTTATAAGAAGATGACCTCAGGATGTCCGTGTAGGAACAGGCATTCTTGAAATGGGTCGTTAGATTTTTAATAGAGCTGTCACCTTCAATCTCCAGGGCTAAAAATGTTTGCACATAGTGATCACATATAAACTACTGAAGAAATGCAGACAAGTTTCTTCCATGAAAGCACTGCCGGTCAGTGGGAGATTGTTCGTAAACACACACACACACACACACACACACACACACACACACACACACACACACACACACACACACACACACACACACACACACACACTTTATTCTTCCCTCATTCGCATGCACAACGATCGCTGATTGGTGATCTTATACATAGCATGTTATACATCGGTGCTTCAAGTATCTCCAGCTAGGAACCTTGTAGCTAATAATTGGCTCAAATAATCAATCTTTAGCAACCAATAAACGATTCGGTTCGTCCACTTTGGGATATCACGGTCTAAGTAACACAGTCGGGGACAAACCTAACAGACGTTAAAATTAAAAACTCTTTTGAGGCGGTTCCGCCCTCCGCGTACGATCACACTCAACTTAGTACAAGAGTATATAATTAGACTGTTGAATTTGCAACTTCCGGTGAGAAGAAGTTGTAACCATACTGCCCTCCCTAGCGTCAGCTTTGAATGAATACCGTTGTTGACATTATAACGATGTTATTTCTGTCATTTTGGCAACAGTGCTTGTGAATTTCTTAACATATTGGCCCAATTGCCTTTAATTCTCCTTCATGCTCTCTGACTTAAGACTGTACGTACGTTTGTCGTGAGCTTTCGTAAATAAATTATGATTAATGTCACATTGGTACACTCTGCTGGCGTCGTTGATGCTGCTGGTGCTATTGTTGTATTGCTGCCTTCCACAGGTGCAGATTTTTTCCTCGTATCCCAAGCTCAAGGTCGTCATCTTTATCAACAGTAACCTACCGTCTGCGAGAAAATGCTTTTCGTTGAAGGATTCTTTATTCTACCTTTTCTCAATCACATTCTACCAATGTCGTCTTTGTTGTTCGCATAAATTGCTTACCAGGAAAGAAGCCGCCACCATGCAGGAAATGGATCTAGTAGGCATGACGGGAACAACAACAGACCAACAACACAGGCCATAATAAACCTAATCAATCATGTGTGAGATCCATTAATGTGGCGTTATTTAGATGAAAAATAAAGGTCGCTTTATCAAGATTTCACGGATGACAACAAAATCGAGATTGTTTTACAATCGTTTTTCGGAGAAAAACGCATGCTTCCTAGCCTTCGATTGTGAGGGAGCCTCTGGTGCCGTTGTTTGAGTGCTATTATGTTTCCCGGAAACTGGATTTATAGAAAATCGGTGCAAATCTTGTGTTGATTCTGCTGGAATGGAAAAAAAGAGTTTACTGTATGTATTCAGTGGAACGTTTAAATATTGGAATCGATTGATCTTTTGTCAAAGATGGTGTGCTCCTTCTGATGCTCATATTTTGTGCTCGCTGGATATTTTTTTTATGTATTCCGCTGAAATTCATGGATCTGTTCAAATCGGACAAGAAATTGAATCGGCAAGTAATGTCTGCCACTTTATCAATAGTTACCAGTGCTTAACCATTACCACGCGTTTTTCGCCAAACCCGGATAGTGGTATGAAGGATGGAGTATAATTTTGGTTTGAATACCGCTGCATAATAACGGTGATTGAAGGAAACGGGTATATTACCGAAGATCATCCAAAAAAATGTCAAAACATGATTGCTTTGACTCACCGATCCTTAGAATTCTAAATGCACTTTTGCAATTTACTCATAGACCGTAACAGCACACCATGATTTTTTACCCCTATTATCAATCATCCAACATCAATAAGGGTTCTTCCGATTTCCCATTTATGCTTTTCTATTTACTCGGTTTTCTAAGAGTGTGACACAGCTTTGGCGACAAAAAAGCCACGCCATCGTGTTCAGTTTCACATCAATAGTTACAACATCTGCGAATACCAGCGGAGCACATCCAAAATTTGGGTTGGGTGAAGAACTGAAGCACCAGAACATCATCGACCTGGAGTTTTTGTTGGAATAACTCAGTTTTTTTTTTCAATTTTGTGCTGTGTGTTGTATCCATGTAAACATTGACTAAAAGGATTTATGCTTGAGCTTGAAGTTCGCATGTTCTGTTGGACCGTGTGCACATCTCTGCCTAGAGATGTATCCTATGGACCGTGGAAAGTAGTTACATGTTTGCTTCGTTCTTTGTGTTTATCCATGAGGAAATACTTTTTAGGCAGCTTTTCTTCATTAGGTACTACACTATAGATTATGAAAATATGATGATGGAAATAGAATCACATTCAATTTGAAGTCAATAAATATAAGAGATTATGTTTACAAACAAGAAGAGGCCACCATATAGTGGGCTTAATAGAAGCAGGAGTTGAATTTATTTTTCTTCACAGTTTACCAAGAATGAAAAAAAAATTAAGGGTGGGGTCAGAGACAAGACCACATTGTTGAGGAAGGACCAAGTAATACTATTATTATTATTTGTTTGAATCCTTTCAAAATCAGTTGGTGACCCTGAAAAGAGACGAGTTATTTGGAAAATATGTTGTTATTTTGTGTGTTTCTATGTAACAACAATTTTCATAGACAGAACAAGTCACTAAGAAAATTCTTAAGGTTTGAAAATAACTTACACCAACCTTAAGCTGTCAATGTATGCTTTAGTGCTTGAAAAGTTTGATGGAAACGTGCTGCATTTCAAGGACTCCTTTCAATGTGTGTATGAATGAATTTATTGGGGTTAGTTTAATTCATTTTGCAAAAGTTCAAACAAAAATAAAAACCTGAATAAATCTACCAAAACAATAATGCTCTTCTTTTGATTTTTAGTCACTATCTAGTCCTATATGGTCTAAAAAAATTGTAATCTTTCGAATTTCTAATAATTTACTTAGATACGATCAAAATAGTTCTAGATACATGATTTTACCACCATTCAACTTGATTTTGATATCAGGTTTGAGATGTCACTTGATTGGCTCAGGAAACTTAAAGGTTAACAACACATTTCCATCATATCGTATTTCTAAGATATCTTCAAGACCCGTTGATCGATTTCCAAGCAACACACATCTGTAAAAATTGGTGGGGGCATTTGTTGTGACATAAATCAGTTACGTTTTGGAAAAAATAGATTTTTTTTTTTTATTTTTTTTTTTTTTTTGGTTTTTTTTAGGTTTTTTTTGTTGGGTTGGGTTTAGTTGGGGTGTAAAATAAAAATTTTTGGTTTTTTTTTTTTGGGGTTATAAAAAGAAAAAAAACACAGGGATTTCGGGGAGAGGTTTTAGTGTATTTTTATCTTTTTTTGTGTGGAAAAAAGAGAATATTTGTGGTTTTTGGTTTATTGTTGGGGGCTTTGGGCTTTTTTTTGTGTTTGGGGGGTGGGGGGGGGAAGTTTTCCCTTTTTTTGGGTGAAAAAAAAATTGTTTTTGTTTTTTTTTTAAAGGGTGTCCACGATGAAATTGCCACACTGTGAAATTGCTCTAACTTTTTAACCGTTGAGTAGAATTTAATGAAAATTTGGGTGGATTTAGTTCATAGCGCATTATTTACATCCTGCAAGTTTTAAAGTCCTGTGATTAAAACTCGCGGAAATGGAGCCGAAAGAACAGCTCGTGCGTGATAAAATCTTGCGCATTCATCACGAGAACAAGGATCTCTCGCATCGTTCCATCGCTAAAACGTTAGGAATCGCGAATTCCACGGCGTCGCGAGTGATTAAGCGGTTCGAGGAACGGTTGACCACCGATCGGAAGCCCAGAAGGGAAGGAAAAAGTATTCCGTACAACACCAAAAATCACAACCGTGTAGTTGGGGCCTTCAACCGAAATCCGAACGCCTCCGTTCGGGATGTGGCTAAGAAGCTGCACCTAAGCCGAAGTTTTGTCCAGAAGGCCAAAACTAAGGCTGGGCTTCGAACGTTCAAGGTACAAAAGGCCCCTAATCGCGACGAAAAGCAGAACAAGTCCGCCAAAACCCGTGCCAGGAAGTTGTACCTCAACATGCTGACGAAAGTTGAATGCTGCATCATGGACGACGAAACATATGTGAAGCCGACTTCAAACAGATCCCCGGCAACCTGTTTTTCACGGCCAAGGATAAGCTCAGCGTTCCGGGGCATGTCCGCACTCAGAAGATGTCCAAATTTGCGAAGAAATTCCTGGTTTGGCAAGCCATCTGCACGTGCGGGGAACGGAGTGCACCTTTCGTGACCCAGGACACGATGAACGGACAGGTGTACATAAAAGAGTGCCTCCAGAAGCGACTGCTTCCTCTCCTGAAGGCCCACAACGTCCCAACAATCTTCTGGCCGGATTTGGCCTCATGCCACTACTCCAAGGACGTGCTGAAGTGGTATGCGGACAATAAGGTCAATTTCGTGCCGAAAATGTTCAACCCTCCCAACACTCCGGAGCTCCGCCCCATCGAGAAGTACTGGGCGATTATGAAGCAGCACCTTCTTAAACGACCTAAGGTAGTGAAGACAGTCGAGGAACTGAAGAAAGTATGGGTTTACATGCAAAAAACGGTTGATTCACAGGTTGTGCAGAATCTTATGGCCGGGGTTAAGGCCAAGGTGCGGGCATTTGCGTATGGACTGTAAATAAAATACGAGTAAAATGGTAAACTGAAGTTTAATAGTTATTTCTCAATCCCTGAAAATTTGATGGCAATCGGACGAAAACTCGAATTTTGCGAATCAATTTTGTGTGTGGCAATTTCATCGTGGACACCCTTTAGAATAGACCATAGATTTTCGATTGTGTTGAGAGGACATTGCAACAAATTTACACGAGATCCACGGAAACAAGTAGTAGGGGTGTTTTGCGTGGGGTGGTTTTTTTGATCGTTTTTTTGTTGGATTTTTTAGTTATTTTCTACAACAATCTTTTGTTACTGTCCCAATTATTCCAAATTACCCTCTTTTCTCCCCACACCCTCTACAAGGAGAGGGGCGGGGTGTCGTGGTGCTTGGCGTGGTCCCGTCGCGGCTTTTTTTTGTTTTTTTTTTTTTTCGGCTTTTTCTCTTCTTCCCGCCTCGTCCGTGGGTGTTGGGGTTTTTCTGTTTTTTTTTTTGTTTCGTGCTGCTGGGGTGGGGGGTTTCGTTCGCGCCTGCCCCCACTCACCTCTACAATTTAATCAAGCTACTGGAATTTATTCAAGATTTTTCACACTGCCAGGAAGCTTACACTTTTTTTTCGCAGTTCTTCAAAAGAATGTTCTTGGAGATTCGAGATCAGACCAAGGGAAAAGAAAATGGTTTACTATTCTTACATGTGTAACAAGTTTCACCCCTGCCCTTAGCCAAGAATAAACCACACCCAGGTAACCAATAAGCATTAGCATATGCAGTATATATATATATGTGCATTTCAGATGCTGCAAGCATTACATTAGCAATATATCAGCATCATGAATGCTATCTGTTGTAAAGTTAAATTTCAAATGCTGTTTAAATGCTTGTAGCCTATAATTAGCATTTCGAATGCAAAAATAGCATTAATGAAGCATTATCATAGCATTGCAGTAAGGTGCTTGGAAACTGCCGTTTTTTGTTTTTGCTGCGTCCTTTTCGCGAAAAATAAAATCAAAACTATATTCGCTAGTTCAACCTAAACGAGCAGTGAAATCACAAAATCTCTACGTGTTTTGTGTAAGATGTAGTGAATATAATTGATTCGCTCCAGAAAATTGTGATGGTCGGAAGTTTTTCTCCGTTTTTTTTTTTTTGTTTTTTTTGTGCTTCGCCCCCGCATCTGGAGGAAGAGTTAATATCAGCTTAGTTGTGTTTGTTAGTGCTGTTAGCATTGTGCCACGCGGACATAAATGATTAAATTTGAGTATTTTTCCGCTTTTTCGCGAGTGAATGGATGATTATAAGCAGTTTAGAAGTCGATATAGAGTCGCCTCATAGCGGGGGATTTTGCTTGTTGACAGAGTGTGGAGAGGGAAAAAAGAAAACCAGTACAATGTAAAAAACGGCCATTTGCTGGACAGAAACAAAAAACGAATCTAACGCGCATGCGTGCGTATGTGGCTGGCATATAATTTCAGATGCACTCACCACGTGTTGTGCAGATGGAGAGCTATGAAGCTTATTTTCTTTCGTTGCACAATGATTGTGATTGTCAAGTTAAATTTCTTCACGGAAGTGCTTTTCTTACCTGTGACTGGTATTGTATTGCATTTGTGCGCGAAGTACTAATTGTATTCGGGCTGTTCCATTCGAGAAGGACGATGTGAAATGCCGAATAGTGGAGTGCTACTTCTGTAGAGACATAAAAGCATCCTTTAGCATCACAGGGAAGCCGTCCAAATGACGACTGCCCATCAGCAACAATTTCCAGTAAGATCTATCTGATTATAACTAAATTTGAACGATGCTGCTAAATACGTGGCATCCTCAAAACAATAAGATTTGATGGTGGAAGTGTATGCCAAAGTGATAACAAGTTCTAATATCTGATTATCACTGTTTGATCACTAAATATGTTATCATTCAGGCTGAATAAACAGCCTTAATAACAAAAGGGATAACAAATCAAATATTCGTTAGATATTACAACATTAACTTATTTTATTATCATTGAGTTCATTTTGATAACAAATTTTGTGATATGAACAAATTACTTGAGATAATTTCAAAATATGTTATCAACATGATATCAAATTCTTACACTAATAACTGATACTGCTTCTGGTGAAAAGCTCAATTGCACATCCATGACAAGCTGGTGACATTCAGCATTCATCAGCATGCTGGTAGTAAAGGGCGAACACGAAATTATTGCGACACATTTAACAGGGCATAACTTTTTTACCATTGGGTAAAAATCAAACAAATTTTGCACACTTTCTCATTGATGTGTATTGTTTACATGCTGTCAAACTCGAAGTCATGTTTTTCGATTCAACGAAAATGGAGGTGAACCAACGCGAGTCGAGAGAACAAATTCTTTCCAAACACCTGGAATTTCTTGACCTGTCGCACCGGCAGTTGGGAAAAATGTTGAACATTCACCATTCAACCGTCTCCAGAGTGTTGAAGCAGTTCCAGGAGCGGTTGACGTTGGACCACGGCAAAGGAGCTGGAAGAAAACCGGGACCGGAGAACAAAAAGACGGAGGGAAAGGTGAAGCGGATGATTAAAGCAAATCCCAACGTCTCAAGCCGTGATTTGGCTAAAAAGATCGGCATGTCGCAGAGCTACGTCTAGAATGAAAAGAAGAGAGCTGGACTACATACATACAAGGTACAGAACTTCTCAAACCGCGAGAGCGGCAACAATCGATGGCTAAAACTCGGGCACGGAAGCTCTACGAGAAGATGCTGACAAAATATGGCTTCTGTGTGATGGACGAGAAACGTATATAAAAGCCGATTTTAAGCTAATTCCGGGGTTGGAGTTTTTCACCGGCAAGAGCAAGTTCTATGTGGACGACAAATTTAAGAAGAAGAAAATTTCGAAGTTCGCCTCCAAATATCTCATTTGGCAGGCCATCTGCTCTTGCGGACTGAGGAGTGAGCCTTTCGTGACAAAGGGCACAGTAAATGACGAGATCTACAAATCTGAGTGCCTCGAGAAGCGCCTTTTGCCGTTCTTGCAGCAGCACGACGAAGCTCCGCTATTTTGGCCAGATTTGGTATCATGCCACTATTCTAAAAGTGTCCTGGAGTGGTATGAGGCCAATTCTGTCCATTTTGTTCCAAAGGACATGAATCAGCCAAACTGTCCGGAGCTGCGCCCGGACGAGCAGTACTGGGCAATGATGAAGCGGGAACTTCGGAAGAGCAAGAAGACAGTCAAAGACGAGAAGGACATGTTAAGAAAATGGAAAAAAAAACTGAGAAACTGGTACCGGATGACACTGTAAAGACTTTGATGGAGGGCATCAAGCGAAAATGCGTTAAATTTTACACTCAAGGCTCCATCGATTAACTTTTTTTTTGATTTTTGATGTAAATATATGTATAAAACTACCCTAAAATTTTGGTTTGATTCTAAACATTATAAGAAAATTGGCATGACATTTTCGGTGTCGCAATAATTTCGTGTTCGCCCTTTATTCAGTACGGTTCGTAAAAAATCGTCTTTAAAAATTGATAACAGATGATAACAAAATTATTCAATGTCGATAACTAATTTTGATATGCGATAACAGGTGAGTTCAAAATGACATCTAAGATAACAGAACTTGTTACTTATTTGATATCCGTTTGTTATTTTACTTTGCTAGGGTATCCATTTGATGTTTGTACTGTGTCTATACGGGGCTTGTTGTAAGTGAAGGTGACCTCGGAATGGACGTGAGTAACCAGGCATTCTGAAATGGGTCACTGGAACCCAACAGAGCTATCACCTTCCAACTCCCGGGCTAATAATGTTTGTCGAGTCGACAACAGTTCGTTTAACTGCGAACATTTTTCTTCCATAAAAACACTGCCGGACAGTGTTGTGGCGTCACACACACACACACACACACACACACACACACACACACACACACACACACACACACACACACACACACACACACACACACACACACACACACACACACACACACACACACACACACACACACACACACACACACAGTAAAGCAGCCGTATATTGGGCCAAAAGTGGCATTTGTTGCATTTAAGGCAACTTAATTGCTTGTTAGGCTGCCGTAAAGTCGCCTTGGAACTGCTTATTGGTAACCAGGGCATGCTCTTCATATGTGGTGACGAACTAATTTATGCGTACCAAAGCGAGAAACGAAAGAGTAGAATGTTCTTGGAAGTGATGAGGAACCAACAATCCCATTGATCAAACGACGTAATTCTTCAAGCACACTTAAGTCTGTACACGTTAAATTTCGGACACCAAAAAAAGGCAACAAAAAAAATTTACACAGAATTCAACAAAACCGATCGTTTATTTCACAATAATAAACTTATATCAACGTAAGAAACAGTTGATAAAGATGTAACTCCTACTTTCTGTAAAATTCTCGAACTTTCTGTGGTACACCCACCATCAGGTTCCGTACGGTGTCCTCAGATACGCATTCAGTCACGATTCTCCATCTTCTCTTGAAATCATCAGTCCCATTTGCTTTCTTCTTAATCTCGAAGAGCTTCCGCTTAACTAGAGCCCAGTACTTATCTATTGGGCGAAGTTCTGGACAGTTTGTTGGGTTGACTGTTTTCCCTAGCAAAGTAAAATAACAAACGGATATCAAATAAGTAACAATTTTTGTTATCTCAGATGTCATTTTGAACTCACCTGTTATCGCATAACAAAATTAGTTATCGATATTGAATAATTTTGTTATCATCTGTTATCTATTTTTAAAGACGATTTTATACGAACGTTACTGAATACTACCAGCATGCTGATGAATGCTGAATGTCACCAGCTTGTCATGGATGTGCAATTGAACTTTTCACCAGAAGCAGTATCAGTTATTAGTGTAAGAATTTGATATTATGTTGATAACATATTTTGAAATTATCTCAAGTAATTTGTTCTTATCACAAAATTTGTTATCAAAATGAACTCAATGATAATAAAACGAGTTAATGTTGTGATATCTAACGAATATTGATTTGTTATCCCTTTTGTTATTTTGGCTGTTTATTCAGCCTGAATGATAACATATTTAGTGATCAAACAGTGATAATCAGATATTAGAGCTTGTTATCACTTTGGTATAAACCTTTGCTCGGGTTTGTCACGTATTTAACCTCTTGTACCTTATACCATTCTAGGACAGATTTCGCATAGTGAAAAGATGCCAAATCACACCAAAAAAGAGCTGGAGAGTCGTGGCTTCTCCACGATAATATAAGTAACCAGTTCTGTTATCCCAGTTATCGTTTTGATTTCCGCTGTTATCGCATAACAAATCTGGTTATCACCATTGGCAAATTTTGTTATCATATGTTATCATTTTGAACACACTATTTTTGATGAACGTTAAAAGTTGAATTGTAAACTATAAATATTTTCAGCATATTTGAACTAGAAATTTTGCTTTTAATCAAAATATTTTTGTCAGTTTTTAGCATGAGAATTTGATTTCAAATTGATAACATAATTTGAAACTATTTCAATAAATTTGCATACAATACAGGATTTGTTATCAAGTTGTTCGCAGTGATAACGAAATAAGTTATTATTATGATTTTCAACGAGTATTTTTTGTTATGCATTCTGTTATTTTGGCTGTTTATTCAGCCTAAATGAAAACGTATTCAGTGATCAAAAAATGATAACCTGGTATTAGAACTTGTTATCAATTTGGTATAATCCTTTGCTCGGGGAGACGAAACTTTTAGATTATCGACCACAACTACATATGGCTTGCCAAATCAAATGCTTCTTCGGGAATTTGGACACCTTCTTGTACCACAAACCGCCAATTCACCAGAGATTCGTCCGGTGGAAAGATTTTGGGCCATTATGAAGGCCAAAGTTCGAAAATCGTCCAAGGTGTTTAAAAACGAGCTGGAATTGAAGAAAAAAAAGAAAAAATCGGCTCCACCATTGCACAAAATTTAATGAGGGGTCTTAAGGGAAAGATGCAGGCTTTCAGCGATGCAAAGAAAATGGAATAAAGTATTTATGCCGAAACATAATCCATATGTATTTTTTTGAAAATTTTTAAGAAAATGAGACTTAAAATAAATTTTTGGCGAACACCTTTGTCTGGTGCATTTTTTCGAGTACAGGCCTTAGGTGAACCTGAAACGGATTGAGTCGCCACAGAATACTGCCAGCACCGGTTAACGAGTTGATGTTGTGAAATCAAACAAGAAAGAAGAAGTGTGTCATAATTCCGTCACCGTAACATAGCAAAATAGTATATTTCGCCTTCTTAGTGAGTAGTGACCCTTCGTAATGAGGGGGATTCTCCTAAACAAATCCCAAGCAACAGTCGACGGAGGTTCACAAGAGCTGATTGAGTGTTTTATATATATTGACCGGAACGTAAATATATATTAGTGATTGAGAAAAGATTTCGTCCATGCACTTCATTTCACTTAGACAGTCTACAGTGAGTTTGCAAACCCTATTTTTAACAAACCACCAGACGTAAATCCTAATGTGTATTGCTTACTGTTCATTTCCTGTAATAAGAGTGTTCCGTTCGAAGGAGATTCTATATCCTTTCCGTGGGTTTCGTGTTAGTCTGTTAACGGGTCAACATCCCCGTTTGTTTACCCTTCATGCAACGGAATAGTGAGGATTACGGGTATTTACATTATAACCATGCCATTGGGATGAACCGTACGTCATGGAAAGTCCTGCACTAGCGGTAGCTTCCTATCACATCACATCATCAACTAAAATCGTTTACCCCCGCTGTCAACCATCACGCAATGCTTCTATGTGTCACAACATTGGCATTCATCGAAACAATCATACTGTTGTCGGGTTGGCTCCCTTTCGAATTCATGTTTGTATCTTCATTGAAATTCGACGACTACCACCACAATCCGACCACCGTTCGACACTGGTCGGTATCATGGCTGAGCATAATAAGATTAAACTGTAACTGCTGCTCAAATTTCAAAGTGCAAGTTCAACCCCATGCAGCTAGCAGACTACAATGCATCCTTACATTTAACCGAAAGTATTCGAAAAAGAGTCTCTAATTAAAAATTGAGTTTTAAGTATCCTTCAAAGCTGTTGTGCAGCATGCCCCTCGCAAGCTATAATATAATATACTACATCTTGTAGCAGCAGTTTCCAAGCTGCTGCGACTACTGCCGTATTGCTTTTGCCTTGTAATGGATAACAGAGAGACAACGAGGACTTCGTGACAGTCGAGGACAAAAGTGCACTTCAACTTTTCCATTTTGCCATCTTCCGTAGTCCTCGAAGACGTCTCGCTTCTCCGAGTAAGTGGTGCAAGGAAAAGTATCCTGTACTACAGTTTGCAACCAACGTCGCCCACCCACCCATAGTCCAGCAGCCATTGAAAGAAGGGAAATTAATTGCATCAAACACATTAAAACTATTTGCAATAAAATGAAATTAATTCTTTTTAATCACTGACGTTGAGCTGTATTTATACCGAGTTCTGCTTTCAAAGTTCAGTATTTGTATGCATTCTTCTCGCGTTCCCAGGCGGAAGGAAAGCAATTTGTTTGAAAGCTTTCGGCACAAGATCTAATGCCCACCATGTTGTTGTTCTGTCAGGTGTCTTCCAACCGGACTCCTTCCTTGTCTCTTGGCGTGTGCCATTAAGAATTTTGGCTGCAGCACTTTTCGTTATTACCTTTATTGGCACTCATTCGCACACAGCCGCATTCCCGGAGTCTCGTTTCTCAAGAAGCTGCTCAGCCGATCATCATTTCGTTTCGTTTCCATGTGCTCGTCTATAATTAAGTTTCAGACACTGATTTAGTGAGATGCAATCAAACTGGAAATTTGTGCCAATCGGATGTAGGATAGTTTTCATCATCTGACCTAATTTTGTCATCTCTGGGCTTCATAATTATGCAAAATTGGTATTTTGAACGGGGTATTTGATAAACAAATTTTAAAACGCAATTTCAATATACTGTGATCATATGTGTAGTAACGTAATTTGGATTTTTCATGCTTTTAACTTTGAAAAACCGACTCGTTAAAAATACTGTTACTGCTGAAATACTTTGGCCAAGAGCGCAATCTTAGAGATATAGGTATGTTTATGAGTAAAACTACTTTCAAAGTCACGGTCGTAATCCTTGTTTCGACCTGATTTGGCATCATGTAACTAATGTGATCAAAAATCGGACCAACATGGTTAAGTGCACACTAATTATGTTTTGATATAAGTGATCAAATGTTATTCATTTTTGAAGTTCCATGACTATAAAATACACTCTCCAACGTAGGGGCATCTTCAGTGGTGGTCTATTTTTAGAACAACTTTATACTTGTTTTGCATCGCCAAGCTTGAATAGAACCAGCTTAAATAAACCAACTTTGAGTTCCCCGTACTGGTGTTGTATTTTTTGTTGTTAAACCCGCCAACAACTGTCGTCCTGTCAATCATTCGACATCTGAGATCAGAAGTTTTTTTTTTCAGAGGCTGCAGATTTTTCGCAAACTTTTTGCCATGGATTGATTTGATTAAACAATGGTTACTGCCAGTAGCGCGTAGTTAGCAGACGACGAGGTTCTCTTGTTCTTTCGTTTGACCGAAGGTAAGTGTGTGAGTGCATGCATTTCATTTAAACGACATTAGATAGTGCTCATTTGTAATTTGGCAGCGGAAAAATAAATCGGACCAGTTTTTTCCTCGCTTCTTATCGAACTGTGAAATAGGGTATGTGTCCCTTGACTCAGCCTAATATGCAACAATCGATTACATTTTTAACTATAACTCATAAAGTATTTGAGCTGGAAGCGATATTTAACTAATTATACACTTGCTTAGATATGTTCAATATGCCATTTGGTAGTATGTATCACGAAAAGTTACACAACTCATTTTATAAAGTCAGAAATTTTCGAGGGATATGGATGTAATGTCGGTCTATAAGCGCCAAATTGGTTCTATTCATGGATGCAAGTTCGTCCCATTCTACAGATTTTTTATTAAATGTTGTCTTCGTACGATTTTTTTTCTGATTTTCTGTTGAATTGTTTGTTGGGTATTCGCTCTACCCAACAAACAATTTCATAAATCAAACTATACTAAAGCTGCTAAGACACTTAAGTGATTTTCACATATGATTTAGCGACCTATGTACCTATGATAATCAAAACATTATAATTCACTCTACACAGATTTTGTTCCTTTAGTTTGTGTTAAGATGACCCATATGGAAAACTTTCAACCGAAACTCAGACATTTTTATTGTAAATTTTACCAATAACAACATTTTTACTACGCTTTCCATATAACAGGCCATAGTTGGGAACGTGGAAAAAAATATGTTTCTAACATTGGGTCTATGGTTTTCTTGTTAAATCATCGTTATTTTACCTATGTGACCTGTTAGTTTATAACGTGTGACTATTTTCTGTACATCTTGGCTGTATTATTCGGTTTATAGGTTCAATTTCTGCAAATTAAGATCATTCGAAGATCGTGTAGATAATCTGTTCAGCTTAACAAGTAAAGTCATATTGTCTAAAAAGTTGAGGAAATCGAAAATTACGCGGAGGTGAACAACTATTAATTGATCAATTATGTCTCAATTGCTTTGAAATAAATCGGTCATCCTGACAGAAATATAATTTTGTTGATTATCGGCGAATTAATGACATTTTTGGTACATAGGCCGAATCAAGAAGCTATGCTGACATTACATCCCGTTACCCTACTATACAAGAAAATTCATTTGTTTTTCAGTATCACAGGTCACAGGTTTCTATACTATGAATAGACTTACCTTTTTACAAAAATGTGATAACAAAAATGAAATGAAACGAATGATCGAAAACAAAACAGCTACAAGTAGAGAAAAAGTTGGTATACACGATGGTTTGTGTTTGTAAACAACACGGTAGATTGAATATACTCAATAAAGTTTTTGTTTAAAAAAGCTGAATTTTTACTCATTAATTGGTATTATCAAGTATAGTGTAGTGGTTTTGGAACGGTATTTTTCTTGTTCCAAATTGCTGCAAGAAAAAATCAAAACATATACTAGATTTAAAATGATGCAAAATAGATCCGGTTTAAAACAAAATTAGCGATGTTTTGCGTTGGGTCTAAAAAAATCCATTCCACGATTTGGACCACCGTTGAAGATGGCCTTATGACACATATAGTGCTGAATTCACTTCTTGAAATTCGTTTAAAAATCATGCCAGTGCAAAACAACGTCGCCTATATCTTGGGTTTGGATTTTTCAAAATTCAGTAGAGCAAAAAAAATAATTTCAAAAATATAAACCATGACCACTTTTGGACATAGAGACAACCAGAGATGGCATTTCGCACTAATGTTACGCCAGCGCGTGAGATTTGTACCTTCACTGAGGATGCAACCATAACTCACCGCAGATAATGCAAAGTCGGTGGTAAATAGACAGAGTGAAAGTGTGCGCCAGTGATGGGATGGCTTGGAGTGAGTGAATCACTCTCTCTTTAAAACGACTGCTCTCACGTGCTCTTATCTGTCTTCACCCACGTGCTCTCGCCTGCGATCGCTGCCGCGTACACTTGGGTGAGAACGCCCCTGTGCTCTCTCTGTGATTCGCTGGTGCGGTTGATAGTGAAAACTTCGTCGGATTTGTAAAAAATGTCCGACAAAAGGAAGCGGGAATAAACTTTCTTTTTTCTTCCTTTGTTATGTAGCGCTGAAGCGAATTTGCAATCACTGCTGTATATTAGCAGAATAACCCACGCCAGTAAGCTCACTGGGGCGCACGCGTCAGGGAAATTATCTGCATTCACTTCTGTGAATTTGAGAGCTCTTCTTCTCACTCTAGAGCGATCGAGTGTTGTGTGAATAAAAACCATTTTTTTACACTCACATGCGCTACCCGCAAGCAAACACGGGGGTGAATATACACAAGAGAGAAGAGCTCTCATTGAGGTAGGAAGAGTGTGTGGAAAAATTTAAATCTCTCTTTACCACACTGAGGATATGGACATCACTGGAAACAACCATGTGTTCGATAATAATGCGCAACTTGTATGCCCTTTCACAGCCGCCTATGCGAAATATGCTTTCGCTCCGTTCGCCCGGTTGTTCTGGCATCACTGCATGGCCTTTCACAGCCACTGCGCGACTACCCACCCGTCAGAATTATTAAGTCAAAGTTCAGGCGTCAGTGCATGAAATATATTGAGCCTGAAGAGAAGAACTGGATTAAAGTCATAGAATGAACAAAGAAGAGAACGCAACACGACGTAGGAAACCCTAACGGTAAGCGCCGCCATGAAATTTGTACCGCGAGCAGGATATGCGGTCTGAAAGTTCTGCGAGGATCTCCAAGTCATCACTTTGTTTTGTTATTGATCGGCTGCAGCCACCATCCTGAATGGTATGCATAGTGACTGTTGACAGCTAAATCAAAGTGAGCAAGGTGAGAACTAGAATGAGGAGAATGAGAAGAAGGGATAAGAGATAGGTTGACTCAAACGTCACTCAGGAAATGAGATGTAAACCTCACTCCACACTGAAAATTCCTTGTCTTTTTGTGTTCTATGTTTTATGTTGTTTACGAACCTAGTTGAAGAAAGGGAATCATCTTTGTCGTTAGTTCATGTCCGACGTTTGTAACACTAAGATCGACCAGAAATGAAGATATAATAAAGGGTGTCCACGATGAAATTACCACACACAAAATTGATTCGCAAAATTCGAGTTTTCATCCGATTGCCATCAAATTTTCAGGGATTGAGAAATAACTATTAAACTTCATTTTACCATTTTATTCGTATTTTATTTACAGTCCATACGCAAATGCCCGCACCTTGGCCTTAACCCCGGCCATAAGATTCTGCACAACCTGTGAATCAACCGTTTTTTGCATGTAAACCCATACTTTCTTCAGTTCCTCGACTGTCTTCACTACCTTAGGTCGTTTAAGAAGGTGCTGCTTCATAATCGCCCAGTACTTCTCGATGGGGCGGAGCTCCGGAGTGTTGGGAGGGTTGAACATTTTCGGCACGAAATTGACCTTATTGTCCGCATACCACTTCAGCACGTCCTTGGAGTAGTGGCATGAGGCCAAATCCGGCCAGAAGATTGTTGGGACGTTGTGGGCCTTCAGGAGAGGAAGCAGCCGCTTCTGGAGGCACTCTTTTATGTACATCTGTCCGTTCATCGTGTCCTGGGCCACGAAAGGTGCACTCCGCTTCCCGCACGTGCAGATGGCTTGCCAAACCAGGAATTTCTTCGCAAATTTGGACATCTTCTGAGTGCGGACATGCTCCGGAACGCTGAACTTATCCTTGGCCGTGAAAAACAGGTTGCCGGGGATCTGTTTGAAGTCGGCCTTCACATATGTTTCGTCGTCCATGATGCAGCATTCAACTTTCGTCAGCATGTTGAGGTACAACTTCCTGGCACGGGTTTTGGCGGACTTGTTCTGCTTCTCGTCGCGATTGGGGGCCTTTTGTACCATGAACGTTCGAAGCCCCGCCTTAGTTTTGGCCTTCTGGACAAAACTTCGGCTTAGGTGCAGCTTCTTAGCCACATCCCGAACGGAGGCGTTCGGATTTCGGTTGAAGGCCCCAACTACGCGGTTGTGATTTTTGGTGTTGTACGGAATACTTTTTCCTTCACTTCTGGGCTTCCGATCGGTGGTCAACCGTTCCTCGAACCGCTTAATCACTCGCGACACTGTGGAATTCGCGATTCCCAACGTTTTAGCGATGGAACGATGCGAGAGATCCTTGTTCTCGTGATGAATGCGCAAGATTTTATCACGCACGAGCTGTTCTTTCGACTCCATTTCCGCGAGTTTTGATCACAGGACTTTAAAACTTGCAGGATGTAAATAATGCACTATGAACTAAATCCACCCAAATTTTCATTAAATTCTACCCAACGGTTAAAAAGTTAGAGCAATTTCATAGTGTGGCAATTTCATCGTGGACACCCTTTATTTGAAATAGTTTAATAAAGATCGTATTGTAGACTTTGTGTAGAATTAAAATAGAGGTTTTTGAACTGAATAAAGTGTAGTTTAAGTGTAAGGGTAGTGTACTGACTTGTCTGATCGGCTGGAAAAGCGCTTACCTGGATGATATCGTCACCGTCGTCGTCGCCGTTGTGCCTGCAAGAAAATAGGAGAAACTGGGGCACAACTGAATCGTCAGCTGTGAGGAGCGGAATATCGTGCAGGTGAAATTCACGATTAGAACGCATACGGTAAGGTCACAACAGTGGCGATTGTGTGCTGTTTGTCATTCTGCAATCACTCTACACGGATTTTGGAAGCATTGGCAGGCTGAATATCTACAGCAGCTCCAAAAGGATACCAAAGGCTGCTTCAGAAACGATAAAATCCTGCCCGGCAACTTGTAATCGGAGTGGAAGAGCAACAAACAAAATTGTTTTTGTTGTGGATAAGCCTCGTGCTCGAATTGTAGAGCTTCTTCCGCGAAAGGATTAAATCACCAGAGTGGTCTCGCTTCGTACTACCAAGGAAATTATCGAACGTCCGATCGCTAAAGTGTGCATCCTGCCGTTCGCTCTAGCAGTTCCGGTTACAGGGGGAGATGATCATCAGCCAATCCAGCAACACGACGACCCAGCAACTCCTGAAGAAGGAATCAATTGAATTTTGTTTATAGCGAACGAATGTAATAAATAGTGTATATATGTAAAAGTTCGTTTTGATTTTCATTTTGTGCTGAATGCAATGGATTTGTTCGATCTTAATGCGCAACTGAGTACGTCCTTTCACAGCAGCGCCCACACAACCTGCACGGAGAAACCAAACTATCCAAAAACAAGTGTCAAAACTAAGTACTTTGATAGAACTACTATTTTGGATATAATTTCGTTCTCACTGGTTGGTAGTTTTAACTTAATCTCAAAGTTCATTTAAAATAGTCAATTTTACCCAGAGCAAGGTATTTGAAGAGTAGTAAATTTTCAGTGTACGCGAGAGGCGCCTTTTGCGAAACTATCCAAATCGGAGTGTTGGGCTGTCACTTGGTTTTGGCTGAAAATATTTGATCGTCCTTCAGAAAACAACGGTGCTGTTAAGTGGAAGCAATTTTGTTTATTTTTTAATAATATATTAATATCTTTTAATATCAAATTAGCTTATATCGTATTTTCAGTTTATATTCGAGGCGCTTTACGATTTTAAAAAAAAATGACGCAATGCGGTATCAAGCAACCAATTAAACAAGACATGTCCCCAGAGGAGTTTTTGGCAATGCCATTAGTTTGTTGGGCGAAGGTGAGTTAAATTTGAATACCAATATATTTATTTTGCTTACACATAAAAGCATACCAAGGAGATTACTATCCCTTTGAAAGTAATCACTAAATCAATTTATCGTACGTAGAACAATGCTTTCATTATTACTCGAGTTTGTGATACAACAACAAATTACTAATACCCTTTTAAGCTCAAAAATGTTTAAACTTGTTTATCTTTTTGCAGTTGCACGTTGATACAAGTGCAAATGCGGTAAATAACTATTTAGCCGCCCATCGTAACGATCCGCGTCGTTACATATTTTGTTGCTCCGAAACATTCAAAAAAGGCGAAATTTTTTTTTTTTTTGGAGATTGTTTTTTTCCGTGGGGAACCTGGGGGGAAAGGGGGGAAAAAAAATTTCTAAAGTTGTATTTATACAGACATTTGATCATGCATAGCGACTGCATACAGATTAAGGACATTATACAGATATTGCGATAAAGTTACAGATTGTTACAGACATTGATATCCATAAATAAGATGAAAACGGTTCTAAAACGATTTTATTTTCCATACATGTTTTGTTTGCTGACCTAAAGCATTCTATATTTATAGAAAGTGTCTCAAAAAACTGTTACAGGTCCTTGTTTTAAAGCTCTTGTAATATCCAAACAGACCTCATGTTAAGTCATCATTTCTAATATATTAATAAATTGCAAAAAGTTTTTTTGAGCTTCACCATATCTTCTATTGCTAGCGGACTAATAACTTGACGTTATTCAGTTAGATTCCAATAGATCCGGTCAATTTATCTGCTTTGCCGATGACGTGGATATTGTCGGCAGAACATTTGAGGCGGTGGCAGAGCAGTACCCCAGATTAATGCGCGAAGCAGAGAAGATTAGGTTGAAGATAAATACGTCCAAAACGAAGTACATGCTGGCAGGCGGAACAGGACCCGACTGGCGACGGCGATGAGCTCGAGGTAGTCGATGAATCTGTCTATCTCAGCTCACTGGTTACTGCGGACAACGATAAAAACCGTGAGATCCGGAGGCGGATTATCAGTGGAAGTCATGCCTGCTATGAGCTCCACAAGCAACTACGGTCAAACAGACTTAGCTCCCGTACGAAGTGCATCCTGTACAAAACGCTAATAAGACCGGTTGTTCTCTACGGGCATGAGACGTGGACAATGCTTGAAGAGGACCTGCGAGCACTCGGAGTTTTTGAGCGACGAGTGTACAAAATCATCTTTGGTTGAGAACAGGAGGACGGACTATGGAGGCGAAGGATGAACCATGAGCTCGCGCAACTCGCCGGCGAACCCAGTATTCATAAGGTGGCAAAAGCTGGAAGGATACGCTGGGCAGGACATGTTGCGAGAATGCCGGGCAACTATCCTGCAAAAATGGTGTTCGACGGGAATCCGGTTGGTACAAGACGACGTGGGGCGCAACGAGCAAGATGGTCAGACCAGGTGGAGCAAGATTGGAGAGGAGCATAATAATATTCAGTTACGTAGAGAATATAATGATAATATTCAGTTACGTAGAGAATATTGTTTGTAAGACACCATTTACAGATTATTCGTGTAGTGTTCTAAATGCACTTCCACAGTTATTAACTGAGAGCTTTCGATGCCAAGTACCATTTTTGCATTAGTATGATTGTGTGGCAAGTACAATCATACGCTATGCCCACCTTGAGCATGGTGTTGTTTTGTAGCTGCGCCCTTACCGACTGAGCTCTAGGCTCTAAATTTACCGAGATATATTTATTAAGCTTTGGTTCGGATAAGCAAGCTATAATTCAATTGAATCTAGGGAAGAGTGGGTTTTATTAGTAGCAAGTTGGTCCTCCACCCGCTTCCAAGACGGCTTCAATCCGCTTGGGATGGAGCTGTAGAGGGTTTGAATGACATCCAGTGGTATTTTACACCACTCGTCGATCAAAGTTTTCTCCAATTCATTCAAGGACAACATTCTGAACCCTTGCTTCTAATGTTTTCGACAATGGTTTAATGACACAATGGTGTCCGGTGCATGAGCAGGCCATTCAAGGTGATCGAAATCACTTGCATGGTCCTCATACCACTTTTTAATGGATTTCGCTGTATGGATTGGAGCGTTGTCATCCTGGAAGACGCCATTTCCCTCTGAAAATGTGGATCGCATCATGGAAACCACCTAGTTGTAATTTAAAAATTATAATTCTTTGTAGTGTACGTCACCAACAGTTGAAATACCTGCTCATCCAATATAGTCCTGTAGTGCTCAGCCTTCATTTTGCCTTTTACGGCGACAATTGGACCAACTCCATGCCAGGAAATGGCGCATCAGACCATATCCGATCCCCCACTGGGCTTTACAGTGGGAAGCAAGCAATATTTATCGTACTCCTTTCCCAGAGAACGCTACACGTACACCCGCCCGGTTGTTGGGAAGAGCGTGAAAGAAGATTCATCTGAATAGACAACATTCCTCCACTGGGCTTCTGTCCAAGCAGCACAGAGCTTACCTCAGCGCATCCTCTTCGAAACATTTGCTGGCTTTATAAGCGGCTTGGCAATTGCTGCTGGCCCATGCAGGTTCATCCTGTGCAGCTCCCTCCGGATAGTCCCTGTTGATACAGGTACTTCAATAGACTCGTTTAAGGCTCCTCCTACCCGCCTTTACAATCCGTTTCAAAGTCCGCTGCTGTCGATCACAAAGTTTTTGTTTCCTGCCATTGCTTTACCGGGTGAAAGTTTTCCCACCTGATATTCCACCATGATTCGGCAAACGGTAGATTTTGAAACACCGACTATTATGCACATTTTTTTTTTTGACTATTTTCCGCGTACCAACGATCCGGCCACGTTGAAACTCAGTAAAGGGCGATACGGTCAAAATTTGGTCAATATCAACTTGACGTATTTCTTTCAATTTTGCATTTAAAAAACCTGAACACCCCTCATTTTGCAGGTGTGTGTGTGTAGAATGTTGCTCCTATTTTGATTTTGGAATTCACTCTTCAGTTGTCAAAATGCCGTCCAAGCAAGAAGAGCAGCGTATCAAAATTTTGCTCGCGCATCGCGAAAATCCGAGCTACTCGCACGCAAAGTTGGCAAAATCGCTAAAAGTTGCCAAATCAACCGTTACAAATGTAATTAAAGTGTTTGGGGAACGTTTGTCGACAGCCAGGAAGTCTGGATCGGGGGTAAATCGAAAACCGGAAGCCGCTGAGACGACAAAGAGAGTTGCCGGTAGTTTCAAGCGAAACCCTAACCTATCTCTCCGAGATGCCGCAAATAAGCTGGGTGTATCGTCTACAACCGTGCATCGAGCCAAAAAACGAGCCGGACTATCGACTTACAAGAAGGTAGTGACTCCAAATCGTGATGATAAACAAAATACGACGGCCAAAGCGCGATCCCGGAGGCTGTACACGACGATGCTGACGAAGTTTGACTGCGTGGTAATGGACGACGAAACCTACGTCAAAGCCGACTACAAGCAGCTTCCGGGACAGGAGTTTTATACGGCAAAAGGAAGGGGAAAGGTAGCAGATATTTTCAAGCACACGAAACTGTCAAAGTTCGCAAAGAAATATCTGGTTTGGCAAGCCATCTGTACCTGTGGCTTGAAAAGCAGCATTTTCATAGCTTCCGGGACTGTCAACCAAGAAATTTACGTGAAAGAGTGTTTGAATAAACGTCTGCTGCCTTTCCTGAAGAAACACGGTTGTTCCGTACTGTTTTGGCCGGATTTGGCATCTTGCCATTACGGTAAAAAGGCCATGGAGTGGTACGCCGCCAACAACGTGCAGGTGGTTCCCAAGGACAAGAACCCTCCCAACACGCCAGAGCTCCGCCCAATTGAGAAATACTGGGCTATTGTCAAGCGGAACCTAAAGAAGACCAAAAAAACTGCTAAGGACGAGCAGCAGTTCAAGGCAAACTGGCTTTCTGCGGCGAAGAAGGTGGACAAGGTGGCTGTACAAAATCTGATGGCAGGGGTCAAGCGTAAGGCCCGGCAATTCGGATTTGGAAAAGCGGAAGCCTAACTGAATATTTTTCCTGAATTTTATACTAATTGAACTTGAAAAAGAAATTTAATTTGATTTTTTAAATAAACGATTTCACCGATTTACACGCGTTTTCCCTTGACCAAATTTTGACCGTATCACCCTTTAAGAAGCGTAGCCATTGCGAACTGAACTGTTTGGTACTCGAATCAAATTTAAAAAGGGGAGACGAAGTGCGCAGAGTTAGTTGGATTGTGTGTGTGTGTGTGTGTGTGAGGAGAGAGAGAGAGAGAGAGAGAGAGAGAGAGAGAGAGAATGAATGAATAGTTATGTATTCGTCGGTGAAGGGAACTATAGCCATTGCTCGCGGGGTTGTTCGATAGAAAAACGAAAACATTGCGTGAAACGATGGTGCACACGTCGAAGCACGCGAAGAAAGTTAAATAAAACAAGCGTAATGACGTCACTAGAAAATTTACTTTCGTGTACAAAGTTTACGATGCCTTAGTATTGAATTACACTCAGACCGATAATTCCACACCTTTAGTAGACCAGGTTGGCGATATGCTCGGTTGGTTCCAGGGTGGACAGACCTGCCTCTTTATCGGTTGTCCTACCGATTTTTGACTTGCCTACCGATTCACTGACGACCGCGGCAAAATTACCGATTTGTTATGCTTCCTACCGAAAATCACAAATTTTATTGTTAATTTTAATGGGTCTGGCATAGAGTAAGCCTGTGCATAATATTGATGCTTGTCTCTCTTGCTCTCTCTTATGGGGATGTATCCCTGTTGTCAAATTTTTCGGTGGGGAGAGCACATCGCTCGTCGAGGGGGGTGTCGTGACCTGATCGAAGTTTCCAGCCTCGATAATGTCGATTCACTGTTGCTGCTGCTGCTGGTCCGTTACTGTCAAAGATCGTTACAAGAATGAGCTGAACCAGCACAGATTTTTGCATTGCTTACTACAACTTTTATTTCGTTTCACGCTAAGTTGATTATACTCAAATCGAATGATTATACCCTAATTAAAAGGTAATCAAATACTCTTAAAATCTTACAATGCATCTTAACATTTCCTTCACAAATATTCTATATACTACATTCCCCCTCTCGTCTACTCTGAGTTTATTTTTAACTTTCTTGTAATTGAATTATTTTCTTTAATTTGTTGGTTAACCCATGCAAGCTTCTTTGTTTTAGAAATGTCAGCCTATATGCCCCATGATGAATTTGAAAATCTTAATCTTTGAGCTATTCAAACAACAATGCCTAATCATGTCCTTGATCTATTGCAAACCTTATTTGTAAGTTCCACTTTTCATCAGCGAATCGTGAAAATCAGTATCTAACGCAAATATTCAACAAATTTTATAACAGAGTGACCAGAAAATAATTAGTTTCTTCAGTATCCCATAATCTTTTTATCAATTTACACAATCAATGTACTTTAAAATTGGTATATTTTGGAAAATTATGTCAATAAAATATCATTATCTTCGGAAGACAACACTTTTGAATTCAAGATTATAATTCGTCAGCATTTATATTTATTTCAAGTTTATAATTAGTCGATCCAATATTTCTATTTGTATACTCATAATTCTAAAAAAAATTCAAAAAAGTAGCATTTTGTATTTTTGTTTTATTGTTCTATCAAAATGTTATGTTACTATAAATTAAATATAAAGGATATCTTATCCAAGAGCGTTATGTTAAAAGAACTCGGGTAATTCAGCATGATCCTCGACTTTACATACTTATTAACTCCAACATAACAGTGAGATTTCATAACGCCAATATTTCAACATGATAGCTTACATAGCAAGCATCGCTTTGTTTTTTTTTTCAAATCATACCACTTTCTGCATCATTGAATTTTGTCAGTTTGCAAACTCATAACAATTAAATATTCTTTTTTTTTCAATTCATCATCGTCTCATGCGTTTCTAGATCTATTTTGTCAGTTATTACCAAAGCACTTTAGACTTTCAAAAAAAAATGCTAAAAGCTGATCGCTTCAAAAAAAAAAAAAAAAAACAAGCCAGAAATCATCCCATTGCAAACAATGTTGCCAACTCAAACATCAACATTATTTTCACAACACTAGTATTCAACATAACAATCAAAATCATCATCATAACTTGCAAAATTGCCAAAACGTTTATGAAAATTTTCAATAAATTTGCTTGATTCAACACGGATCGGAACATCCGCAGGTTTCTTATTTTCACCATATTAAACAACACTCCTTTTTTTTTTTTAGATCTTTATTAATTATAACTTTGACGCATAAAATCGTTTTATGCGAAAATTGAAAATGACTTTCGATTTGTTTGTATTACAGCGTTAATTTTTATTTGGATCTCAATTCAAGTCAGGTTCATAACAATACAAGCCATCAAAAGCATCAACATCAACTCTGTTTGAATTCAAATATATTCGTAAACATTGATGTAAGTCCGATATCCAATATTGTCATTGTAATGATTGTAACACTCTTAGCAGTTTTCATTTGTCTGATATTGCTAGACTGGTGAAAAATAACTATTTGGCGTCAAAGAGTTGAAGTCAAAGTTGACAATCGAAATTGACAACCGTTACAGACAACTCATACAGTCTAAGCTTCCAAGCTCTGATTAAAAACTAGAACAAGAGAGCCATGTTCTCATGGCAACATAAAATACATCGGAAAACAAAATCAATCTAATAAATGTGCAGAGTTCAAATCGAAATTCAATTAGCTTTTTTTTAGCATCACGGCGTTACCAATTCCGAAAAAATCAAGACTATGTATGTTCAATCTTTAAAATGTTGTTAGGGCTACCAGTAGGGGTTGCCTCTCCATCTTTCTGAAGAATCTGTGTTTTTTTTTTTTCTTGTGCTCCCACCCCATTGTTTTTTTATAAATATTTAAAAAAAAAAAAAACTTGTAAAAAAATTTTTTTTTTTAATTAATTTTTTTTTCTTTTTTTTTTTTTGGTGGCAAAAAAGTTCTACCGTGATTTTAAATTTCGAAATCAGAGTTACGTGTCTTCTTCTGGTCTTCAATTCAGCTGGCCGTCGGAAGGTGGATAATGTCTTGTGACGAGAAAAAACTTGATTTTGAAGCGTAAGAAAACTGTGCAGAGTGATTTTTGTGTATCAGGAAATGAGCCCTGCTAAGTGAGAAACGTGAAAGAGTGGGACTGAACTGGAAAGGATGTTCTCGCAAAAATCTTTATCGCGGAAACCCTTTGATGAACGCTACGTGTTCAGATGGCGTAAGGTCGTGCGTTCCGACAGCACCGATCAGGTACTCCCCAGGTAGTGGCAGAAACATCGGAGTGGTTTGTGCTATTCGCGTGTGCTACCGTTCCCAGTTTGAAAACCAAGCTGGATCACACCTATTTCCAAGAGGTACAAGCGGTTGAGCGCGAAAAGAGTGTTCGTTCTGTTGCTTAAGGAAGGTTTCAAACGTCAGTACAGGGATCGGTTCCGGCATCCTAGGCCGATGATCCTTACGCTGCCGAACGAGTGATGTGCAGACGTTTGTACTTCGCTGGAGTCATCAATTTTATCTTCCTGGATGTGAACGGTTCGTGGGAGGACATTGTATCGTTCGTGGTAGGTACAAGCATTTATACCATACAGACTATGGATAGTTATCGGTAACGTAAATATATGTATGTCTTCTCGTAGTACAACTAAACTAAACTAAGTTTTGTGGTAAGTAAAATTCAAGCCAAAAAAAATAATAAAAAAATATATATATATTGTGAATCACTAAATACGCGTCAATCAAGCATTGCACATACGCTTGATTGAAAGTTTCAGTATGTCACTACTGGAGCGGGGCTTATTGTGCACGAAGATAGCTTCGGAATGCTTGCGTTCTTGAAATAGGCTATTGGAGTCGCGGTAGAGCTGTCACCTTCTAATCCCCGGATTTAAGCTTTTTGCAACTGTAAACAGCAAATATGAAACAGTTGCAGGAAGATTCTATCCATAATACCGCTGCCAGACAGTGGGAATTAGATTGTAAACACACACACACACACACACACACACACACACACACACACACACCGTTTATATGTTGCCAGCAAAATGGTAAAATTTTTTTATTTCACTTCCTCCGGGGGTGTTTTTTTAAAAGGGGGTTTTTTTGGTCTTTTCTTTTTTTTTTTCATTTTTTTTTTCCTTTTTTGGTTTTAATTAATTTGTTTTCTTTTTACCTAAAATCACTTTATCTTCTTCCCTTGTTTTTTCCCCTCCTTCCCCCTGTTTTTGTGGGGGGGGGTTTTGTTTTCCCCCCGGGGGCACTCTGCCCATTTCCGTCAGGGAGCATTACTTATCATCTCCTCCGCCCTTCCGTCAGAGAGATTCTATTTGACATTCCTTTCGGCCTACTCCACTGCCCATATCCGCCAGGGAGCCTACCGAGGTTACCACTACTTCTTCCGTCTTTTCATCGGAGAATATTTTTTTAGTCGTATACCTGCTGCAATTTCACAAGTAAGCAGCGTTGTTTATCAACCATATTTTTACCTACCGCCTGTGCCATTGTCATGACCTGATCGAAGTTTCCAGTCTCGATCATGTCGATTCACTGTTGCTGCTGCTGCTGCTGCTGGTCCGTTACTGTCAATGATCGTTACAAGAATGAGCTGAATCAGCACAGATTTTTGCATTGCTTACTACAACTTTTATTTCGTTTCACGCTAAGTTGATTATACTCAAATCGAATGATTATACCCTAATTGAAAGGTAATTAAATACTCTTAAAATCTTACAATGCATCATAACATTTCCTTCACAAATATTCTATATACTACAGGGGGGGGGGGGCACAGCACGCTAATAATAGCCACTCTTCCCTATACTAAAAAATTGAATTATTGCTTGCTCATCCGAACCAAAGCTAAATTAATTGATCCTCGAAGGTACCAGGAAGCTAGATCAGGCTAGCCAGTGAATCTTATAGTCCATATTTTGTGGTAAAATCGTAATTGATCCTTACTACAGGTTCCCCCAAAAAAAAATCGGGAGTGGCCAATAAAGCCAATGGCTTTCTTAAGTCTATCAAAATCTTAATTATGAAAAATCATGAAGATAGAGCTGCCGCATAGCATGTTTTGGAGTAACATCGTAAATAGCCTCTACTACAGGTTCCCCCGGGGACGTTCCGGTGGTTCTGGGAGTGGCTAATAAGGTCAAGGATCCACTTTAAGTTAAAAATAAGGTTTGTGATGGAAAACCAAGAAGAAAAAGCTGTCACATTGCATGTTTTGAGTAAAATAAAGAGTTAACTGCATCTAGGACTATTTATAAGAAACTGTTTCACGGAAACGGCCATACCTCGGTAAATTCAAGGCCAATTCGCGTTATCGACATTTCATTCGCTTGGGAATTTTTTTTGTCTTTACGTGTGTATTCTGAAAATTAATTGTTTGACAACGGCATCTTGTACAAAATCTCATCACAAATTCAACGTGTGAGATAGCCTCTCCGGAAACCCGGAACAACTCCGGTGTCCGGGGGCCATGGCCAATCATGTTACCAAGCTACAAAACTACATTAATTTTTTAGTCAAATGCTTCTTGATGAAATTGAATCAGATAATATTTCGTGTAGTTAGAGCACTACAAATATGATCAACAATTTGATAGTCACGATCATTTTGTCTATCCCCTGTATGTGACTTAAACGCTTATCTGCTTGGTGGGGGCGTAAAGTATCTGGTCTCCTGCCAGTCGTTGCTGTCCAGTGTCAAGTATGTCTCGTCATCTATTGTGAACACGACGTCGCGTTTCTCCCAAAAGATGTTTTTCACCACCACCTTCAGCCGCTCTATTTGGGTGATTGATAACGCTGTCATTTTTTTTTTATACTCAACAGGGTTGCCACGGCGATACACAGGTGGATTCAACACCTGGTGGTTGGATATTTGCATGCAGAATGGTAAAAATGGTCAATTTTTTTAATGCATATGTTAATTGCTATAAAATAAGATGGACCTCAAAATATGTGTAAATTGGAAAAGGCCAAAACACCTTTAAAGATTATTCTATTCTCCAGAAAGTTTGTGACAGTTGAAAAACAGAAAAGTAAAAGAATAATGCTCTTGAAGGCAATGTGTTAGCGAGTATAAGTTAACCTTATTTTGTGAAATACTCCCCTCAATACTCCCCTCACACATTATCTTTACGTGAGTTTTTGACAAAATCCTTGTTCCGAAGCTCAGTAAGTCAGGAGGGTTTCACGGGTTGGTCACTTTTCTTGTCGATTTTCTCAACACAAATAAATCCTCTTTGTATTTTTTAATAACGGAATGTTTCTTCATATAATTTATTGTTAACTATTCAAATGCGTTATAATATAATTCACTAATTCAAAGTTTAATTTTCCTATGCTATTCAAATATTCATTAGAGTGCACAATTTCAATCTTCACTGTAGCTAGTTCCACTATTTCTCGCTGCTGCAATTCTGCTAGTCTTCGCAATCCGAACAAGGGAGTCTCTGACGGTTTCCTTCGGTTTTTATATTAGCTGAATCATCGTAAGTCATCGATGACGCTGATGACACGACGTGAAGACACGTCATCGATTTTGGTTCAATGCAAAAGATGCCTATGTGGTGAAGTTCATCGTTATTGCAATGATGTTGATGACAGGTACGGTGAATTCGCTCCTCACACATGTTGTACGAACAATCCTCAATACTGACATATAAAGACATTTTCCAATGTTCATTACAGACGTTTTGAAAACTATCTGGCACCCCCCCCCGCCTCCCACACAGAATTATTTAGACAAAGTGCAGGCGGCGGAGGAAGAAAAAAAAAGAGACAAAAAAAAACAAAAAAAAAAAAAAAAAAATATAATATAAAAAAAAAAACACCCAACCAAAAAAAAAAACACCACCGATCACCACCACCACCCAGCAACTACCCGATAACAAAAACTTCATTTTTTTTTGACTAAGCTTTTTTTTTATTAAAAAAAAAATATATAAAAATTTTTTTTATATTTTTAAAATATTTCTTGGGGGGGGGGGCCCCCCCCCCCCACCTGAAAATACACCCATCGACCCACATCCAAACAACCCCCCCCCTATACAGAAAAAAAACCTTTGTTGGTTGGCTTCCCCCACCCTAAAAAAAAACAAAAAACCTAACTACTTTTTAATTAAAAAATTTTTTTTTTTCAAAAAAAAAAAAAAAAAATACAAAAAATAATATTTCTTTTTTTTAATTCCATGCATAGGCGTAGCCAGGGGGGGGGGGGGGGCGTTGCCCCCCCCCCTAAGTTTTGATATTATTTTTAGAATTTTATTATTTGTTTCAATATATTATTATTTATTTTTTATCTCTACAAGGTTGCAAGGTAACTTGTTGCAATACAGTTGATGTTACTCCAATACTACTCAATTAAGTCACAATCAAGTCACTGTAACCAAATATGACGATTTTGTGTTGCTTGGGATGTTTGTCAGATTGCTCCTTTGCCTAAATAAAAAAGCCAAATTACGCGAAGTTGCCTCGATTTTGTAACAAGTTGTAGCAAAAAAAGCGTAAAAAATTGACATCCATGAGAAAAAAGTTGTAATTATATAATAGTTTTTAAATAGTAACGAGTAACAATTTTATTACAATATTTTTCCTTTAACCTAGAACCCAACCTATGTAGCCTAAAGTATCTAAAAACCCCAAGCATCACACAACAGTCAAAACTGGTTTCAGCAGCTCTATTGTGACTTAATTGAGTCACAGAGCAGTCACCTTTACTGGGTTGAAACAAATGTGCTACTAGGAAAATATCTCTTAATCTGTAATGTTAGCCATTAGATAAGCATTGAATGATTTTTTTCCCCGCTAGCTGAAAGTTGACGAAGCTATGCTCAATAAAATGTTCAGTTCTTGGTTAATCAAAAAACTGAATATTCAAACCTATGCTATAGCTTTCAGAAGCCAAATAATACTAGATTAAGAAACACAGTTGATAGTTAGAAAAAGTATCAACGAAACATATTTATTTGAACTTTTCATGGCATGGGTCAAACCACCCCGTTACCCCGCTTTCCCCGTTTTAGGGTACTGTAGTTTCGTATTATTGAGAATATATGTTGATCATATCTTACAGTTTGAGTCAGCGAGTGAGAAGCAGAACAGCAAGCTAGTCAGGGCGAGAAGTTGCAGTTGTCTTATCCTATTCAAATAATGCATCCGTTTTTATGAGCATGAGCAGGATAATGAGCATGATTGACCGCCCGAAGTTGTTATTCCGTTACTGCCAGTTCAGCTGTTATAACTCAGAAGATCAACAGATGATGCAAACATGCTCAATGTGTAAAACTGGTGATCCCAAACTAAGGCAATACCGGCGCTGGCCTCGCCCGAATGCAGGTCAAATAAGGAAAGGGTAGGAATGCGTTAACGTTTATTTGGACGTTTTATTGGAAGCCGAGACCACCGCCGCACTTCCACGAGAAATCACTGGGATTTGGGTGGCAGCAGGGTTTGTTTTGGTAAACAATAAGCTGAATTCACGCTTCGTTTAGTAAAATATTTAAATACTAGTACCGATTTCTGATTCAAACCGATTACAACAGTAAGGATGCTATTGGGGCCACACACAAAGTGTAATGGTGTTTTTCCATCGGAAAAAATCGGTGATTTTTTATAATGTTGGAAATCCGATTTGATCTGAGTTAAACCAATAATAAGGATGCTATTGGAGCCACTCACAAAGTGTAATATTGGTTTTCCGTTAGGAAAACAAGGATAATTTTATGAACGCTTGAGAGACGCTTTGTTGTTCTCTTACTGTGCTCACTCGATCACTCGTTACACCGAATTATAGATAACCGAAACAACACGAAACGCGCCATGCTCGATAGGAAAATAGTGCGTAATAAAGCATCGACACAACCTTTCACAGCCGATGCTCGAACCAAACTCTTTTTTCGTAACTTACAATTTTTACTACTGTATTCTACAATCTATTGCACTGCTGTAACTAATAACTGTATCAATCAAGTTGAAGTGTCTAATGAACAATCAATGCTAATCCATTAAAAATTGAAATTGAGGGATTTCGTAAAAATAAGAGTCCGTAGATGCATTTTGTGCCTTCTGGTAACTTTATGTTTCTATTGATATCCATGCTCATCGGTTTAATACCAACCGGGAGAGACTTGGCCTTATACAAATGGATTTCATTATCTCCAGTCCGCTCAACCAATCACAACGTTTTGTGATAGATTGGACGGATTTTTATAATTTGAGATAACTTCATGCAGATGTCTTCCAAGTTTGGCAGATCGACAAGCAATCGTTGGAGAGTTTAGAGGAAGACCGGAAGAATAAGCGATGGTTCTGTGCGTGTTTATAAACAGAAGAACCTTCATAACAAAACGAATCATCGGGTAAAATACATTCATAAGCACTCGGTGACTATTTTGCATGACAAAGGCATAAAACAAGAATAATGGAAATTCTTCAATCCAATTCATACCACTACAAGTCGAGAACACTCGTATGAACTAAGAGGAAAGCTACTATCAATGTCGATGTTCATTACTTCTCATTCCTAACTTGATTTCGAAAAAGTTGCTCTGCTGGCGAATTTAGTGCACAATGTGGAAATTGCGCAACGGTTTTTTTTTTTAATTATAAGCAGTCTAAAGCAGTTATTTGATTCATTTTATCCAGAAGTACCATAAATGGACATTCGAAAGTTTTTCAAAAGTAAGTATAATATTTTCCAGCAGAGGGATTCCATCCAGAATGTGCCAGAAATCCCAAAAATCATTGATTTGGATGAAACTTGGCACATGAGTTCGGTACGTTGGAAAAAAAAATTCCACTGGTGTTAAGATAATTTGGGTTCAAGAATAACTTTTGAGATGGGCGTATGTGTTTTTTCCAACATTTTACTTGAAAAATTGTAGTTCAAAAACCATTACATTTAGAGAAAAACTTTATATAAGGGAATTGTAGGGAACTAAAAAACCTTTCTTAAAAAAATATACACAGAAAAAAAAATTTTTTTTTCATCAAGAAAAATCAAAAATAATTACTAAAAATAAAATATCTAAAAAAACATATTTTTAATATTTTTTTAATTTGTTGTATGGAAATTTGAGGAAAAAAGACACGTTTTAAAAAAACTCTAGGATGGACGCTCTTATAATAAAGAAGTTTTTCAAATAGCGAACTTTGGTGTATATTTCAAATTTTGGTTATTCATTCTTATAAATAAATTTTGATGTTACAATATGGTTTTGGAGATCATAACAAACAATAATGATAATAATGATAAACCACGTAAACGCAACCGTTTTCAAGATATTTCTGATTTTCTTTCAATAAAATTTCAAAACCTCAAAAAATACGCCCTTTTCATAAATTACTCGTGATATTAAAACAACAATAGCTAACGATTGTTTCTCTTGTGTTTTTAGCCTTTTTAAAACACATGTATGTGCCTCTTACTTACTCTTAACAGCTCGTCGATTGAAAAAGCTTCACTTAAAGTTATAAGACAAAAATAATGAATTATGGTTGGATTTATGGATTATGAATCCTGCCTTCTTCGTCATTCGAAAACAGTTTTACAAAAACTTCGTTTTCTGAAATTGGAACGAATGAGTGGTACTTTTGTGTACCTGCAATCGTTTTAGTCTGTCGGTAAATTTCATTCCATTCTGCTACCCCCTGTTCATACTCTTCATGTGATACATAACAAAACGACATTTTTGTTAAACAATCATCACTTTTTTGGTTCGCCCATTCGAATAACTCTAATGCACTTTTTATAGGGTGTTCATGTTGTACAGCAAGGCTTGCATATCTTGCCATTCGTTTTAATGTACCCACCATTGCAGCGGGGGGGCCCCTCCGTGGGATGTTGCGAAAAAATGCCATTCAGCATCAATATTGTATTTCTTTTTAAACTTACAAAGGCTTGCAAAGTTCTTCCTATTTTTATATTGGGATGCTGCCCCGTCAGACATAAACGTAGCTTTCTTTACTTTAATTTTTGTTTGCAAAAAGCTTATTAGTTTTGAAATAAACACCTGCACCGCAATCGTATCATGTTTCAACACTTCTGAGATAACAATGAAACTGATATTTTTAAGTATTCCAGATTCCGTGTAATAAATGACAAAAGGGTGAATAGTGGCTTGCTCATTACTCCAATAACTACTTTGAACAGCATCTTGAAAAACAAATGAATAATTTTCAGAAAAACCACAAATTATTATTACTGCGCCGTCTTTAAGACAACTTTTATAATCTCTCAAGAAACTAGACTGCTGAGATTTGACAAAATCGTGGGATACTAATTGTTCCAACTTTTCACAAAAATAAGCAATAAATTCATCAATTGGTTTAACAAGTGTCTCTAAACTACATCTATCAGTTGAAATCCATTGCTCAAAAGATATTTCAACTAAACCACGTTTTTCTAATTTGTCTGTTAAACTACTCTCAAAATCTGAAAAGCCTGGACATCGTTCGCATTCACGGAGGTAACATTTTTTAGTTCTAGTTGATGAGCTACATAATATTTCTTCAAAACACAATTTATAATCATTCTCGAATGAATATTTTCTAAGACCATGAAGCATCAAGTTAATGTTCTCATGAATGGTGCAAACACAAATGTTATGAGAACCTGTGCTGCCAAGTAATTTGCAATGCTTTGGTCTTAGTGCTGCAAAAGAGCTAAACCCAACAGCATTTTGATGCATCTCTTGAAATTTAATGAAAGCTTCTCTTAATGAACAAACTAAAAGGCGCTTTTGAATATGAACCCTCTTACCTTCACTCCTCACTGAAACGTAGTCGTTCATACCAGGGGTTGCTCGTGTAATCTCATCACTGTCGTAAAATTGCAAAATTTGGTTTTTTATTTCCGGGTTCATACCGTGTCTCAGCTTTTCGTTAGGGGCAGCTAAAACACCTTCGTGCTTTGCAAGGAATTTAGCTTGTGATACGATGTACTTGTTTGTTATTCCAAATTCTGCCATTACTCTTTGATTTGTCCAAGATTGTGGTAAAACCGAAAGTATCCTTACTTGATCGTCCCTCGAAGTTTCTGGATCAGCATACCGGTCCTTTAGCTGCGCGATTATTTCGTCATATTCGGCTGCTTTCACTTTCAATTGTTCCAGGTCATCCTCCTCCGCTTGATCCCCAAATATGTGTGTCCGAATGCCGCTTGAAACATCTTTGAACTTTTTGCGGGCATAATTTACGTTCAGGAACTTTTTAGCCGATATTGGCGAAACGTTGATTCCAGCTACGCCCTTGTTAAATAGCTCAATATTATGGCGCCTTGAATAATCTTGCACACTGCTATCAGATGGCACTGACATTAATGATATTGCCGATGGCGTTTCCTCGAGACCATACAAGTCTACTTGCCGTGATGTAGATGGTTGTGGATCCATAATGTTAGTAATTGATGGTTTCTCACTAGGCTCCGAAATTGCAGCATGGGATTGTTCCGTTCTATTTAAATGCAAACGACAATTATCACAAATCATCAAAGAAGTGTCCAAATGTGTTTTGCCCATAAACTTGAGTTTTTTGACATTTTGTTCGGTTAATTTACGAAGGTTTTTTGAGCACCGTTTAGTGGGAAACGGCATACAACACTTCTTCATGTTAAACTCCATTTTCAGTTCACTCAGATAGATTTTACTGATGAATGCGACTATGTATGAGCATATATATTGGCTGTGGTACCTTTGGAAATGCAGGTATAAAACATCTCTGGTAGTTTACAGGCAGCGTACATTAGCTGTTTTTTTTATGAGAAGATATACCTGACATACGTTATAGCTGCTATTTGTCTACCTACCTTAAACAATATGTGTTACTTTCATCGCTACATCACCGAACTGTTCGGAGTGTAGTTTTCACACACTACACCCGACCTCTAACATCGTTGGAGCTTGGCAAAATAGTCAGCAGTTCGATTAATATGCTTCTTCTATATGACCCTCCGCATAATTTCATCATCTGTCCATTTCACACTTGTCGCCCCTGCGACATCTATCTCGCTGTTACTTTCATCGCTTTAGCAAATTCGCTCCCTTCATTCTCTGAGCGGCCCGACCGATACAGCCATAAAACAATTATAAATATATTGATTGCAATATTAAAACAATAGTGCTATTTATCTTGTTCTTTTCAAATGAGTCTCCTCTTATCATCCTGATATCAAAAGAAAAGAGGACATTAGAGTAATGTGAACGTTATAATATGAAGATCTTGGAAAATTTATCATTTCTGGTGGAAATCTCGATTAACTTAAGAAAAGAGCGAATTTTCTTATGTTTTTTCATTCTATTGAAATAAAATCCGAAAAATCTCGAAAACGGTTGCGTTCAGGTGATTTATCATTATTATCATTATTGTTTCTAATGATCTCCAAAATCATATTGTATAATTAATTTTCATTTATAATAATGAATAACCAAAATTTGAAATATGCACCAAAGTTTGCTCTTCGGAAAACTTTTTTATTATAAGAGCGTCCATCCTAGAGTTTTTTTCAAAACGTGTCTTTTTTTCTCAAATTTCCACAAAACAAATTTGAAAAATATTAAAAATATTTTTTTTTTATATTTGATTTTTAGTATTTATTTTCGATTTTTCTTTATGAAAAAAAAATTTTTTTTTCAGTGTACATTTTTTTTACAAAGCCTTTTTAGTTTTCTACAACTCCCCCATATAAAGTTTTTCTCTAAATGTAATGGTTTTTGAAATACGATTTTTCAAGTAAAATGTTGGAAAAAAAACATACACCCATCTCAAAAGTTACTCTTGAATCCAAATAATCTTAACACCAGTGGATTTTTTTTTTTTCAACTTACCGAAGACGTGTACCAAGTTTCATCAAAATCGAAGATAGTTGAGTTTGGTGACCGACCGATTTGGCGTGGAATCAGTCAGCATGTAATTAAAAAAAACAAGCAAACAAAACAAAACGAATGTTTTTTCATGCAGCTGAAATAACCACGAATAGAAAAATATGCAAAATGGTTGTATTTCTCGAATTTGAACAACACTTTTAATGTAATTCAATGATACACCGTTTTGGTTTCATACTACTCAGATACACATGGTTGCTACATATACCATGTTTCCACAGAACGTGTTTCAGTTGGATCATATAAATTTCTTTTCGTCATTGATGAATAAAATTTCTTAAATTATTTACTAACTACTCGTGTGTTGAGAATGCAAATAGCAACAAGTCAGCACAAAAAAACACAGCTTGCTTACATTTGTGACTTACGTCGTTTTAAAAGGTTATGTTTGATGTTCCTGTTTAGAAAATATCAGATAAAATAATTATACTAAAGGTGAGCAAAGGGGACACAAACCATAAGCTATAAACCACCAAAACTCAAAATGTATGTTTGTTAAAAGCTAATCACTTATTATTTGAACAACCATTAAAAAAATATAATCTATTGAAACGGTGTGAGCATGGTGAGTAAAAAACGGTGTTTCTTCTGTGTTGCCTTGGGTGAGAGGGTCGCGGATGAAAAGTACATTTTCAGTACAAACTGCAAATAAATTCGGTGGTTATTCTATACAATAATCCAACATGACCCGTTAAATGTTTGGCATTCAATGTGGTTTGATTTAAAAACATGGGAAAAATCGAAAGTTTTTGAAATCGTTTTTTTTTTATTCCAGAACAAGCCTAGAATTGTTTAATCTTGTTGCAAGAAACGGACGGGTATTGTCAAATACTTTGGGTGAGAGTAGAGAAGATAATCCACCCGCATTCAGGCGTAATGTCACATAAATGGGGCTCCATTCCCGCTCCATCTGTCGGAACATGAAAATGCCCCTTTTTTGGTGGTCCCGGGGGGGTTGTTTTGTCCGTTAGGTGGCCGTTAATTTTTTTTGTTGGGTTTGGGCAACCACTGGTGGGGGGCGTTTTTCTTTCTCTCTCTCTCTCTCTCTCTCTCTCTCTCTCTCTCTCTCTTTTTTTTTTCTCTAAAAAATACTCCCCCCTCTTTTGTTCGGCCGTTCCCATGAAAGGTAATTATTTAAGCTTACTTTCAAAAAAAAATCTACGCCCTTACGAGCGGCCTACCGGCAGTTAACCGAGACATTCGCCATGGCGGACGAAAACATGCGTGTAGGCATGTTCTGAGTTCTTTCTTCGTTTTATTTATCAATTCCTCCTCAGTTTTCGCGGCAAAATTGTTGGAGTAGATCTTACGCTTCAGTTGGCCCAGAAATTCTCGATGGGACGCAGCTGGGGGACGTTGGGTGGGTTCGCCGACTTGGGTATCACATCGATATTCAGCCGCTCCATCTCCTCCAACAATCGCTTCGAGTAGTGGGCCGACGCCAGATCCGGCCAGAACACCACGTCTTTGCCCTTATGGTATTTCTTGATAAACGACGCAACTTCCGGCAGGCATTTCGTACTATAATTTTCCCCGTTCACGACCAGTTCGGAGCGAAAGAAGAGCGGCTTTGACATCCCCTTCTCGCTGATTGTCAGCCACAGCAGCACCTTCTTGGGGAACTTGGTGTGTGAAATGAACTTCACCTCGGAGCTCACTTCCTTCGTGGGGGAAGTAAAATACGAAGTGCCCTGCCAGTCGTTGCAATCCAGGGTGAGATAGGTCTCGTCGTCCATCACCACCGCCACGTCGTGATTCGCCGGGAAAATCGAGTTGACCACCTTATTCAGCCGCTGCCGCTGCGTCATTGCCGGCAGCTCCGAAACCAGTGGACGTGACTTCCCCTTCCTGACATGTATGTTCATGTTCGCCAGGTACTTTTTCACTTTTTGGCCGGTTGAACCGACCTCCCGGCCAAGCGCACGCAGCGATGTAGCCCTTTTTCCGTCGGTCTTTCTCTTCAGCATCCTTTGGAGCTTCTTGTCCCTCAGGGTCGTCGGACGTCCGGAACCGGGCTTTCTTTTGATGCTCTGATTGTTATCTAATAGTGCCAAGATGTTGTAGATGCCGGAACGGGCGTATCCTGCGTCCACAAAGTGCCGCACGATGTCCGTTTTCGACGCTGCGGGGTGCTGTTCTTTGACCGCGCACACTTCTGAACGGAGTTGCTTCACTGTGTTTGCCATCACGGTTAGAGTTCGACTGATAGAGCTGTCAAATTTTGTCGGCTGACTCATGGGTTACTAAGATTTATGCTGCATGGGTAGTTTTGTCAGTGTGGGTAAACCCATAAAAAATCGGCAATTTTTGTCCATTTTTTGAAATGCAAACGTTATGCTCGAGTGTTTATTCGTACTACCAGCTTGGCTTTAGCCTGAGCCTGATTCGTCACGCCAGGGAGATGACCTTGACCCTACACATCGAACTCATCAACACGTGCGCCGGGTCCAACGGCTTTACCTGTCTTGCGAAAGAAGACGTGATCACAGATTTTCCACCTCAAACATAGAAGTTAGAATACAGCGTAAAAACACCGCACGCACATGAAGAAAAGTTCCCGAACACAATTTTCACTTCGATTCCCCATTTCGGTAAGGTTCTTTGATTTTTTTTTACAATCGGTTCGTTTAAAAGCAGACGACGAATCAAAATTAAATTGTTAATTGTTTTACCTCGATTGAGATCATCGTTCATCCTGCACCAATAAATCAAAAGCTACGAACAATTGGGAAGCAAATTTCAGTCATAAATCTAACCCATCGCCACTGTCGAACGGAGAAGTGGTTTTGCACCAGCTGACTGGTCAAAATCCTACTCCTTTCGGACTGTAGAATGGAGTGAATTATGATATCGTGGAAAGTAGGTAGTCAACATCCGGCTACAACTGCGACATGGTGACCGGTCTGTGTGGTGTAATGAATTTTCATAATAGGTCAATTTTCACCATTACATGCCATCGGATGCCTGACTGAAGCGCTAGAAGGCCTCACGGAAGAAAGAACACGTCCAATCTCGCTGGCATGTGGTCAAATGGGCTGACAAAATATTTTCCGCGATTGCCAGTGCCACCGGCTGATCGGTTGCTGATTTATTGGCCGGACGTGTTGATTCAGGCCTGTTGACATGGTTTCAATTATTGCATGATTTATGAAGACGGGTACAATATGTTCACATTTTTCAACTACGAAATCAATGAGGAATAAACATGCCGGCCCAATAAATAGTTTCATCTTGCAGAACAACATCAAAAGACTGAATCTGTTTTTCCTCTGCTTCTCTGCAATTGATGCAAACAAAACAAGACAAGATCAAACTAAAAACCAATTTCTACTCTGCAGCGTGACTCATTATTGGGCTCTGCGCAAAACACAACCTACACAGGGGTCGAAAATTAGCAGAACAAATTCTATCTTTTCTTGTTTTCTTTCTCTTCTGATCAAAAAACCTTATTGCTTTCATCCCTCACCCTCCTGGAAGCTCCCATAATGGTGCTGAAGGTGGCCACATTGTGCCGGCCGGACGTGACTTTTGTATCAATTAAATGGTACATCGGAGATAAGTTCCGAAAAAGCAGTCTCGAGAGCCGGAAAGAGCCTCCGTGCTGAGTCTATCCTTCAATTTGGCAATGTTCTTATCCAATTGGGTCAATTAAGATTGGCCTATGTTGTTTTACCTCCAACTTTTTTTGCGTCATCTAACGGTGCTAGTTGGCTGAAATAGATTGTTTTGTCACCTTGTGATGATTGGCGCTTTGATGAGTTTTTTCCGGACAGAGATGATTTTATTTTCCGGACCGAAGAAATCTATGAATTGTTCAAACCTACGAAACTGTTCCTTAATAAATTATGTTTCCAAAGCGTTATGAATAGCTTTTGTAGAAGCTCCTAAATCCATTGGTGGGGTGGCCTGGTACAAGACACTCTGAACCATTTCAGAGTTGTCATCATATTTGTATTTGTGTTTTATATGATATTTTACTCTCGTTTAATCAAAATATTTAATCATAGCCAAGACTCCTAACTTTTCCTCAAACATGACCCATAAGTTTCTGCACAGTGGTACTTTCCACCTATTTGACCACTTTTGGCCAATCTTTTTTAAATTTTTGGATGTCGTCCGCTGGTTTTATGAATTTTCGAAGCTTTGCTTTGGTTAAAGCCCAAAAAGTCTCGATTGGCCGTGGCTCCGGGCAGTTCGGCGGATTCATGTCTTTCGGCACGAAACATACATTTTGACTTTTGTACCATTCTAAAGTGTCCTTTGCGTAATGACATGACGCCAAATCACGTGCAATGAAATTTAATTTGTAAAATATTTTATTCTTATTTTGTTATTTCTCATTTCAACGAGATATAACTCAAGACTCAAATACTTATTGTTAGGCTACAGATGCGTGTAAGACTTTGAAGCGATTGAAGGACTTAGAGATTAGGATTAGACAAAAATCGTAGAACCAGCCCGTACAAAAAAGCACCAAGCGAAGTCACATTAGTTTCTAAAATTTGAAAACCCAAACTAAATCTTATTTATTACCTATTATGTACTATTTCCTTAAATTCTTTATTCTTACTAAAGTTAACTGCACAAAAAGAAAAATGATTTAGAAAACCCCGCATTTAAATAAAACTCACACACACCACGTTTTAACAGAAATAAACCGCAAGCAAACTAAGCTGAGTTTAACTAAATAATGGACAGTATTTCGCACAATTCTATTCACCAGCCGAATCAAAGGCGATATGGAAGAGTCAGAGTTACCGTACAAGCATGAAGGTTCCTAACCACCTTTTCCTATTCATATTGGATCTATTAAATACTGAAGAGGTATTATCTAAGAGCCATTCGAATGGCGACGGACTTCATGGCGTATCCAGAAGAATATGTCGCTTGAAACGACCCAATACAACATTGGACTTTTATAGCAACGTTGCAGCTTGCATTATGGCAAATTTATGACCTCGACAGAGTTAAGATCTGATTTGACTTGCATTGATGAAATATTTAATTTTTTTCATAATTAATCGTAATAAAAATATATTTATCAATAAAACGAAATTCTAACCAGAAATCAATTAACAAAATAAAACCGATCGGTTTACAGGGAAAAACGCAGAGCGTTACCACAGCGCATGTCGTATTGGTACAAATGGTACAAATCAATTTCGTTGCAGAAAACAACGAGTACATTGGTGAATTAAAGATTTCGTAGAATGAACTAAATTTTATTTTCAGTGCATGATTCGGGTGGCAACTTTTTGTGATCATATGAAATCGATGAAGCAGTTATCCTAAACCCGATGAGGAACATTATGAAGAAATAACTACATAAATAATACTGAACAGACTGAACAGGACAGGCTCAAGGATACGCCGGCACCAATGTGAATTAATATACGCGGGTAGGCCGTGTTGTGGTCCACAAAGCTTTCAAAGAGCATTTCGATACTATGTATCTGGAGGAACAGAGCTATTTGACGGAAGAAAGTAAAGCATAACTTCAATTACTATAATGGTGTGTTGAAATTTAAAAGATGAAACATAACTCTATATATCTAGAATAAAGACCTAAATATAACCTAACCTGTATGTTAAAAATCTTTCTCCGTGTTTTGGTCCTGAAGAATCCATTTGAATCTTTGAGCTCAACACGTAAGTTATGGAAGTACAGCCCTGCAGCCCTGGTACTATACTTTTGAAGTTCCGTGGTGACAATAATTTGAATCAGAAACAAGGTTTCCAAACCTATCTAATAATAGCGCTTGTTTCATCATGAAAAAAAATCCAATGGTTTCTCATTATTAACGCAGTTCGACCCACTGCTCCGTTTTCATTACTTTGTCTGCATCATAAAGCACAAAGTGAACACATAAAAACCCGATCCATGTCATGTTGCCCCTTCGTCGAATATTTCACAACCTCAACAATGCAATCCCCTATCGTTTATTAGTTTATACAGATCCGAAAATCCGATTTTTATTGCTTGCAAACAAGTTTTTAAAAACTAGATTCATTTTCCACGCCAAATCGGGAGCTGGGGTGCCTCCTTTCTCCAAAAATCCGGCCCAGAGAAGAGGATCAGTGCAATTTATAGTTTAAAATAAAAACAAATTACATTCAGCCGGAAATTTATGGCTTCAGAATTCGCAGGCTCTCTGTCTCTCTGGCTCTTTCTCTCTCTCTCTCGCTCGCTGTGGAATGCTGGAATTTATGCACAGCTAAGCAACAAAGTGAGGACAAAAAATGAATACACAGCGAAACACTCGGACTCGGATTCGGAAAAGATGGACACCAAAAATTGCATACCGTATAAAATCACTCGGCCGGAAACTCGTAAACTTTGGGAACGCGTTGGAATTTCTTACTTTTTTTCCTGTTGAATGAACCCATCCAGCTACACTGCTGACGGAGTGGCCAATGCTCTCCTGGGTTCACTTTTCATAATCACTCGGACGACGACGACGATGCTGGTACACACGCTCCGGAGTTGTAAGCTTAGGAAAATCGCCCTCACCCGTTGTGTCCGTGTTAGCTGCCTTAAAAGGGATCACATTGCTGCACAATCTGCAAAAGCAACAGCATCGCGTTGTGACGCAAGAATGGCCCCGAGGGTAAAGTAATTGGATTATAATCTGTAAAATACGATTCCCCAATTTCGAAAAGTTGCTCCACACGAGGAGGGGGTCAACAGCGGCGGCTAGCCCAAACAAAACTTTTCTCTAATGCTTCGCTCATACTCTTTGTCCTCGTCGTCGTCGTCGTCATCTAGTATGAGATACAGGCGACGATGTTACACTTCTCAATGGATGGTGGAGAAGGGCTTGGATTAAAGCTTTCAGTGAACTGATGAGCTTTACAGTTCATTTATGGAAATCAGAACGGGGAAGAAGTAGAAGGAAAAAATAAATCCAAGCAGATAATTATGAACCGCTAGAGAATATTAGAATAAAAGATCAAAAGCTAAAAAAAATTCTTGGAATTCATCGAATCGGATAAAAAAATACGGTTTACAACAAACTAGTAGCACAACCAACGTTGCATACAGTGTTACCTCCGCATGTGATTCGTTTTCCCATGATTTCGTTCGTGATTCTATTGAGTCTCATTGATGTGGACAAACGGATGTGGGGTTGCCTTGATTATTTTCATTTTCATCACTGATTTTTTTTTTTTTTTTTTGCCGAAGCAGATAATATATATTTGCACCATTTCCTCAAATGATAACACGTGAATATAGCACACTGTATATTTAAATTTTCAATCAATCACATACTAATTAAAATTGAAAGGACAAATTAAAACAGAAAATAAAATTTAATTTATACTACGAAATCGATTGAACAATGTATCAATTAGTTTGTTGCTTTCAGCAACGAACCTAATTTGTAAATTATATTGAGCTTTTTTCGTCATATTTGTCAGATGTTTTACTAATTTCATTTCGTAAACGAAACGAAAAGATCAAAAATGTACAAAAATGATTTGTTTGGAACATGTTTGTAAATTGTAAATAATACGAGGCATTGGAATGCTTACGAAATGATATGCATACAATACCCGAGAAATACTGTGGTAGAACATGAATCTTTCATGAAAAAATGGATTCTCTCTACTGAAAATTGTTCCATATACTACCAAACCTATCAACATACTTCTCGAATATAAAATTGTAAATATTACAAAACAGGGCTAGCAAAATGGAAACTGACGAATGTTTTCTAAATCACATGTGATACAAAAACATTTCGTATCAACCCACTCTTTGTTAATACTTGACACTTGACATCTCTCAACAATATAAAGATGTGTGTCCTAACCGTTTCCGAAATCTTACATTCGAATTTTTTTTTCACGATTTCGTATTTTATCGCGGAACGCAAATACTGTCATGAACGGATTCTGCACATTCCTTCATGTTTGAGAATCTTGGAAAGACAGTTTTAATATTTGGATTGAATATATGTAGACGGCAACCGACGTCAAAATAAATGGGCCTCGGTTAATTCAATTAGAAAGAAACATTGAAACATGTAAATAATGTTTGCTCAAACTCTCAGGATCTGGCCGGATTTGCGCTGATCAACGTCAATCTTTGGATCGGTCTTGTCCGTTATCAGTCAGGTTCATCCAGTTTGCCATCTCTAAATCATTAACATTGTAATTCGACTACTCTAAAGAGCGCAGCTTCGCATTCGATAAGAACTCGGAGAAAAAGTTTAACGAATCACGAATTCGCTCTTCCGCTGGAATATTCTTTGCAATGAGACCGATCCTACTGCTTATATTATTACTTCTGTTGGTAGATCGAGGCTATTCCAGCTTCAAATTGCTGAATCCGGACAATACGCTTCTAGCTTGCTAAAATTTAAAATCAATTACGTTAAACATATGTATAAAAAAATCAACTGATTTCCACTGTACCTTGTACCTTTAAGTTGAAACCGCCGTTAAACTTTGATGATGGTCCCGCCACTTACCCCTACAAAGGTTTGAGCTAGACGATGTATCTATTAGATAATTTATTTAAAAAACAATTCAACCAGTTATGCAAAACAAAAAACGAACTGATTTCATCTACAGATGTAAAGTTCTTCCAAAACTGTTCATTTGCTTTACAGCGATATAATTGTGAAAAGCTCTTGATGTTAACCACAAATGTTCGCAAGTATTCCCAGCGATCAGGAAATCCTATCGCAATTCAGATCACAGAATCCCGTATAAGGACATTATCAAAAGACATGCCAATATCCGATCCTGCCCGCTACAGAGTCATGGGGTTCCAACACTAATGGAACCGCCACCTTAGTTTTGGGCTGACCAAGGATATCCCCCATCAGGGAAATCGAGAAAATTTCCAAACCGAAAAAATCCTGGACCGACCCTAGTCAAACTTTTACTTTCAACCACGACAGAATTGACAAGGAATTCCCCGACAATCAGCCAGACAACCCACTACTATTTCATGGCATCTACTCAAGCATCAAAGGCCAATATTTTTTTTTTTTTTTTTTTTATAAATTCAAAAAGAAGTCCTTTATACATGTATACCGCGCGCGAGGCTCACACTTTTGTAGACTACACAAAAAATAAAAACTACTTTAAATTAAAATAACAAATAAAAACTTAAATTCATCATCATCATCGAGGCGAAAAGTATAGTTTGTTTGTGCCCCATGACAAATATAAAACATTTAACAATAAACCATACAAAAATATCCGTTGTAATAACATCGTCAAGATACAAAATTAGTCAAGAGTAAAAAGTTAACAGAGTAGCTGTTCAAAAGGCAGCTTTGATGTGTGAAATACATTGTCTCTTAAAATCTGTTAGTGTTGCTGCACGTTTGATGTGTATAGGCATCGAATTGAAAACATTTATACCTTTAAAAAACAACGAATTTTGTGAAGCTCCGTACAAAAAATATGGTGTTCTAACATCATCCGCGTTTCTAGTGTTATATCTATGAATATCACTTCCTCTTTCAATTCGATTACACAAATATCGAGGCAGCAAACCGTTAATTACTTTAAAAATGAACACCATTGTCAAATACACAACTCTCTGCTTCACCGATAGCCACTGTAGGGCATCTAACAAAAAAGAGGAGGAAGTGAATCTATTGCATCTCAAGATCAAACGCATTATCTTATTTTGCAAACGCTGTAATCTCGATATTTGTGTTTGATTGGCTAAAAACAAAATGGAAGGGCAAAATTCAATGTGAGGAGAGATGATAGATTTGTACAATCGTATTTTACTAGCAATAGTTAAATCATTTTTCAATCGGCAGAGAATACCGTACTTCTTGGCTATTTTCTTGATGACATCGTCAATGTGAGAGTCAAATTTTAATCTATCATCAATAATCACGCCAAGATATTTAATCTCACGAACGCGATCAATTGTCTCATCATCAATTTTAACAGAGACGTCTTCGATAACTCGATTCCGCGAAATTACCATGAATTTAGTTTTACTTATGTTCAATTTCAACTGTTTGTACTTTAACCATCTACTTAGAGAGCGTAAATCTGCATTCAAATGTGAAACGGCCTCCTCAAGGCTTTTAGCTGCAATGAACAACACGGTATCATCAGCAAAAAGATTAATATCACAAAATCGCAAGACTCGTCGCATGTCATTAATATATAAAATGAATAAAATGGGCCCTAATACACTCCCTTGTGGTACGCCAAGGCTGTTCTCCACAGGGCTCGAAACAGAATCATTAAAAGCCGTCCGTTGAGTTCTGTCAGACAAATAGCTTTCGAACCATCTGTATGCAGAACCCGAAAATCCAAAGCGCTTGATTGTTTCTAACAACAAGGGCCGAGAAATCGTTTCAAAAGCGCGTTTCAGATCCAAAAAAACAGCAACAATCGTATCTTTACGCTCTACATTTTCTTTCCATTTTGCTAACACTAAATTTAACGCTGTTTCACAAGAATGACCTTCGCGATATCCCGATTGTTCTGGCGCAATCAAATTATTACTATTTAAATACGTTAACAGCTGGCCTTTTACAACAAGTTCCAAAAATTTTTCTAAAGTGTGCAACATGTTAATAGGACGAAACTCTTCGGCTTTAATCGTTCCAGCGACTTTTTGAATGGGAATGACTATAGATTCTTTCCAAACTTGTGGCACGTGCCCAGTTTGCAGCGATTCATTAATAAGGTCCAGCAGGTTGTTTCCGATGACATTAAAGCAATCCTGTACTACTCTTGCATTAACGTTATCTACTCCAGCCGTTTTCTTCAAAGAAAAGCAAATAGATTTTAATTCCTCTAATGTTATTGGGTGAAAACTTTCAAAACTACAGTTAATATTTATCGGCTGTTTTATTTCGTCTGGTTCATCTACCAGATCAATGGATTGATTGATTGACAAAATACTATCGACGAAATATTCATTAAATCTACATGCAATGATGTCCTCTGACTGTTCTATTGTGCCACTGAAGTTTATGGATCGCGGTTTGCAATTACTAGGTTTTAACAAAGATTTCAAAATTTTCCATAACTCTTTGCTGTTGTTTTGATGCAAATCAATTTTCCTCTGAATATATTCACAACGAGTTTGTTTAACGGATTATTTGTTACGCGCATCTTTGTACCTATTCAAAAAGATACAGCTTGTCTCTTTTACGTTAAAGATGCAAAAGATCCAAATTGTACCAGCTGTTCGAGTTCTTTACTAAAACAAATTTATTTTCGACTAGTTTATTGGTACATATTTTTAAGACGTCTGTCAAAACAGCTGATTTCTGATCTAGAGAACCGGTATTTGTTTGAAAATCCACACTTCTTTCGACAAGTCTTAAAATAGCTTGTTTCGAATACTTTTTCCAACACTTCAATTTCACATAATCACTGTCACCACTACTGTTATCTTCAACGTTAATAATAATGGTTTCGTGATCGGTTACTTTCAAGTCAGAGTTTATGACAACACTAACAGAATCAAAATTACAGTACACATGGTCAATCAAAGTTTTACTGTGTCTGGAAAAACGCGTATATTCATTAACCAATTGTTTTAAATTAAAGAAATCTGCTAATCGTTTCAAATGCTTCGAATTATTATTGTCACAATAATTGATATTAAAATCACCAGCAAGCACATTAAGTTTACTAGAATCTACAAAAATCTCATACCAGTTTTCCAAAATTTCTATAAAACACTGGTCACTAGAACTGGGAGAATGATACAGTACACCATAATTACCGATCTGCATGCCACGAACAACTGCGATGCTTAAAAACCAATTGCCGTCACAAACTTCGTTCAATTGAAGCTTGAATTGAACTGATTCTTTAGCAAAAATAGCAACGCCGCCAGTGAGTCTAGAATGTGATAAACAAGCAGCCACATTATATCCCGGAATACTATATTGATCAAATGCTTGCATGTCAGCTATATGCGTTTCTGATAAAAAGACTAAATATGGACGTTTTTCCTCTACAATCTGATGCAATTCTACGTAGTTTTTAGACAACCCGGCAATATTGAAGTACAAAATATCGAATTTACTCACATTACTACTGGAACTTGGCTGCTATTCATTGAAATGCAGGCTGTTTTTTTTGTTCATATAATCGCTTCAATATTTCACATTCATAACTAGTTAAACGCGCCGTGGTTTACGTCCAAGTTCGTTTTACGTTCGTTATTCGTTTTTTTACAATTAATACATTTCAAAACAATTAATGTGCATTCAGATGTCGTGTGACTTTCACTACACTCGGAGGAAAACTTCTCACTCATGCCTATCACTTTAAGTCTTGGCACCGATGAGGGAACAACAGCGTTATAATTTTCACCCAAATCGCTTATGATGCGATCTTTCACAACATTAACGTTACATCCTGTTGCACACTCAGCAATAATAGAGCCTTCTTTTCCATTTCTAAAGCTACGGATCTTGTGTGTTTTTGGATCCAGTTTACTATTTAAAAACTTGCGAGTATAATCGCTGTTCTGATTGGGCTCTTTCGGTTTGATCACAATGACCGGACGAGCCTTACGAGTAACTTCCTTGAATTCAGTTACATTGCTTTTTTTCCTAAATGTTTTTTTGTTATTCTTATCATTAGTCCCAGAATAACTCTTTACTACATCCGCGAAACTAATACCTTCAATAAAAACATCATTCGACGTATCGCTAACGTCTTCCTGGACTTTACGTTTTTTGCCTCTGGGATTCAGGCTAGGCTCCGATGCCGTACTTGATGTCCCTTGCTTTACATTCATTGCAGCTACTTTATTAATCGAATTCAATTCAAAAAATGAACATTTCATACTTTCCATTTGTTTGCCCACACTTCAATTCCAAAATTGCCTTCTCTAAGGTACTATTCAAATTTTTCCCCAATAAATCCATACCGGTTAACAACGCGTTGTTTATTTGAGCAGCAATGTGCTCGCGAACGCCACTAATCGAATCAGATAGAGAAGAAATCTTCTTCATCTCCTCTTCGAACTTTTGGACGGTCGGGAGCAATACATTCTGCTCGCCACAACGCTGGCCTAAGAAACAATCACCACATTTGAACAGCACATTATCGTTCTCACTAACTAGCTTGGCTACTGCTTTTGTCAGTGGAGTGCACCTATAATGGTATACACTAGAACAACATGAGCAAGCAGTAGGGATATCACTCAGCAGTATAGAATCCCCACACTGTTTGCACTCTGCCATTTCGCTTACAACCTATCCACATCAAACGGACGGCATGCAAACAACACACAACACAAAGAAATGAAAAGCAATGTGCAAAAAATATTCACCAGCCGCCAGCCGTCACTGGGGCAAAAATTATCAAAATTGAACGAAAACCAGCCCGGGAGACCAATCGTCTCCAACTGATCTGGTTTGAACAACACTTTATGTGCGCGAGGGAAATTAAATACGGCACAAAACTCGCTATTTCACACTAAATACTTGGTAATTAATCACTGCACTGCAGAAACAAACTACACTTGAGTGTGGGATTTGTGGGGGACCTTTATTCAACAAACAAAAAATTCATGGAAGAAGCAATTAATTTACTTACGTTGGCTCGTTAGCTTCGCTGCAGCACTATATGAACATTATTATAAATACTTTTTATAAAAAGAAAAAAAAAAAAAAAAACACGACAAAAAAAAATAAAAAAAATTTTGAAAAAAATGCAGGAAAGAAAAGTTTGTTTTTTTTTGGTGCACGCACACTCTTTTTTTTGTTTTTTTTTTTTTGTATATAATAAAAAAAAAATGGAAAATGGTGGTGGGGTGGTTTTGAAAAAATATTAAAAAAAAAGTATTTTTTTATTCAGACAGAATTAACGAAAAAACATCGGGCATCGAAACTATTCACATTGAAAGGAGGGGGGGATAGGCAAAGGTGCAAAAACAAAAAGCCTGTTGGTCGATCTAACCTGATTTCATTTTCATATTCGTTTCAGGCTGAGCAGCCACTATGGCGCCAGGAGCCATAGCTGAAGACAGTAGTCAAAGAGATCAAAGAGACATATTTGGTACTGGCAATCAACGACTGACAGAGGATCGGATATTTCACGTCTCTGACTAAGGATGTGAGCAGCAAAGTCTAGTATATTTTGAACACCAAGTTCCCGCAGATGGTTGTCATTTGGCTGACTTCACAGCACAAAACCGTACTGTATATTTTTGTTCAATATCATGCAAATAAATAGAACATCACAAACCATACAAGTTAACATTCTGAAACGTGTAAAGTTATAAGACATAACACACCTTGTCTAACATTGAATACACTAAATAAATATTTAATGTTATATGACAAAAGACCCAACATGATAACACATCAAAGAAGTGAGTAATAGGAAGGAAGAATATGAACGAGCAGAAAAACAGCATGAGGAAAAAGTAATAAAGAATTTTAATAATAATCTGGATATTTTGATATTGCTGTATGAATTAAAAATTCTTATGCCTTCTTTAGGACCAACCTAAGAAAGAAGGGAAGTTTAAATACCTGCTAAGCTCTGAAATTAAGTGTTGAAGCTTAGTACTGGTCCAGAGATTACTTTTGTGGAGGAGCAAGATATATGTCCTATAACGCCGCCCACGACAGCCGCAGAAATGGGAATACATATAAGTACAGTTTTCTTGCAACGTAAAAGCCCCAGGAGCTGATGGAGAACAATTCGGATAGAGAATAGAATGGCAAACATACTTTTGCAAATAAAAAAAACGATCCATAAAAAAATAAAAATTGTTCCATAAAAAACGCACCACGACATAAAACGTCAACGTCATGACATAAAACGCTGGTCAATATCCATAATAAAATGGATATAATCCATAAAATTGATCAATGTGATCCAAAATTTATGTAAAATTTATCAATAGAATGTCAGAAATGTACCGTTATATATCTAGGGTATGATCGATAAAATTGTGCGGATTACCCATAAACATTTAACAAATGTTCCTAAAATGGTTTAATGGCGTTCCTTAAATTTGCAAAAAATATTAAAAATTTTCCATAAATAAATTGTCAATGATCCATAAAACAATGAATAATGAACTATAAACTTATAAAAATGATCCGTAGCAAAGCAACTTTATGCACTTAAACATATGCCTGCATTTTTTGAGTTTTGGTCACTATTTTTTCAAATTTTTGGTCCATAAAGATTGAGAAATTGATCCCTAACATTCCCGTTAGACGGATGCAAATTTTGAAATGTTCTCACTCCTATACTTAAACGATTTCAAATCGTGTCCTGAACAACATCTTAAAATTTGAGCACATATGATAAGAAACTAACACTAATTAGAATATTTTACTACGAAATTGCGAGAACTATGTAGAGAGCAAACTTTTCGTTCAATAGTTAGTCTTATAGAAAATTTTCTCAACTACAATTTTGCCAAACATAGGTTTTCAGAAAAACGTCCAGTAGGAATGTGCTTAATCAATTCATAAGAGATTGATAATCTTTTGGCATGATCAATCAGCTACTCAGTCAGACACACGATGGTCCGAGAGTCGAAGTGACGTTTGTCACTTGGTAAAGTGAGAAAAGTCACCTGCAGTGACTCTTCTGGGTTAATCAAATGGAGAGTCACGTCACTGCAGGTGAATTTTCTCACTTCACCAAGTGACAAACGTCACATCGACTCTCGGAATAACCCTCACTATATTGTAAAATGTAACATAGTAGCCACGATTTCTTGTGCTTTACTCCAAGTGCTAGAAATACCAATGTTGCCTGCTGAGCAGTTGAAGATTGAAGAACTTAGGCGGTAGAAACCGGTTGACATCGAACGACTGATTCAAGCATTTGCCCGGTATAATGCAAACGGAGGATATTTTTTGTAGTTAGGTCCGTTGAGCGATAGCGAGTTGGACGGCAAGCGTTTGCCCGGAATAATTTTATTAAAAATATCTGAATTAACCGTTCGATCAACTCTTTAATTTGACTTGTAGTTCTTTACGTACACGAGTGCGCTTTGGGATCGCAAAAGTAAGTCAACTTTCTGAAAATTGAAATCTTCTCCATAGTGATCCTTCTTTTACAGCAATATTTAAGCCGCATAGCTAAAGTAACGGACATGTTAATAAATCTGAGTAGTAGCGCAGTCAAGGATTGACTTCCTCGTAGCCAAAATTGAAGTAATTCTGGCATAATTTATGGATCCAACATAGTATTTTAAGTGCACAAAATTGATTTGCTATGGACCATATTTAGAAGTTTGCGGTACATATTCTGAATCATTGGCGATTTATTTATGGAATATTTTCAATTTTGATCATCTGCATATATTTCAGTTCACAAGCGTTACATTCTATGGATCAATTTAACAAGTTAAAGGAATGATATTGAACCTTTTATGGAACATTTGAAATATGTTTATGGGTTATCCGTAGAATTTTATCGATCATTCTCTAAATATATAACGGTACATTTTTGAAATTTTATTGCTTAAATTTATATTAGCATAGATAACATTGCTGTATTTTATGGATCATTTTCATTTTATTATATATTTTCATCAGAGCCTTATGGGTCATAGATACTTTTTTTATGGAACGAATTTCAAGTTTTTATGGATCATTTCTTCAGTTTAAAGGTGCAAACTTAAGGCGCCCGTTTAATCAAGTCATAAATTTGACCTGTGGTTATTTATGTGAAGGAGAGCTCTTTACCAAATTTCTTTACAAACATGCGTCGCAGTTGCAGGGAGATCAAATAATTTTAAGTGCATAAAGTTAATCCAATCCAAATCCAATCCAAATCCAATCCAAATCCAATCCAAATTCAATCCAAATCCAATCCAAATTCCAAATCCAAATCCAATCCAAATCCAATCCAATCCAAATCCAATCCAAATCCAATCCAAATCCAATCCAAATCCAATCCAAATCCAATCCAAATCCAAATCCAAATCAATCCAAATCCAATCCAAATCCAATCCAAAAATCCAATCCAAATCCAATCCAAATCCAATCCAAATCCAATCCAAATCCAATCCAAAAATCCAACCAATCCAAATCCAATCCAAATCCAATCCAAATCCAAAATCCAATTCCAATCCAAAATCCAATCCAAAATCCAACCCAAATCCAATCCAAATCCAATCCAAATCCAACCCAAATCCAATCCAAATCCAATCCAAATCCAATCCAAATCCAATCCAAATCCAATCCAAATCCAATCCAAATCCAATCCAAATCCAATCCAAATCCAATCCAAATCCAATCCAAATCCAATCCAAATCCAATCCAAATCCAATCCAAATCCAATCCAAATCCAATCCAAATCCAATCCAAATCCAATCCAAATCCAATCCAAATCCAATCCAAATCCAATCCAAATCCAATCCAAATCCAATCCAAATCCAATCCAAATCCAATCCAAATCCAATCCAAATCCAATGCAAATCCAATCCAAATCCAATCCAAATCCAATCCAAATGCAATTGTCGCAATTTGGTGTCATCAGTTTTTCATATGTCGATAGTTCGGCTCGTTTTTAGCCTGATGCACGGTTGTAGACGACACTCCCAGTTTGTTTGCATTATCTAGGACGGATAGGTTCGGGTTCCGTTTGAAACCGCTGACGACTCTTTTTGTCGCAGCGGCGACTTGCGGTTTTTCAATTTACCCCGAACTGCGTTGCTTGCTATCACTTTCATTACGTTGGTTACAGTTGATTGGGCCACTTATAATAATCTTGCTCATTAGGCAAGCTTCTCGCAAAATAGATCAAACCATTCTGCACGCACACATTTTAAAATGGGGAGTTCAGATAAGGATAAAATGCACTTTTAAAATAAATTTGTCAATTTCAAGTTGACTTAATGTTGATTCTTTATTAGCAGCTATATGTTGTTCACAACGAGTAATTTATTTGCAATTATACTCAACTCAACAAACCTCTGATTGCCCATTCTGTCAATGAGCGGTTTTATTAAACTAAAGAAAATTTATTCAATATAGGTTGGTTATTTCAACTTTCATGAAGCATATGCACTTAACAAATAATACAATAGTCCCTCTTTAAGAGAATTCCCTGTTAAATAACTACACTCAGTTGGCGCTGCATTCGGAATTATGCACCGGAATAAAATTCCATTCCGTTCCTCATCAGTGACCCCTTCCGAACATAACACCTCGCGTCATTTGCAGTTGCATTCCCTGAATCCTAGCACGTCCAGTGTCAGCCGGGGGTTTGTTTTGGGAGTGAAAAACGGTTATTGTAACGTGTCACCACTCGGATTGGGCCATAAATATTCAGTGCTCTTTGGCGGATCTTTCCAATCGAGGTGAACTTTGATAGTGTATCGTTATTCCTCCGATTTGACCGTGTCAATTACTAGCTGAATGCGATAGGTGCGAGTCAAGTAACGAGATTTATTAGTTTCGGAGGTGGTTGGGTGTTAGCTGGCACCTGAAGGTGGTTTCGTTGGTAAAGGGTTGCCAGAAGCGTGGAATAATGGCTGCTGCTTTCAATTTGAGATGAAAAAATGATGTAATGAATTCTGCATGTCACTTTACGAGTTCTGTTGATCATTTGTAATCCATGAATTTATTGATTGAACAATCGACCAGCTTCGACACAATTCTTTCGATGGAAATCTAAACTATGTGAGTCCAAACTTATTGCTTCAGTTTATGCAAACTACTCTCTTCGGCATAATTTGCTTCGTTTGGCGAGTTGCAGATGGATGGGAAAATGTACCGACCATGTAACTCGTTCCGCAAAATTTCCCACACCTATTTGCAACGTCTATGCCAAGGCCAATTGTCACGAACGACGACACGGCAGCAAGAATCGCCTAAAATGCTTCCGTCTTATGCAAATGACCCACTTTCTAAGTTGATTATGGATTCCAGTTGATTAGCATATTGCGACAAAGTTTGCAAAGTTTTTTTTTCTTCTGATGAGTTTTACACTTTTGCTATTCTAGCTTCTCCACAACGTCATCTGGTGCGAATTTGAATGATCTAAAATAGTTGTATCTTTAGATGGACTTTTTACCAGACTGTCAGTTTGAAAAAAGGACTGTTGATTTGTTCACATCTGTACTTGAGGCTTGTGTCTACCACAACGCATTTAAGTTTGCAAATTTTCCAATGTTTTATTGGGACATTGGAAAATCATTTTTTCTCCGGAATAATAATCCTAAATCTCATTAAACTCGACGTCATCATCGTTGCACATATCGCAAAGGGCAAAGTACAACATCGGCGTGATTGTTTAATAATTAACAGATTATCGCACTCCGGTACCCGTTAAACTCAAGACTCACTTCGGAGGGTTCGTGATGGATGTGCTTGTGCAGGGCAAGAGCCGAGCTAATACCCCATTTTCACCCATCATCGTCGTTCTAGTACTGAACATCGTCGTTAGTAGCGGTTGGCATCAAGTGTGTGTGCTTTGGCGAGGAGTATGAATTTTGAATTAGACCTTGGGAAATCTATTCATGGGAACATAATCCGAAACCGGTGGTAATCGATTTCTGCATTGGACGACTAGGAACATCGACTTAGAATTCACAAGGCATCTGTGAGTTGATTATGAGCCGTTAGTGGAAGCTCTGTTCAATCGAAGCTCAATCGGATGAATTAGACAAACCATGAAAATGCGTGAGTGCTAGAAGTTTTGAGATTTTTATGCTTTCATCGTTTATATCGAACGCACATACTTCCTCTTGGAAGTGTTCTTAAGATTCCTTTCAGAAACAGTCCTTATTGTGAACTATCCAAAGCTCTAAATCATCAACTTTCCCCATTCAATGTTTTCCATACTTCCACAACGTAACGTCCCCGATTCCCGAACAACAAACACCATTTCGAAACGCTGCCATTTCGTGGGGTGCTGAAACACATTACATTATTCATATTCATTCGCCCTTAGGCGGCAACTGCGGTAGCGACAACGACGTCCTTCTCGCGTTTATGGATGCTTAAACAGCCCGCTAGCTTTCTTTCGTCTCGCCATACTCGTCCTTTCGGAGGGTGTCGGATGAATTGTGGAACCGTTTGTTGCTTCATTTGTTTCATTCGTCCATTACATATTTTAGCCGGAAGTGATTTAAAGATGAAAGTTCCGCTACTGACTGGACTGTAATGCTGCATTGTGGGAATTGTATGTATGAAACCACAGATAAAACTATTTGTTGAATGTTGCATTCAAACAGATTGTTGTCAAGGGGGCGACCCCGGCGTAGTGGATAACATCCATACCTCTCACGCCAAAGTCACGCCCAAGGACAAGTAACGAAAATACCCAAAACAGGTATTTGAGTGACTACGACGAGAGATGAACTAGCCCGAGGCTGAAAATCTCGATAATCAAGAAACACAAAAAAAAGATTGTTAAATTAAACAAATCTAATGATAAATCACATTTATTTCCCATATTATCTTGAACAACCTAAGTCCTGGCGAGTGTGAACTTTTAAGTGGAATACCTGTAACTAGAAAATGAGAAGAAAGATTACAAATTTCCATTTAATTGCAACTTTCCTTTATTGCTTATCTTGACAGATATGCGTATTTCGTCTACAATGTGCAGACTTCTTCAGTATCGTGTACTAATACTCGACACTAAAGAAGTCTGCACATTGTAGATGAAATACGCGTATTGGTCAAGATAAGCAATAAAGGTTTATTGAAGATTTTTTTACGACGGTAAAAGTACCGCGTGAAAAAAAAACCACGTTAAAAAACGGAGTTATTTAAAAAAACAAAGTAAAAAAAATTATACAAAAAAAACGCGTTATTTCAAAAACGACCTAAAAACGTGAAGTCGCGGTAGATGTGAAAAAAAACTACATTTCATACTAGCTTAACCCGGTGTGAGCTTTGCTACGCTTGCAACTAAATGAATGAAAATATAATAGAGCTGGCGCTTTCGTGGTTTTTCTTAGAAATGAGTTTTGTTCAAAAATTTTCGTTTGCTAATTTGTGTAATTTCTGCAAAATTAAACGGAGGTGTGTGTTTTTAATAATATCCTCAGATTATCTTCAAACAACGCCGCATCCGTTTTAACGTTATTTTCACTTGCATAACCTCAGATTAACTTCTTGTGCATATGTTGCACTGAGAGTAACTCAAGCATTCCCCATTCTTGACTAAAAAGGGATTGAAACTTCTATCAGTACATGTTGCTTTCCCCACGAAATGCACATTTTATGCTTTAGTAGTCTAGTCTCTTGTTTGGTTGAAATTTATGTTTCATTTGTATGAGCGCAGACCCCCCCCCCCCCCCCCCCCCCCTAAAGCGAGAAACAGAAGTTTCTGCACAACTCAAGAACTAATCAAGCAAATCGAACCAATTTTAACATGTGGGGATTTTTGGAAGCAAGAACGAGCAAGGAGTGTATCGAAAATAAGCTATCCACAAACTTCCTTTCAAATTTTGTTAAAAACCGATATTTTATTCAAACAAAAAGTTGATCCTTTATTGTACGAGGTTAAACTTGAACATAATGAAGACCGGATGAAATTTAAGTTATTCCTTCACGAATTTTCGAACTTTGGATCGAATGCTCTTCATCAAGTTCCGGACAAGTGTTGCATCGCATTTTTTGACGCTTGAGCCCCTCCTGCATGTTTCCAGCTGCCTTACCAGTCTTCTTGAAGACCCTCTTCACGATTGCCCAGTAACGTTCGATGGGTCGAAGCTGAGGGCAATTTGGTGGATTGATATTTTTCTCAACGAAATCTATACCCTTTTCCGCAAGCCAATTGAGAGTGGTTTTGGCATAGTGAGCCGACGCTAAATCCGGCCAAAACAGTGTACTATGCTTCTTATATAAAGGCAACAATCTCTTCTGGAGACACTCAGATCGATAGATTTCCGCATTTATAGTTCCGGTAGTGTAAACAATGGTTGACTTCAAACCACAGGAACATATTGCTTGCCATACCAGTACCTTTCGACCGAATTTCTCCACTTGAATCGACCTGTCCGCATCGCTCACATCCTCCCCAACGACGGCAGTAAAGTATTGTGGACCTGGAAGGGTTTTTGAGTCCTCCTTTACATAGGTCTCATCGTCCATCAAAACGCATGTATCCGGACGCTGCAAAAGACGCGAATACAATTTCCGGGCCCTTGTTGCTGCTCGCTTCTTCTGTTCTGCACTTTGTTTCGAGATTTTCTGCTTCTTGTAGGTCTTCAGGTGGTTTCGCCTCTTGATACGCTGGATCATTCAGACACTCGTTCCTGCTTTTTTGGCCAAATCACGTATTGACATTGATTTGTTCTTCATGATTAGAGATACCACTTTCTGCTCCAGTTTCGGGTTGGAAGAACCGGGTTTTCTGCCTCTTCCTGGTAGCTCATCCAAAGAATAGTGTTCCCCAAACTTATTAATGATGGTTTTAACACTCGCATGATGAATTCCAAACCGCTTCGCCAATTTTCGTATAGTAATACCCTTCTCACTTAGCCATGTGTCCAGAACCTTAATTTTCACTTCCTCTCAATACGCGACATTTTGAAAACGCAGAATTTCAACCGCACAAACAAGTAAACAAAAGAAAGCTGACAGTCAAACGCACAGCATGCAGTGTTCAGAGCATAAAAAACCATCACAAATACATGCGTACAACGCAAATGTTATCCACTTATATTCGATACACTCCTTATATTGTTGTTCAAGACCCCTCCCTTTTCTGAAGGGGGGGGATAGCATTCATTAATAGGAAACACAAAATTTTGTAGAACTCGAGAACTAATCTAGCAAATAGAACCAAATTTGGCAAATGAGGGGTTTTGAAGGCAATGATTGTAAGGTGGTTTGAGAAACCTCCTTCCTCTGGAAGGGAGGGCTCCCATACAATTGAAATACAAATTTCTACCAAACATGAGAATTATCCAGGTTGCTACAACACAAAACGTGTATTTCTCGGGAAAAAAGCATGTTTGAACCCCTGCTTAGTCAAGAAAAAAAAACTCCTTTCGATAAAACAACCATAAACGTGCCAGTTCAATTGAATTTTCATTCATTTCGTCGCAAGCGTAGCAGCGCTCGCACCGGGTTCAGATGAGCATGAGCATGAGCACGATTGACCGCCCGAGGTTGCTACTCCGTAATTGCCAGAGCAGCTGTTATTACACAGAGAACCAAAAGATGATGCTTGGGACCAGCATACATCCTCAATGTGTGAAAACTAGTGATCCCAAACCAAGGCAATACCGGCGCCGGCCTCGCCCGAATGCAGAACAAGTAGGGAATGGGTAGGAATATGTTGACGTGATACTCGCTTTATTGGAAGCCGAGAACACCTCTGCACTCCCACGAGAAATCACTGGGATGTTGGATAAAATGGTTGGTTTGCAGCGGGATCTGTTTTGGTAAACGGTGTGCTGAATTCAACTGACGTTGGCAACGAATGAGATATTTAACTATGTTCCCGAATTATTCTCTGTACAGAGATGCACATTAAAGTTATTCAAATTTTGGCACCGATTTAAACAGGATGCTGTTGGGGCCACTCACAAGTGTGGGTGGATTATTTCAATGGAATACAAGAATATGTTGAGATATCCAAATTGACGAATGATTTAAACCAAAAGCAAGGATGCTGTTGGGACCACTTACAAGTGTGGATGGTTTATTTCACCAGAATACAAAAATATGTTAAATCATCGAGTTTGGTGACCGGTTGAAACCAACAGCAAGGATGGTGTTGGGGCCGCTCACAGGTGTGGGTTGATTATTTCAATGGAATACAAGAATATGTTGAGACATCCAATTTGACTACCGATTTTGATCAACAGCAAGGATGCTGTTAGGGTCACTCACAAGTGTGGATTGATTATTTCACCAGAATACAAATGGTCTATTTCAATGGATTACAAGAATACGTTAAAAACATCTAGTTTGAGGACGATTTAAACCATCAGTAAAGATACTGTTGGGGCCACTCAAGGGTGGGTGTGGGTGGTTTATTTCAATGAAAAAAAGAATATGGTGAGATATCCAATTCGACGACCGATTTAAACCAACAGTAAAGATGTTGTTGGGGCCACTCTCAAGTGTTGGTGGTTAATAGAAAAAGATCTTATATTACACAGCAGTAACACATCTGCACTACCTAGAATCAGCCTCCCTAAAACCCTGAAGCAGATAAAAATAAAGAATTTAAATATCATAGAAGAGAAAAATGCTATTAATACAAATTTCCAACTTGAATATTGTACATGGCATTTTAAGACACGATTAAATTAGTTGACCATGTAAAAAGCGGCTACAGTAAGTCAATACGAGAACATAATATGCGTATGTACAAAACATATCTGACATCCACTGGTTTGGTACTGAAAAAATATAATTAGATATGTACTAATATCCAAATAGTCCTGGAAAAGCTGAAAACAGAAAATATCATTCCAAATATCAAAAATATAATTTCAATGAAAGTTATTATTTTACAAGACATGTTGTTGAAACATGTCTTTAAATTGTTCTAGTTACATTTCTATGATAGAAATCGGAGCGATCGAAGAGCCCACTGTGATGGTTTCTGAAATAAATGGCTTATCTAATTCTAATACCACTAAACACAACATTAGAATATAATTCTATACTGCCTATAAGCTCATGCCAGTCCTTTAAGAATAAGTTAATGTCCAGAAGTGCAAATTCAAAGTAAATGTTATGCTGAAATGCTGAAAAACAAACTCAGCCTTTTATCCATGTCATGTTACTCCAGGCTCCTGAGATAAATGGTTTTGGAATGCAAAGATGATTCCAAAGCCAGCTGAAATCATTAATTGATATGAGAATGGAAAATTATATGATATGATTTACAGGTCGCACCCCCTCACTATTGTCGAAATGACAACATTGCCCAGGCTACGCCAACCAGCGTGTCCATGTTTCAGCTGGCAGTCTTTTGTGATCATATGACTCGTGGAGGCGTGAGGTAGGAACTTGTGAGACCCTCCTTCGAAGTTGTCAACTCACCATTTGAAGCCCAAGCTTGCGTCGGGTTCAGATAGTGATTAATAAAGTTTTGTTTTATGATTGTATCATGAATGAATTTCAATACTTGCCTAACGCTCAATAATAAAGATATCTAATCTAATCTTATCTACTTGCCTAACGTCGGCATTTAAAAAAATGGACAAGAATTGCCGATTTTACATGGGTTTACCTTCACCCGCACTGATTAAACTGCAGAAACACATGCAGCATCAATCATAGTAACCCATGAGTTAGCAGACAAAATTTTACAGCTCTATCAGTCGAACTCTAACCGTGATGGCAAAAACAGTGAAGCAACTCCGTTCAGAAGTGTGGCCCCCCACCGCGTCGAAAACGGACATCGTGCGGCACTTTGTAAAAGCCGGATACGCCCATTCCGGCATGGACAACATCTTGGCACTATTAGACAACAATCAGAGCATCGAAAGAGAGCCCGGTTCCGGACGGCCGACGACCCTGAGCGACAAGAAGCTCCAAAAGATGCTGAAGAGGAAGACCGAGGGAAAAGTGACTACATCGCATTGTGCGCTTGGCCGGGAGGTCGGTTCAACCGGCCAAACAGTGAAAAAGTACCTGGCGAACATGAACGTACATGTCAGGAAGCATCACGACGTGGCGGTGGTGATGGACAGCGAGACCTATCTCTCCCTGGATGGCAACGACTAGCAGGGCACTTCGTATTTTACATCCCCCACGAAGGATGTGTGCTCCGAGGTGAAGTTTATTTCACACACCAAATAATTCAATAGCAACAGTGAAAAATAAAAGATTGCATGCGATCAGCATTAATATACAAACAAATGCAGATGCTATAAAAATCCATCTGCATGCATATGCTAGTCAAAAGTTTGAACAGTCATGCTGATTACATGCTCCTATGGACGTTTTTTTGAGCTGGGTAAGCCATCCACCCCTACATGTTGCCGTTACAAATCCTGCTCTATGGGAGAACCAATTGTAGGAGAAATGGGGGTAAAATATACAGACGGAGTGAAATGAGTAATCACAATTTCAACCATTTATCCGATTATTTGTTAGAAATTTTGAACCTTTATTAGCATCAAGCTAAATGTAACCTAAATAAAATGATAAGATGTTTGGTTAAAATGGTAATTAAGCACTTAACTCCTCTGAAAGCTTTTCTTCCACTTCCCCTACCGTGTTATGTTTTGCTTTGGATGTTGATTGTACATTTCCCAATTTGCAAACTTCTTGGCAATACTATTTCAAGGTTGTACGAAATCCAATTGCACCACTTTTAAATGGCTGTAACTTTTACCCGTTGGGTATTTTCTATTGAAATATTGGGTGAAATTTGTTCAATGTGTATTTTGTGTAAGTTTCACTAGCAGATGTGCAATCGTTGCGAAGATGGAGTTGGAAGAACAAAAGCGGCGCAAAGAAATTTTGCGCACGTACCTCGAAAATCCGGATCTTTCTCATCGTGCCATCAGCAGAAAGCTGGGAATGGTACATTCTACGGTGTCTCGTGTTTTAAATCGGTACCACGAACGTTTGACCATCAATCGGAAAGAAAAAAGTGGCAAAAATGGATCTCCGTATAGTGTTAAGGATCACAAGCGGGTAGTTCAAGCTTTCAAGAGGAATCCCAACGGTTCAGTTCGAGATGTGGCGAAGAAACTGAATCTGACCAAAACTTTCGTGCAAGATGCGATAAAACGTGAAGGACTACACACGTACAAAGTCCAAAAGGCACCTAAATCGCCTAATCACTGCTCATAATATAAAGGGTGTATTCGATAAAAATGGCACACACATATATACTAATCAAAATTAAACTGATTATCGGATTTTCTTGAAATTTTCAGGGAATGAAGAACTACTAATGAGTTTTGATTTACAACATTTGTTTTATTCAATTTCGTCTCCCATCCCGAATGCCCGCACCTTCCTTTTCACTCCACCCATCAAATTTTGTACAACCGATTTTCCAAGTGTTTTTGTTGTTTTTACCCAAATTTTCTTCAATTCTAGCTCTGTTTTTATAGTTTTGGGATGATTACGAAGTTCCGTTTTCATAATTGCCCAGAATTTTTCAATTGGACGAAGTTCCGGTGAATTTGGTGGGTTTATATCCTTTGGCACAAAATTGACTCCGTTGGCTCGGTACCACTCCAATACGTTTCGAGCGTAGTGGCAGGATGCTAGATCAGGCCAAAACAGAGTTGATCCTTTGTGCTTCTTAATGAATGGCAAGAGACGCTTCTTAAGGCACTCTTCCGTGTAAATCGCACCGTTTATTGTTCCGGAAGTGATGAAGGGAGCACTTATTTCACCACATCCGCAAATCGCCTGCCAGATTAGAAACTTCTTTGCAAATTTCGATAGCTTCTTCTTTCGAACATCCTCCGGAACATCGAACTTCGACTTGGCAACGAAATATTCTTGCCCAGGAAGTTGACGGAAGTCGGCCTTGACGTATGTTTCGTTATCCATCACCATGCAACCGGATTTGGTGAGCAGCTTCGTGTAAAGTTTCCGGGCGCGGGTTTTCGCAGTGATGTTTTGTTTTTCATTCAGGTGTGGGGCTTTTTGCACTTTGTAAACATGTAACCCAGCACGCTTCATGGTTTTCTGCACAAAACCGACTGACACTTTAGACTTTTTAGCGACATCTCGAATTGACATGTTTGGACGGTTCTTATATAAAAACTATAAGGGACAGCCCAATGGGGTTGTACGCAAAGTTGACGTAGGACTACGTAGCCATGTGTAATGAATTTTATTATTATTATTTTTAATTGCTAGAATAGAGGCTGCATTGATCGATTGGATCAAGAAGCCTTGCCGAAAATCAGTGTATAACACACGACCGGTTTATGTAGACAAAGTTAAACCGTTTGATGCATTGTCTGGTTCAACATGATAGATTAGTTTCGTTCGTTTCGTAGAGCAACATTGAAACGTAGGTGCTGTTCTAATGGGACGTTGGATTGGCATAGATAAGTAAGTATGTTAGAAAATTCTATGATTTGCTCTTTACAAATCTTTTGGCGGTGCTAGACTTCATTTAAATGTTGGTTTGATGAAAGGGCAACGGCTGTGCTGGCAGTGGTGATTGTGTTGATATGATCGACTAGCTGGAGACCATTATCCTTATCGCGTTATAGATGGTTGAAAGTCTGTTTGGGAATTCAAAGTCAATTATTAATGATATTTTTGAACATTGACTTGACAAATCCAACTGATTGAAGCAACAATCTCAAAAATCTATCGAGAAATGATAAAGTTATTAGCGTTCAAAATGTTTCAAATATTCGTGATGGTCGCTATTTTTCAAATTTTCATTTGACTTCTACCCTAGCCGATGGACGTAGTTTAGGTCAAAATAGCGTGGGTGTTCGTAGACCAGCATTAGAATTTAATATGTGAGAAAGTTCTATTGTACACAGAAAGCATTTGGTGGCTCTGAAAAGGGCCGAGTGGTTTGAATGATGATACGGACACGGTCGTATTTGCTACGATGGTGGAGAGGGCCCTGATCTTTATGGCATGAAAGATAGTTGAGGACCTGTTCGAAATATGAATTTTATATGCAAGTACATACAAGGTTTGTTTAAAGAATATGTAACTGTATAAAAATCATTATGTTAATTGGTCATCAATTTAAACGATTATGTTTTTTTTTGCAGGAATTCAATAAACCCTTAATAACTTCTCCAAATGTTTGTTATTCGACTTTAAACTCATGCTATTATTTAAAATAGCTTAAAGATTTATTCGCTCCGATTGCTGCTCTGATACTTTGCAGCCATATTCTGCGACATTTCACTTTCTCTTTCAAACACTTTCTCAAGAGTATTTGATTTCTATTGCAAGGTAGGGACTTTATCCAAGGCACTAAAACGAACAGAAACACTTTCAAGCACTGGTTGGATTTTGAAGAGAACATTACCAACATTGAAAGACTTGTTTTAATAAAATTATGCCTGCAATAGGGAAGTCATAACAAATGCTTCAATATCACATTCCATCGAAAATTGAACCCAATTGCATTTGATTACAAAATAAACAACCAGCCTCTGCTAAAAGTTGATACTGTTCGTGACCACGCTTGACTCTGGTTTGACATTTAGACAACACTACACAGATATGATTACCAAAGCCAACAGACAGCTCGGTTTCATGTTTAAGATCTCCGACGAGTTTCGTGATCCCACCTGTCTGAAAGCATTGTTCTGCTCTCTCGTGCGTTCTATCCTGAAACTTGGAGCCTTGGTGTGGTGTCCGTATCAAATAATCTGGATTGCGAGGATTGAAGCTGTTCGAAGAAAAATTTGTTCGTTATGCTTTCCGTCATCTGCTGTGGAATGATCCTGTCAACCTTCCATCGTACCAGGATCGTTGCTCACTCTTGGGTATTGAAACGTTGGAACATAGGCGTACAGTCATGCAAGCAGTCTTCGCGGCAAAAGTGCTGCTAGGTGAAATCGACTCTCCAGGAATACTGGCAGAACTATCTATCTTCGCTCCTGAACGAGTTCTGCGAACAAGAAATTTTCTGCAGCTCAGAACCCGTGCTGCAAACTACGGCCAACACGATCCAATTCGATTCATGTCATCGCGCTTCAATGAACTCTACGCTCTGTTTGACTTCAACTGTTCCGCTGAGACCTTCCGTCACCGGATTCAGCGTATTTGGATGGAAAGCCGCTAGAAATACTGACAAATACCACATACTGGATACCAGACGACTGATTCCATCACGAAAGATTATTTTTAATTTTACTGACAAGTTTTGTGTGTGTACAAGAATTAATTCTGTTTACTTGCTTTGTATTCCTTTTATTTTTGTTGATAAATGTTGTGTACGGTTTAGAGACAGGGGTTTCTTACGCCACATGGCTTTTCCCCATTACATTTCAATAAGATGTTTAATCAGTTGGAATTATATAAACAAATAAATAAATAAATAAATAAATAAATAAATAAATAAATAAATAAATAAATAATAAATAAATAAATAAATAAATAAATAAATAAATAAATAACATGCCAGCAACCAGCGGGCTGCGATTGCAAGTGGCTAAGAAACTTTAAACGACCCTGAGTTATTTTCTATACCGAAACATGATTTTAAGAAATATTTGGTATTTATCGAACAGAAATAGTGCAAAATTTAGGATCGCCCAGGATTTACGAATAAGGTAAGGTGTCATGCGGATATAATGAGCAAACTCTTATAATAATTCAGAACAACACTCTTTCAAAATCAGAATAGTAGCCCTGAAGAGATCTTTTTGTGTGAAATACATCATATAATAGTTATTGACATTCTGTCGAAATTTGGGAACCAGGGCGCTAAACACAGATGGTTCTATCCCGAAAAATGCCGTTCTGCCTGTATAGACATAGTGATTACGGATTTTTAACACTCAAAATTGCGTTTATCTACATCTTCTACATATATATCGATATCATCTTCAAACATATCAATATCATCATCAAATACATATATCTCTACATTTTTATCATCTACAAATATATCAATATCATGACCATATATCATCTACATATATTTCCAAATAATCGTCATATATGCCTTTACATATACATGTACATCATATTTTGATATCCAAATTCCTACGAGCTTGGCATAGCACACGACTGCATCAAAAATGGCTGTCCAGCCAGCCACTCGCTAGCGACAGCCGCTGAGCCATCATTCTGGCTGGTTGCTCGCCCGCGTACCCTCCTTCAGGGCACTTGCAACCGCCAGCTGCCAGAGCAGTACTGGCCCATTGCCGCTCTGCACAGCTCCATGGCTGCCGAGCGAATGAAGAAAATTTGAAGGTGTCCCCGTTTTATATCGTGCACTGCTGCATGTGAGACGTTCCTTACTTAAATTTGAAGTCTGTGATAGAAAAGTACTGTGCATTTGGTAAATTTACTCTGAAAAATCGGCATTATAAGACATCACCTTATATTTGCGTTAATTTCAATAGTTGAATGTTAAAAATCAATAGTTTTAAATATTGAAATCGAAGCGTAGAAAATGTCCCAATCGATTGGTGCAAACATTTTGGAAATCAATCGTGGAATGACTTAGTTATTAACGTTCAAAACCTATATATTTTTCGTGACGCTCCAAATTTTCGCAATTCGAACGTGTACCCCAGTATTGAAAACACAGACGTAGTCCTACGTCAAAATCTGGGTGGATCGATAGGCGACACGGTGAAGTGAACTTCCACTTAACGTATATTCTGTCAGACCACGACTGCTTTAGACAGTGTCTGCACAAATACGGACATGCGCAGTCCTCCGCGTGCACCGAGTGCGCGGGAATTGAGAGAACCGCGGAACATGTGTTCTTCGCATGATCTCGCTTCGATGGCGCGAGATCCGGAATGAAAGCCGTAAGCGATCACGACACGACTCTGGACAATGTCGTCCGGAGGATTTGTCAAGACCGAGAAATCTGGGACGCGGTATGCATAGCAGCCTCCCAGATTCTCCTCGATCTCCAATCAAAATGGCGAAACAACCAACGTCAGGTCACAGAGACCACCTAAGTACTAAAGTCCTAAGAAGTTAGGCATAGCGGTTCTTGTCACACACACACACACACACACATCATCTATATATATATATATATATATATATATATATATATATATATATATATATATATATATATATATATATATATATATATATATATATATATATATATATATATATATATATATATATATATATATATATATATATATATATATATATATATTTTATATATATATATATATATATATATATATATATATATATATATATATATATATATATATATATATATATATATATATATATATATATATATATATATATATATATATATATATATATATATATATATATATATATATATATATATATATATATATATATATATATATATATATATATATATATATATATATATATATATATATATATATATATATATATATATATATATATATATATATTTTTATATATACAGTCATACCTCGATATAACGTAACCTCGATATAACGTAACTCGATATAACGTAACTTTTACCTCGATATAACGTAACTTTTTTTTTGCCCTTATTTTTGGCAGTTTAAATTATAAACGTGATTTATCTGTCTATCTATAAATACAAAAATAAATTTCAGTCTGTCTGTCTGTCTGTCCGGTCCTTACAGGCTCGGAAAATACTGAACCAATCGGCGTGAAAATGTGTATGCAGGAGTTTTTGGGGCCGGGGAAGGTTTTTGTAATGGATAAAAACGTTCTCCTTCACGACTTGAAAATCGATCAAGTTTCATTTGCTGAGTTGTCAGCTTTTGTCTTCTTTTTTTAATTTCAATGTCTTGTTTTCAACTGGTTCAGCGTTTGACGCAACCGCACCAATGACATCTAACGAAATGGGCACAGAACCCGAATTTTGTCGCTAGCGGAATTCCAGGTTCTCGTTCTGAACGAAGTGATAAAAAAAAAACGCCGCGAAGTGGATGTCTTTTGTCTTATGTATTTGTTTGTCTTATTTTTCAACAAATCCATTTGATCCGGTCCATTTGAACTAAACAGTCCTAGTACAATCTTAGTTCAAAGATGGACTTCAAGTGTCCTTCAACCTATTGCCAAAATTTAAAATGAAAGGCTTGCTATTTTGACATTTCAAGTCCATCGGTTGTAACATCTGAAGTGCATTTGAAGTACGATTGTACTAGGACGGGAAGTACGATTGAAGTAGGAAAAGGGACTTGGCTAATTCAATTGTGCTAGGCTCCGCTATCTGGGAAGGTTTAGTGTAATGTAGCTTGCGATGTTGCGTGCAATGCTTCAACATGGTTTGTATATGCCGTCAAACATCTGTTTTCTGTGGATTATTTGTTTTTGTGTATGTAGTAGGAAGCTAGCTGTTAACACTTTTTTGTTATTACACAACTCATAATTCAAGAAGGTCGACTAAGTCGGAGGTTTTTTGAAAAATGGATCGTGTGTCGCGTAAACAAGACAAAAAACATAACCGTGTTGGTTTACTACTAGCGGATAAAATAAAAATTATTGAAAATCTAGGAAATGCTGCTTCGATGAATGAAATAATGAAGAAGTACAATGTTCGGTCTGCATCTACCATCTATGCCATGAAATATGCAAAGGACATGTGTAAGAAACTTAAATGATATTCCGTGAAAACAATTTAACATGTTTTGTTTTTAATTTATAGCAAAACGAAAGCGTTTCAAGAATACTCGATACTCACAGGTTGACAAAGCTCTCTACATCTGGTTTTTGCAAAAAAGCGTTATTGCTGACGAAAGTGGGCTCTTTTACTAGAAATCTCTAACATGAACATATGTTGAGAGAGACACCAAATCAAAAAAGATCGGATCACGTTCATGCCTTGATGCATCAAATCGCTCAAATTACCGTTTATGTTGATTGGAAAGTCTCATATACCTCGAGCACTCAAAAATCTTAAGGAGTTGCCTGTATACTACAGGGCATCCAAGAGCGCTTGGACGATGGAAAAGGAGCTCTTTAAAGAGTGTTTTTTTTTTTTTGGGAATCCGTCCTGAAAGTGACCGCTTACCTCAAGTCAAAAGGACTTCCTCTAAGAGCCGCCCTTGTGTTGGACAATTGCACAGCTCATTACAATGCAGATGAGCTGAATGCTGCCAATGGATCTATTTTTACCATATTACTCCCTGCAAATACCACCGCAAATTGGTTCGATCTGGTAATCAGATACGCGGAAGAGAACAATTGGCCACTGACTACACAGTTCTCGCTGCAACAGATACGTACCAATGTCATGGACATCGTAATTCACAATCAGCAGTAAGAAGGCTACAGTGTAGGAATGTTGTTTTGCTATTTTGTACTGGTTTGTGATTTGTTGGGAATTTGAGTTCTAGTTTTATGTATAAAGAATGGTAATATCAGGAGATTATTCACTCTGCCACGTTGTGTTTGTGTTTCAGGGTGTCGGAAGGTGTCATAAATACAATCAAAAATTTATCCCTACTGGCAACCATGGACCATTTTGACTTTTAATTCACCCACGTTCAAACATCATCTGAATCACATCAGTGCAAGCAAGAGGGCAACAAACAGTGCAAAAACAAATAATCAATTCGCGTAAGTGGTGCCAGAGATAAATTTATCTTCCATGTGGTGAGGAGTGAGTTTGAAGTGTGTCGAATTGTGTTTTTGAGGGTGTTAACACATGGTGTCGGAGTGAATTACCCCCTGGGTAGTATGGAATAAGCTGTAATAAAATTTTAGTGCTTTTTATTTATACATCATTAAAAGAATACTGCTAATAGATAAAAAAATACAAGAAAAAAATATATTAAAAAAATGAAAGGATCAATAAACAAATAAAAAAAAGAATATAAAAAATAATTAAAAAAATTGGAAAAACGTAGGTAAGAAGGGCTGGAACACCCTGCTGGGTAAATAACATTGATTTTACGTTAATTCTTTTATAGAAAAAAAGAGATGAAAAAAAAATTTGGAAAAAAAATTTTGCTTCGATAAAACGTAACTTCGATATAACGTAACGAAAATAAAAATTGAGTTACGTTATATCGAGGTATGACTGTAGTTATACACTTGCAAAAATAAGTTTGATAAGACATTTTCCAGTATGTATCACGAAAAGTTACACAACTCTTTTTATAAAGGCAGAAACATTCGAGGGATATGGATTTAATGTCGGTCTATAGGCACCAAATTGGGTCTATTTGTGGATGCAACTTCGTCCCATAAGATGAATTTAGTACTAAATGCAGTCTTTGTACGGTTTTTTTTTTTTTATTTTAAGAATTAAGGTATTGTAAGCTGTACTCGATTTACTGAATACAACATTTTACAAAACAAACTAAAGTAAAACAGCCTCGAAACACTTAAGCGGTGTTCATATATGATTTATCAGCCATTCAATAATGAAAACATTATAATTCACTATTCAATGATTTTGTTTCTTCGATTTGTGTTTAGATGAGCCACTTGAATATAAACAACCACAAATTCATGCATATCCACTTGAAATTTTACCAATAACCACCTTTTTACTACGTTATTGATACAACAGGCCATAGTTGGGAACATACAAAAAAATATGTCCCCAACATTGGGCCTACGATTTTCTTGTAAAATCATTGTTATCTTAGCATTGTAACAGTTAGTTTGTAACGTGTAACTTTTTTCTGCACATCCAGACTTCATTATTTGCTTTATCGATCCAATTAAGCCAAATTTAGATCACTTGGAGATCGTGAGGATCATCTGTTCAGCATAACCAGTGAAATCAGGATGCCCCAAAAGTTCAAGAAATCGAAAAATTACACGGAAGTAAACACCTATAAGTTGATTAATATTGTCTCAATTGCTTCGGATTACATCGGTCATGCTTATAGCAGCATGATTTGGTTGATTATCGCTAAATTAATGACACATTTGGTACACAGGCCGAATCAAGGAGCTAGGCTAACATTACATCCCGTTACCCTATGTTGAAGTTTTTTTTTTTCGATTCTCCATACATTTTATATTTAGTAAAAAAACCCAAACCTGCTGGGGCCCCATTTTTAAAAAATTTAAAAAGGACAAAAAACATCACATCTTCTTTTCATTTTTTAAAAAAATTATTCCAAGGGGGGCATGTCTCCCTTGACTCCGATATCATTTAAAATTTAAACAAAAATTTTATAATTTCTTTCCCCGCAAGAAAATATTTTTTTTTCTACAGGACCACCACAACCAGCAAAATGGTAGGTGTACAGCATCTCTTTTTTTTTCTTACCCTGGTTGAGTATGTGTTTTATAGGTTCCAGAATGTTTCAAGGGTGATGATTTGGGGTTGTTTCCCCAAAACTTTGAAGAATCATTGCTGTTCTTTGAACCTGGTCCTAAAATCAACACTAAATATGACATCGATAATGTTTTAAAGAATTGTCAAGAAACACTACAAGAATGCATTATACTGCTTCCAACAAGACACTACACCGTCCCACCAGAAAAAGCTACACAGGCTTGGTGTGAGGACAATTTTCCGGATTTTATTTCGTCGAACGAACGGCCTTCACCTTATTTGAATCCACTCGACTTCTACGCATGGGGCTACATGCTGGACAAACTGGGGACTACCAAAGCACTAACCGTGGACGCTTAAGATACGTTAGATGAAAATAAATTAGGAATGACATGCCTCAAGGTATCGTGCGTGCCAGCTGTGACGCTTTCCAACAACGCATGCGGTCGGGAATCAAAGCAAAGGGAGAAAGATTTGAACTGAACTAAATTAAGACACATGTTAAAGATATACCAAACAGGAAATACATTGAAAATTAAGATTTATTAAAGCTTCTCATTTACCATATAACCACTGATAGGCATATTCACGCACCCTGTTCACTAGAGGAATGGATCGAAACCGGCACGATATGGAGTTTTACTTAATAGGAATCAATTAAAGATAACCCATCGCTAAAAATCAATATGGTTCAACGAGTAGATCATTATGATTGAGTTCAAATGTTAATACAAGATGTTGAACTGAAAATCCGGATTCAAGCTGTTCTAAACTTTAGCAATGTTCATGCACTGCTACGACTTTGAAGTCACGTGGTAGAAGCAAGGTTAAGAGGAAAGGTGGGTTTTCGATTCTAAAATTACATATGCTTTACATAAATTTGTCAATCCTAGCTGCTCACTTTAAACAATGTTTGAACACTGTATGATTGAAGCAACCCAGTGAATAAACATTAAAATTTTCGCCAATTATTGTCTTCTCATGAATTATTCAAAGGTGAGTGCTCCCGATGAATTAAAAACTCTACAGCCAGTTCTCTTACTTCGTTAATAAAAAAACGGCTATACAAACATGAAATGTTGAAAAACATCCGAAATGTTTGGTTTCAATTACTGTATGTTTTGGAATCATTATTCACTCTGCAAATCCAACAAACATTTCGATGGCAATTTATAAACAAGTCCAACTAGAGTAGACCGATTTGCAATTCGGCCATATGTCACATTTGCTTATTTTCTAGGTTTTTCTGTTATCCGAGAATAAAATGCAGTATCGAGTGATATGGATGAGAGAGATTTGTTGTGAAAACATTACGCGTGCTATATGGGATCAAATTTGAAAAGGTTTTTTCATTGCATCAGGCATCAAGATTTATTTTTATCGATTTTATAAACCAAACAAAATCCTCAATAAGCAATGCCGATCAGCTCACAGACAAAAGTCAACCACTAATGATGTCAAAAGTATACAGCTGATACCATTTACGGTTGCAGAACTTAAAAGCTATGAAGGTGGTGGTATTCGCCGCTTGTTTGTAGAGTTTCTACGCATGAGTGTTTGCACTTCAAGTGAGTTTGCGCCTGTTTGCAACTCAGCGAATTGCATGTTGAATTTGTTGTTTTAATTTCCAGTGACAAGCAAAAGCAACCAGTATGTGTGCTTGTGCACATTAAAAGCTTAGGAGCATATTTTAATTATTTTATCATCTGCAGGTACACCCAGAGGACACGGCAAACCTACCATATCATCTCGTTCCTCAACGACGCTGAGGCAGTGCCGGTCTGAACCCGCTCAAGCATTCTGGAGGGGACGACCAACGACGACGATGACGACGACGACGACGACGACGACGACTATTGCATACGACGAGCTTCATTATAAGCCTTCAGGATGAAAAGAAAACGCTTTTATGTGCTCCTATGTGTATACATAAATGTACACAAACCAGAACGGAACTTGGATGAATAACTGTTCCTTCTACAGCAGCTCTGAGAACTGAGATAGGATTTCATGTGATGGGTGGCAGGCAAGTTGGGTCGTTTTTTTAAACAGGGCAAGGAATGTTTGTGTGTGACTTACATGAAATCATAATGCTTGCCACTTTACTTCCGGAAACTTGCCCCTGTCATCATCATTACTGGTGCTGTATTCCGCGATCAGGACGCCCTGTGCTACTGCCGTCTGTTACCAGAGGTAGTGAGTTGAATATTCCGGAACAGGTCGAGAAAATAATCCACTCTCTAATATGTCAAGTCCATCGGACTCCAGCCGGGGTTTTCGGTACTCTGTTCTTAAATCCGCGTCTCATCGCTTGTTTCGAACTGCATTCAGGAACAGTCAAAATTGTGTACCGTTTACTCTTCAACCGTATCTGGGAAAGCTCCCACTTCGGCTCGGAAAGCAACCTTTTCCTACCAGGATCACCGTCATTCTAGGCTGCACCTTTTCACTTAATGTGAGTCCTTTTCGTCAACTGGTCTTGATTGTGTTTGGCCTTCGGTAGGAGAACGAGAAAGTTAGGTAGCCACGAAGCCTAAAAAGTTTTCAAAGGCACACATACACACATATCCACAATGGCAACAAGAAGGGCGTCTGTGCTTTCCAAGGGAGGTGATATTAGGGGTATGACGGAAACGACTTGCGATGGCAAAAAATGAATGAATTCTATGGGACACACTTGCTCGCAAGTCACTTGCCGCACGGCGATGTTCACGGCAGGTATGGAAATTCGCCGTCGTGCAGACGAGAAGCGCATAGTGAAAATGTCACATACTTTATGCAAATATTTTTTTGCGCCTGATGTGAGTAAACACATCTTCTGCACAATCTCGTTAGGAGCAGCATAAGCCGCGAGCTATTCAGTGGCGTGGCTTTGGGTTTGCGCCCGTACCGTTCCGCGAGGAGGACAGGTGGTCCTGTAATGGACACAACGTTTCATTATGAATGTAAAGTGCCTTTGGCAGCAGCAGGGTGAAGTTCCGTGACGATGATGATGGTGATGGCTCTAAAATGTTGCTGCCAAATTAAAAGAATAACATGCATTAATGCACGATGGTGGTTGGCCGTACTTTGCGTCTCATGAATGCTAAAAAAGATTTCGTGGTGCGAGATAAAATATTAAGTTAAGTTTATTGAATAAGTCTCTAGATGTGGTCTTCTTATTTAACCATCACTGGTTGAAAGTGGTTTAAAAGTAAGAATCTGCGTTTTATAATGCATCTTTTTTTTTAACGTTAGAAGTTTGTACTATTGCTAAGAGCTGATCACTCAAATCACACATACTTAATAAATTATAATGAAAGGCAAACGGCGATATTCTTACATTTCGCGCTCCGTTGCTTTGGAAGTTTCGTATGATGTAGCACGGAAGCAACGTTCGACAGCAATGGGCTCTTCTCTTTGTTAGACTTGATCAAGCTTTAATAACCACTGATTATTCTCACCATGCTATTGTATGAAGAGCCAAAACGGGTTGGGTGGAGCGATAGGCAACATCACTTGAACGTATTTACAGGGAAATAAAGAATCTCCTTCCAACAACAAGATTCGACATGATGCATAACATGAGGAAAATAAAAAAGAATCAGCTGGCAGCCTAGCGGATTTGCAAAGAAAATTTAAGCTAACAATACAGCAATTCTATAGAAAAGAGATATGCAATCTCTAAGAATTTCATAAAAATTGGTAGTTTTGTTGTTTATCGAAAAATATTCGGCATGTTTTTTTTATTTCGTCAAGAGGGTGGCCGTTTCTGCGTTAGGGTGGTCCAAAAATTGACTTTTTTCAAAAATGCTTTTTTTTCCTTCAAAATATCAAAACTATTTTATTGGTTAAACCACTATTTTATTAATTAAAAACGCAAATGAATGGTAACTAAACATACTATTAAGGAAAAACAGAAAAAAACACTTTCTTTACTGCAACATTGATTATAAAAACATGGACTCTTCTAGTTTTTTAAGGTTTTCATGATCTCGGGACCAAAGTGCCCCTCGTTTTTATATTTATTCTTATAAGATTGGATATTTTAACATAACACATCAGATAAGTTTTGGAAATAAGCTTTTTCAAAAATGCTATGTTTTTAGGTTTTGCTAACTTTCCTACTACGCGTTTTCATTACTTGAAGATACTTATCAACCATGCGTCCTCATCAATCAGAAGTTATTTTTATATGCTCATTTAGCTGTTTTACATCATATTATGGAACTCGACATAATGCATTTATTTCCAAATATGTTTTTATTACACATAATGACTAAATAAATTATTGCTTAGGATTTTATAGTTTCACACATGTTTCAACGCTGGAGAACGAGAATCGTTTTACGATAATATACGTTGCATCTTTAGGTTTAAAACAATGTTATGATTGGGTTCCCGAAATTTGTTTCACGTGAGCATAGCGGTATTTCAATTTCTTTTCCATTGTTTTGTAATCATGTTCTGAATAATAGTCGTACTGTATTGTGGAATCTTTCTTAAAAGTGGCCCATATATGTAGTTCATTTGCCGTAGTTATGAGATGGTCTTGTAAATCTCCTTTTGCTGCATTGCATTCCAATACTCCTCCCAACGCGTCGCATTAGTTTTTGAATTATTATATGTTTTTGATGAAGAAGAAAAAGGCATTTTGAGTAGAATTTGTCTTATATGATCCTATCTAAAAAAAAACACACAAATACCCTTCCTATCATTTTAAATATATAGCGTGCGTAAGGTGGGCAAAAACCTTCAAAGAAGCATTAATGCGATGTTGAAAATGTCATATAAAATGACATATACTATATAATTAAAAGGGTGTTAATATATAAAGTGAAAATAACAATTATATTTGTAATTACATGTCAGCAGTTTGTGGTCTTACTGCAATTGAAGACATAGTTGCGAATCCTAAAAGTTCAGACAATGTATCATAGCGACGAGAAAAAAATATAATCATAACTCATTATAAAATACTTGGAAATTCCATGGATGCTCCGAAATTATATATCGTACAAAGAAAAGTATATTTAAAACTTCAATTTGCTGCTCCGCTCCCTTGCATCACAATAACCATTTTGAGTTAATCGCGTTGGTACACAGAAAAAAATATAAAGTTTAACAGGCGCGTAAAATTTCCCCTAGTTTAATTTCAAGCCAAAGGAGGTGTAAAACAACGAAATTGTTTGCAATATTTCATGCGCCATACAACAATGTTTGCAATCTTTCATTCGAATGGCTAGATTCAGGCGTTATCTGGCTTATATTTACATGAAATATCCCAGTATTTTCTGCCAAATCTTGCATTCCCTTTATGTGCATTATGTAACGCAGAAAATTCAATGTTTCTTTTTATCTGTGTACTACTGTATAACTTTATTTAATGAATTGATTTATTTGAGTTGCATATGTTACTCCGATGTGCATACAAAAAAAAAATGAGTAGATAAATACAGTGGAAAAACTATCTAATGCGATATAACCACAATGGAACTCACTCTTAGTTTCGGGTCTTCCTTAAAAATCCTTACTGAGCCCTTGCGTCTAGTTGAATGAAATGAAATTCGAAAATTCAGTTCATTTATCCTCGGTATAATTTCCACCGGAGTTGTGGTCGAGTTTATATTTTCTGAAGAAGAAAACGTGCAGGTTATGCGATGGAGCCAATTTGCACTGAAACTCTGCGTGGACACGCACACCAGCAATTCAGCTTGTGTAAACGTTCATCTGTTCGTTTACCAAGAACCACAAACTCTTTCTCCCCCACCTCCCTCTCTCTCTCTCTCTCTCTCTCTCTCTCTCTCTCTCTCTCTCTCTCTCTCTCTCTCTCTCTCTCTCTCTCTCTCTCTCTCTCTCTCTCTCTCTCTCTCTGTCTATCTCTTTCTCGCAGGAATGCATTGTAATTACATTTGCGTTTATATTTTTAGCTTTTGTTTTGTGTATTACATTTATGGGCGTGTGTTATTTATCGTTGGGTGTATGGGAACGTCCATTAATTACGTCACGCAAAAATTGACTTTTTGTGACCCACCCTCCCCCCACCCCCATGTCACGTTTTTTGTATGGACCTTCAAATTTTTTTGTATGGATCGTCACGTTTTCTCGAATCCCCCCTCCCCCCTACTGCGTGACATAATTAATGGACCTTCCCTATTGTATTTAGGTGTGTTTTTGTACCTGCATTTGATCATCGTGTACTGTGTCAGAGTGTGGTCAGGGTCGAAAGGCCGACTTTTGATCCAACTAAAACCCGTTTCCTTGTTACACAATAGAAAGCCACCCCCCTTCCCTCACGGGACTGCCTTATGGTATTACTTCGTGGAGGGTCTTGGCCATTTAGCCATTAACTATAGAGCCATTATGGTCCTACTCCTTGCCACAACCATTTTGCTCTCGCCTTACTTGGTGAAGCCATTCCGCTCCTACCCTCAACGTCATCGAATTCAGTAGTCACCGACATCGGATCTACCCTTCTCCGACAGAGGATTACCCACCTGTGGATCCCAAAAGCGAACGACAGTGAGCCATTTAGATCCTACATACTGACGCAATCGACTCGAGTAATCCCGACTGCGAAACTACCATACAACATCACCCGAGATCGACAACCCGCTACTCCACACAACCACTCACTTCTTGATTCTCCCGCCATTTTCGCTGTAGAGCCGACATGATTTGCGAAATGGCTCCGTTGATCGCATTCCAAACACTTTCGTCACGACACATTCTATAGACAACGTTAACTGGGCTGGTAACCCCCACTGATGACAAGCATCCCGCTTCGCAATAGTCCAAATCGTTGGCAGTCAAAAACTACGTGCTCTGGTGTCTCTTGGACATCTGCGCACTCCGGACAAAAGGGTAACGATGCGTGTCCAATCGATGCAAATACTGCCTGAAGCAACCATGGCCAGACAGAAACTGCGTAAGGTAGAAGTTTACCTCTCCGTGCTTTCTTTTCATCCAGATCGACAAATCCGGTGTCCCATTCTCGTTGCCATTTAGTCATCGGCTCCGCTCTCACCAGCTTTCGAACTCCTCTGATATTTCTCCGCTGATAACATTCACTGTCCTCCGCGAGAGTGATGCCAATCGGAATCATTCCGCACTGAAAGTTAATTTTTGTTTATATTACGAAATCGAAGGTAGAACTAACAAATCTGTTCGTTGGTTTCAGCAACGAAACTGATTTGTTCTTTTTATGAAGATACATTCGTAATTAATGGCACACGCGCAACTGTCAAAAGCACGAAGCATTTGTTGACACAGAAACAACATTCGTGCAATGTATGAAAACAATACAAAGAGCTACGAATATTTTGTTACCAATTTAAAAGAAACGTCTCTCTGATGGTTGCTTTATGCTAGTCATTCAGACTGAAAGATCTACTTTATCGACTAGAAATGTAATTGACAAAAAAGCGCAACCACGTGGAGTTGTCCAGCGTCTTTTTTAATGTTTCTGACATGGGATTCGATCCTGTAATTTTGGAAAGAGCTGATACTGCATCCTCGGTTGATCTCACTATGCCATGGCGACTCGTGAGGTGATAATTGAATAATGAGTATGAAGTTATAACTCTCGACACCGCTTCAATTTGTATTTTGGGATAAATAAATTATTCCCGCCCATCCCAGCAGGAACATCAGCGAAGCAGCGATTGGTTGGTCTTCACGAAATCTATTTCGTGCATTATACAAAAAGGTGTAATAATAGCATATCACAAGATAAAAAGCAATATGAATGTTTCATACAATATACGAGACATTTGTTCTATGTACAAAATCCATGATTACGAAGCAAGTGAAAGCTAATTTACGAAAATAAATTTTCAGTGCGGCAATGACGCATACTGTCTCCGATGATATAGTTCTGTACGTATTCACGACTTTCATGGCCATGAGCCTGAATGTACTGCTCAACTTCGCCCGGTTTCGCTTGGGTACCAGCGCGCGGGCCAGGCTGGATATCCGTATGTAGTATGGATGGAGATACATAGCAGAGCCGCGGGGGTTGCTATTCGGCATGATTCTGGCTACCGCGTTGATGGCCTTCGCTGCCTTCCCACAGGCATAATCTACGTGGCTGTTGAAATTTAGCCAGTCGTCGATCATCACACCCAGATACTTCAGCACGCGCCTTGAGGCTAGAGTATGCCCTCCGATTACGATTTCTGCTCGCTGTACCGCTTTGCAGTTGCTGACCATCAGCACCTCCGTTTTGTGGCGGGATATCTGCAGCTTCGACCCCTGCATCCAGTTTTCAATTATGCCGATTGCTTCAGTCGCCAGTATTTTCACTTCTTCCAGTGTTTCGCCTTTCACTGATAATACGATGCCTTCCACAAAGCCAACGATCACTACGCCTGGTGTGTGTGTGTGTGTTTTTATTGCGTTAGAGACGAGTGTTTGAAGGGTGAATTATGGTTGATTTGTCGGAGCATGATTAATCTTTGACGCCAAATGTTGAGGTTTCTCTTAAAGTCACCCGGTAACGAGCCTTTCCAACTGATTCAGCCGGTCTATTTTGGGTTAACTGAATGGGTTGTCTATTTTGAGCCAAACATAAAACATCAGAATGTTTAAAAAATTCTCGGCCGAAATTATTAAAATGAGATCCAATTTAATGTGAAGCAAGCAAATTTGAACTGGTGTGAATACTTTGCAAACAAGGGATATACTATTAGGCGGCCGCGAGCGCGACAGGGCTCACCTAGGTAGCAGTGCTACGATAGGCGGGTTCACTTCTCCGACTCTAACATTCGGTTAATTTTGATTTATCATTTTCCTATGATTGCTGAGGATATGTATGCTGCAAAGATTGGCCAAGTTGACTCCACCAAAACGTTTTTACTGATGGGTCATCAATTGAGGCGTCCACTGGCTTTGGTATATACATGTACATGTACATGTTTAGATATATATGTGGATGATTTCGAAATATATGTATATGATAAAGATAGATATAAAGCTGTATATGGTCATGATATTGGTATATTTGTAGATTATATCGATATATATGTAGATGATATAAATGTTTTTGATGATGATATTGATATGGTTGAAGATGATATCGATATATATGTAGATGCTGTAGATAAAGCGCAACGTTGAGTGTTAAAAATCCGCAATCACTATGTATATTCAGGCAGAACGGCATTTTTCAGGGTGGGTAGAACCATCTGTGTTTAGCGCCCTGGTTCCCAAATTTCGACAGAATGTCAGTAACTATTATCTGATGTATATCACACAAAAAGATCTTTTCAGTACTACTATTTTGATTTTGAAAGAGTGTTATACTGAATTATTATAAGAGTTATTTTTTATTTTATTTTTTTTTTAACTTTTTATTTATTCCAAATTTTACATTATTTTACATTCATATATTACACCTAGGTTAATAGTTAGGTCCTGCTAAGTAATTAACATTTCAACCTTATATGCTATCATTTATATCTAATTGTGTTAATATTATTTTTACTTTGTCTATTCAGTATTTTTAACAGGGTTCCTTTTGACTGCGTGTAAGAATAATTATTGATTTCTTAAAACTAGTTCTTATCTATAGAGAGAATTGATCATTGCAATTGAAGACTGCAATGATTTTTGTCTAAAATTATGAATTATTTTGTTGGATATTATAAGAGTTTGCTCATTGTATCCGCATGACACCTACCTTATTTTTAAATCCTGGCCGATCCTGAATTTCACAAAATTTCTGTTCGATAAATACAAAATATCTCTTAAAATCATGTTTCGGTATAGAAAATAACTCAGGGTCGTTTAAAGTTTATTTGCCTTTTGCAATCGCAGCCCGTTGGTTGCTGGCATGTTATGATTTCTCTATTACAGACAAAATTTTATTATAACAAGTTGTTCAATGTTGGTAATGTTCTCTTCAAAATCCAATCAGTGCTTGAAAGTTTTTCTGTTCGTTTTAGTGCGTTGTATAGAGTCCCTACCTTGCAATAGGAATCAAATATATTTGAGAAAGTGTTTGAAAGAGAAAGTGAAATGTCGCAGAATATAGCTGCAAAGTCGGAGCGAATGAATCTTTAAGCTATTTTAAATAAAAGCATGAGTTTAAAGTTGACTTTCAACATTTTGTGTAATTATTAAGGGTTTATTGAATTCCTGCATGACTTGATGACCAATAAACATAATGATTTTTATACAGTTACATATTCTTTAAAGAAACCTTGTATGCACTTGTTTATAAAATTCATATTTCGAACAGGTCCTCAACTATCTTTCATGCCATAGAGATCAGGACCCTCTCAACCATCGAAGTAAATTCGACCGTGTCCGTATAATCATTCAAACCACACGGCCCTCTTCAGAGCCATCAAATGCTTTCTAAAGAGTGTACAATAGAATTTTCTCACATACTTTCTTTCTAATGCTGGTCTACGAACACCCACGCTATTTTGATCTAGACTACGTCCAGCGGCTAGGGTAGAGGTTAAATGAAAATTTTAAAACTAGCGACCATCACGAATATTTGAAACATTTTGAACGCTAATAACTTTATCATTTCTCGATAGAGTTTTGAGATTGTTGCTTCAATCAGTTGGAACTGTCAAGTCAATGTTCAAAAATATCATTAATAATTGACTTTGAATTCCCAAACAGACTTTCAACAATCTATAGCGCGATAAGGATAACGGTCTCCAGCTAGTCGATCATATCAACACAATCACATTTAAATGCAGTCTAGCATCGCCAAAAGATTTGTAAAGAGCAACTCATAGAATTTTCTAACATACTTTCTTATCTATGCCGATCTAACGTCCTATTAGAACATCACCTACGTTTCAATGTTGCTCTACGAAACGAACGAAACTAATCTACCATGTTGAACCAGACAATGCATCAAACGGTTTAGCTTTGTCTACATAAACCGGTCCTGTGTTATACGCTGATTTTCGGCAAGGCTTCTTGATCCAATCGATCAATGTCGCCTCTATTCTAATGCAGGCAATTAAAAATAATAATAATAAAATTCATTACACATTGCTACGTAGTCCTACGTAAATTTTTCGTACAACCCCATTGTGCGGCCCCTTATAGTTTTTCAGGACATTTAATAGTTCATAGGTTATTTTCAAGAATTCTCATGTTGATCGTATTCACTGAAAGTTTTGGTTCAGAAATTATCACCAAATTATTCAAAACAAAGTTTCACACATTTGTCGGAACATCGTAAGCATATGATTCTGAGACACTGACAAATTTTGATTTTTAGATCAGGAGAATAACTCATATGTAATATGGATGGATACGAGCTTCATGAGCAGGAATATGTTTCTTTTTCACAAAAAGTTGTGTAGTATTGTAAGGTTTATGATTTGGTTTACTGCCAAATCCGAACAAACAGAATCTTAAGATGCGAGATTTTACTTTCCAGGATGCAATGCGAAAAAAGGAATAAATGTGGAGAATCCTACACAGTTTGAAAAAAACATGTGATTTTTTACGTTATCCAATGAATTTGGCATAAATTCATGAAATGTGTCACGTAAACTTAAGCCAGATATCGATAAATCAGGCTTGTTATTTGAAAGATTGTACATAATTTCGTCGTTTACACTAATTTTATGTGTGCGTATGATCAATTTAAAATAATAAATTTGTCTTACTTTGCCCTTCAGAGCACATCCGATAGTATTATACAGCTGTCTTCATACGCAATCGAATAACTAAAATTATTCTGGCGCATTGTTACTTTACAGCAATAACTAATGAGAGAGCAAGTAAACCACTTTGGGTCATTTTACCCAGGTTTGATTTTACTGTTCTCTTCTATCACCAAAACCCGAGCTTAGATGCAATCGGTCGCCTATCTTATCATCTTCCATTCAACAAGCATACAAAGCATTCTTGTCTACAAAAACAATCCATTCGAACCCCCACGAAAAAAAACCCGACCGACGCAATCAAAAGGCAGTCCAAAAAAATACACCAAAAAGAATCACAAGACCTCGTCTCACACAAATCAACGTTCTTGGCTCGCTTTTCCAGCTTATGGTGTTGTAGACAGCACACGAGTGCAATGATAGCTTAGTGGTACAACGGATTCGTAAACGAAAACGCGATCGTTGATAAAGCAGTAGCCAGCAGCACAGAGCGACGACCACGCTGTATAAATATACCGCACTAACACGCCGGAGCAAGCTATTTAATCTACAGCAGCCGGTCAACAACTGGTACCGAAGCGTGTGCGTAGCTCAAAAGGAACAGTTTTGGAAGTCATTCCATCGCAATCGGACGTATTATTGTACTCTTCTATTGAAAGATTTTTTTGGCGTTGATTTATCACTCATCATGGCAAACCCAAATCCGGAAATCAAGTACAGGCAAATCTTCATCAACAACGAATTCGTTGATGCTGTGAGTGGTAAAGTGTTCCCCACGATCAATCCGTCAACCGGGTCAAAGATAGTGGACATTGCTGAGGGAGATAAAGCCGATGTGGAATTGGCCGTGAAGGCAGCAAAGGCTGCATTCCAGAGGAACTCCAAATGGCGACAGATGGATGCTTCGGCTCGCGGAAAATTGATCTACAAGTTGGCTGATCTGATGGAGCGTGATATGCACCATTTGGCTAGTTTAGAATCGTTGGATAATGGCAAACCGTTCATCAACGCCGTTTACGATGTGTACGGGTCGATGAACTGCCTGAGGTATAATGCTGGCTGGGCAGATAAGGTTACCGGTGACACAGTGCCTTCGGACGGACCACATCTAACCTACACTCGGAAGGAACCATTCGGTGTAGTGGGACAGATCATTCCATGGAACTACCCAATGCTGATGTTGGCTTGGAAGTGGGGACCAGCCCTGGCGGCTGGCTGCACGATTGTAATGAAACCGGCTGAGCAGACACCGCTCACCGCCCTGTACATGTGTTCGCTGGTTAAGGAAGCTGGTTTTCCTGCTGGTGTGATAAATGTGGTTCCCGGCTATGGACCAACCGCTGGCCATGCCATCACCATGCACCCGGACATTCGTAAGGTGGCTTTCACTGGATCGGTTGACGTTGGCAAAGTTGTGATGGCCGGTGCTGCGATCAATCTCAAGAAGGTCTCGCTGGAACTTGGTGGCAAGAGCCCGCTGGTGATTTGTGACGATGTCGATGGTGAGTGATTTTTGATTGGGTGATTTTAGCAAGGGTATGGGAGGAGGGGGCGTGCGAGAACGTTATCATGCGTGGAATTAAGATAGTCGGTAGAGTTTGTTCAGTGCATATGATGTTCGGAGTGTGTTATGTGTATTAAAATTCTAATTTGTTTAATTTTACGTAATGGGCAGCCTCCAGCATGCACGGATTATAATTATTCTTGATGATCAATGACATTAAAACGAAGTATTGATAAGTCGGTAAACATGCACATTCAATGCAAAACCATGTCTGGTTTCCAGTGTGATCTAGAATTGTTAACCTTAAAAGCAAATTAAACGATTCACGGGTCATAGAGTACTATTGTACTTGACACAAAATTATACTTAAACCATAAGTTGTGCGGGAGATCGAAAGTTTGCAGTAAATAACTGGAGAACGACCTCGTAAATATTAAGTTGATAGTAGGGAAAATTCAATTTTTTAATACTCAATGAGCTTGACTAACCCAAGACGAATCCTAATTCTCATTTTAGAGCTCTGTAGAACGCATAATGTACGTAATTTCACAAGTACTTTGATATCATCGCAAATCACTAGACGAGATAAATTTCTTGAAACTTATGAAGAGTAACAGAATTTACACTCGTAAAAATAATAAAAATTACTGGTGATGTAATCTTTGTTGCACGTAAATATTTTGAAACTACAACATAAATATGACTAAATTGTATGTGATATATGAAGTATAAAGGATGATGATGATGATGATGATGATGATGATGTAATACTACCATCTATTGTAGCAAGGTAACTTTCCATAGCAGTGCAATAATCTGAAATACGATTTGATCAGGATTCTATTGTTGTTTGTGATCATCAAGCTCCTGTATGAAGGGCCAAAAACGTTTGGGCGGGCCCGTATGCAAAGACACCTACGCGAAACCCGCGAATATAGGGAAGAAAATCTCCTTCCAAAAGTAGTTCACACCAGAGACCGAAATTTTCGCCTACTTGAGAAGAGAAACGTGTTTTTTCACCCGCTTGGAGAAACAGATGAGAATGTGAGAAGCGAGAGACTATTATACGCTCACAGCAGTTTTCGCGAGAAAAGCAACGGCGATGTATAATTTTCTGGAGAGCATGAGTAGCTGATAAATCGTTTCTTTTTCGGTGAATCCTAGATGCCGATAATTATTTTTCACTTACTTTTTGACACCTGAAAATGCAGCAGTCTTCATTTACCATTTATGGTCCATGCACCAGTTTTTCATTTATGGTTCATGGCGGTACCAGCGTGCACCGGCTTGGCCTTGTTTTCGGTTTTTGCTCCTCGTATACGATCTAGGTAGCATGTTTTCAGTGAAAAATGTGACACGAGAAAATATTTTCGTTGAATTTTGGCGAGAGATATTTTCGCATAGGCAAGAGAGAGGATATTGAATTATCGGCGAAAAAGGAGAGATGAAAATTTGAACGGTTCGCTACTCATCGACAACCTGCTTGAGAGAGAGCATGGTTTTCACCCATCTGAGTGAGAATTTCGATCTCTGGTTCACACTGACAGCAAAAGAACCGAGCCCTCGATTGACAGAATGAACCCAATAGATGGGATCGAAGAGCCCGCCCTTGTTCCGTGAAATGTCAACAATAGGGAGGAGGCAGTCCCATGCTCCCTATCCAAATCGTTTTTCTTGGGAGCCCTGATGGCCCCTGCCATTCCCCGTTATATGTTATTTAATATTTAGTATGTTTTGTTGTGGTCATTTGATTGCTTACCATGTGTTAGAAAATTTGGCTGAGAGTAAAATTGGTTAGTGGTATATATCGTTCTTTTGATGTAGTGTCCAGGTTGTCTTCACGGTGTGTCATATGGTATTGCTCGTGGTCATGGGATAGTGAAGCGGATAGGAGAAAGGAGAAAAAGCATTAGTAATTGGTAACATGCAATGCGCATGTGAAATTTTCATGGCGATATTCTCACAACGGCCGTTTAGAATGGTTCGACGGATACATATGAGAGATCATTCCCGATTGATTCTACTCGTTGACTCAATTCCATCACGTTTAGTTATTGAAGACAAGAAACATTTCACTGCGTGCTACATTTTAGAATATCAGGGCAATGATCCTCCATCGCATCTTCAAGTGATCATTACAGGCTGTCCATTTGGTTCAGACACTTTTGAAACTTGATGTGGCAGCCTATTCACACATAAAATCTGCCGCGACCAACTCGGCAGAACGCGCTCAAACCCCTTTCTGAAGCGAAGGGCAGGGAAAAACATTAAAAATTTCATTGGGTCTGTTTATCCTGCACAAATCAGTAATTAATTTATTTCGATAGGATATCGAATGAACGAGTTTCAAATGTAAATTACAAAAAAGTTGAATCGTAAAGGGCGATACGGTCAAAATTTGGTCAATATCAACTTGACGTATTTCTTTCAATTTTGCATTTAAAAAACCTGAACACCCCTCATTTTGAAGGCGTGTGTGTGTGTAGAATGTTGCTCCTATTTTGATTTTGGAATTCACTCTTCAGTTGTCAAAATGCCGTCCAAGCAAGAAGAGCAGCGTATCAAAATTTTGCTCGCGCATCGCGAAAATCCGAGCTACTCGCACGCAAAGTTGGCAAAATCGCTAAAAGTTGCCAAATCAACCGTTACAAATGTAATTAAAGTGTTTGGGGAACGTTTGTCGACAGCCAGGAAGTCTGGATCGGGGGGAAATCGAAAACCGGAAGCCGCTGAGACGACAAAGAGAGTTGCCGGTAGTTTCAAGCGAAACCCTAACCTATCTCTCCGAGATGCCGCAAATAAGCTGGGTGTATCGTCTACAACCGTGCATCGAGCCAAAAAACGAGCCGGACTATCGACTTACAAGAAGGTAGTGACTCCAAATCGCGATGATAAACAAAATACGACGGCCAAAGCGCGATCCCGGAGGCTGTACACGACGATGCTAACGAAGTTTGACTGCGTGGTAATGGACGACGAAACCTACGTCAAAGCCGACTACAAGCAGCTTCCGGGACAGGAGTTTTATACGGCAAAAGGAAGGGGAAAGGTAGCAGATATTTTCAAGCACACGAAACTGTCAAAGTTCGCAAAGAAATATCTGGTTTGGCAAGCCATCCGTACCTGTGGCTTGAAAAGCAGCATTTTCATAGCTTCCGGGACTGTCAACCAAGAAATTTACGTGAAAGAGTGTTTGAATAAACGTCTGCTGCCTTTCCTGAAGAAACACGGTTGTTCCGTACTGTTTTGGCCGGATTTGGCATCTTGCCATTACGGTAAAAAGGCCATGGAGTGGTACGCCGCCAACAACGTGCAGGTGGTTCCCAAGGACAAGAACCCTCCCAACACGCCAGAGCTCCGCCCAATTGAGAAATACTGGGCTATTGTCAAGCGGAACCTAAAGAAGACCAAAAAAACTGCTAAGGACGAGCAGCAGTTCAAGGCAAACTGGCTTTCTGCGGCGAAGAAGGTGGACAAGGTGGCTGTACAAAATCTGATGGCAGGGGTCAAGCGTAAGGCCCGGCAATTCGGATTTGGAAAAGCGGAAGCCTAACTGAATATTTTTCCTGAATTTTATACTAATTGAACTTGAAAAAGAAATTTAATTTGATTTTTTAAATAAACGATTTCACCGATTTACACGCGTTTTCCCTTGACCAAATTTTGACCGTATCACCCTTTACTAAGTCCTGTTTTTGAAACGTATTCCTACGTTGTGTTTTTTGACCAAATTTTTTGCCAGGCAGCAGCCCCAGTATGCACCGCTAGGGATCGAGAGCTAACGATTCCAGGACAGCCGTACTTCAGGCGCGGATTGCTCACTCGAAAAGGCACACGTGAACAAAGAACTAATAGAAATGTGTATTTCACGGTACGACCAATTGAATGATTTAATGATGATTTTCTAAGCTAAGCTCATGGTTGGTGATGACGATGCGAAGTTGAAAAACCCGAACGCCAACAGCCGAGGCATAAAGTTGCGCTACATATTTTCGCTCGAACGGGCGAAAATGCACATGGGTACGCTACCAAATTATACATTGTGCATCAGGGTGTTGATTACATCTGGCACTATCCACGGAAAAATTTATCAGGATGGGTGCCTCCAAAACAATTTCCTGTCCGGTTGTAGGAATCAGAGAGAAGGGGATGGCAACTCTTCTTTTCTTCGGAACTTGCTGTCAACGGGGAGGAGTGAGCATGAGCATGACTGACGGCCCACAGATGCTACTCCGTATTTGTAAGTTATATATGATATAACAATATCATGTATGATGTAAAAACTAATTTTAAATCCAAAATAATAATAAACCACATTCAAAAGCACGTTCTGAATGCTACATTTACAAAAAACTTCTAAAATATATTTGGTTACCTCAAATCTCAGTCCCATAACCGTTGTAAGTTAGCCATAAGACTGAATACTGGGATTTGAAAGCCATAAATTGACATGATCGTTGACTTTGGCGTAACTAGAACTCGATCTTTGGGATCAAAACTGGCATCAAGAACCATTTGTATGTGCAGTAACAGTAGCAGCATTTCGAAAATGTCATTTTGGGATCCTCAGCTTATTTTAACGTCATGTCATGAAGTTATTATTTTGAGTTTTTTTATGATTTTGTAAGTTTAAGAATAGACGCAACTTTTTGTCGAAAAAGCTGGGAACGTGTTTACCCACGGAACTAAAATGACCATAAATGTGGAAATATCCAACCGATTTGGAATATTTTTAACGTTTTGGATTAAAGAGCTCAACAACTTTCTCAAAATTGTCTAATCTGACTGATAGACATCAACCTTCTCCGAAAATATTGAATATCCGGAACCATGTTCCAAAAATGGCATTTTGACACCCATATTGTTAAGGTTCAATTCATATTACTTTCTGGCCACCCTCATGGAAACTTACTCTGAACTACCAATCCGAAGCCAAGTGAGTGGATGGTCCAATAACTATGACAAACGTTATTCTGGAACGATTCCAAGAATTTTGACACCCATATTGTTGAGGTTCAATTCATATAATTTTCTGGTCATCCGTGGCCTCATGGGAACCTGCTCTGGGGTGACTGTTCCTGAATTAAGTCACCGAATTATCATATGACAATCACACACATTTCTGTGTGTTCATTCCACAGAAAACCAACAATGATGATACAAAACATCATTGTTGGTTTTCTATTGAAACACTTATAAGTACACGGGAAATAACTTGTTCTTCAATATGAGAAAAATAGGTCATGATTTCATGAATATGTTTTGTTTTCCTGTTATGAATATACACCATGAACAATATTAATGATAACATAAACTATTTTTCCACCGCAATGAAATCATGAATCAATCGGGTTAAAATCATGAACTGAGTTCCAGATACTGGAAACTTTATTCATGAATCCGGCAGATCTACTTTATCGACTTTAAATCTAAACAATAAAAATCTACTGTCAGGATTCGAACCTAGTGTGGATGTGAAGAACTGTGATAGTACTTGGTGGATGTACTTACTACGCTATTCCAGCTCTTGAATAGCCTCTTGATTGATGAAGTTGATTATACAACTTTAGATTAGAGGCAAAACAACACAATCAAAGTTCATGACTCGTATCGGTCATTTCAACCATGAAACCATGAATAAGAGTCATGAATTCATAAAATAAGATACGAGTTCGTTTCATGATTTTATATTCATGAAAGCAGAAACGGATTTGTTTCCGTGTATACTATTTTCGGAACACGGTTCCGGATATCCAGTTTTTCCTGAGACGGATGATATCCATCTGTCATGTTAGAAAATTTAAATAAATCGGTTGTGTTTCTGAATCCAAATTGAGCAATAATTGACAAATTTACGGTAACATCATTGAACTACACACTACCAAAATGCCACGTAAATTGTGGTACCTTTAAAACATGAAAATGAGTTGGAAGAGAAGTGATAATAAATTCAAGCAAACACACCTTTTGTCTAGATGCGTATGTTTCTGTTACGGGAGACATGATTTTTCATGAAATCTCTATTTAAGTTCTCCAATTTTCGTCAAAGATGAATAACGTCTTGTATAAAATGTATAATTTCGTGTGTGGTTTTTCTGTAATTGGAAACATTTTCATCGCTTTATAGCAGCACACTTAGAACGTATATGAATAGGTTTTCTTAGATGCATACAAACGAAGCAGCTGATAGTTAACACTTACATTTCCGTTCTCTTCCAAATTTAAATGAACTAAAGCCTGGAAACTTAATTTTACCCTTTTTGACGTAAATTTAACATGTTTAGTTGCCAAAAAGCCTATTTTTAGTTCGTTTCTTTCCATTATCACAGTCGTGGGTTGAACTTGATGTACGAAAGAAAACACTTGGTGTACTGAAAAAGATGTTACGAACAATCAGATTGCCAAAACGGTCAAAGTGTATCCAGCTAGTGTAAAACGAATGATTGAAAAGTACGGTGATCAGTACACCCTGCAGGATGTCCCAAGAACTGGGCGAATACCCGGTTCCAGCCGTCCTGAATTGGACCAAAAAGTCGTCTATTATATTCAGGAGAACAAATCAGTCTCTACTCATGATTTGGCCAAGAAAAACAGGATCAGTATTGGGTTGATGCAGTGAATTAAGAAAAGAAATTATTTGAAGACATACAGGAAGTAGAAAGTACCAAATCAATCTCCGGGGCAGAAGTGTCGTGCCAAAATGAGGACCCGATAACGGCACAACCGTATTTTGGACAATCCCTTTCAGTGTGTGTTTGATGAATGATGAAACGTACGTGAAAGAGGATTCCAGAACATTTCCGGGACAGTTCTACACCAAATTGGCTGGGGAGAGTGTCTTAATTGCATATACGACTGTTGTGATGGAAAACATCGAAATGAAGGTGCTCGTTTGGCTAATAATTACGACTGCTTGCAGAGGATGTTGCTTCCACTATAACGAAGCATGAGATTTCTCCTCTCTTCTGGTCGGATTTGGTCTCAGCCTCTTGAGCCAGATCAATTCTACAGTGGTTTTCTGATAACAACGTTGATTTTATTGAAAAAAATATCAACCCACCAAACTGTCTCCAACTGCGTCCAACGAATGCTACTGGTCAATTGTCCAGCGGAATCTCAAAAAGGCAGGTGCAGAGGCCCACAGCATGTCTGACTTCAAGAAAAGCTAGTTAGCTGGTTCCAGGAACTACACAAAAACGACTATGCAAAACTTGATGAACGGTATAAACGCTAAGGTACACTGTTATGAAAATTTTCAAATTGTCTTTTGATTTATTTTCAAATTTTGTAAATTTTGATATACACTCCTTTACTACCATGGTTTCATCGATTGGCTATATTTAATCGGAAAACAAGGAAAATTTAAATTGAAACTAAGTAACTTTACCATAAAAATATATATAGACTAGCTGAACCCGGGGCGAGCGCTGCTACGCTTGCAACTATAAGAATGAAAGAAGAGTACTAGTAAACGTGAGCAAATTCCTTTAAACTCCACTAGAAAAGACCTACCCTTCGACTAATAAGGACTGCTAATTTCATAAAGAGGACACATTGATTTGCAGATGTTTTTTTTATTAGTAGTCAAATTCAAAAACGGTTTTTTGTGTGTAATAATCACTGTTGTCTCTGTATTACAGAAAATATATAATTTTCATCAAAATGCTCCTAGAGGTGAGACTGATGCACTTTTTGACGAATACCCTTCATTAGCCTTTCCACAGTTTTCTGCGATACCTTTCAGCTAGCATATGACCACATTTTTCGAACTCATTGACAGATTGTGCCTCTCTGCCATCCTCTCGGAGGTGCCGCTTGATTATTGCCCAATAGCACTCGATCGGACGCAATTCAAGACAATTTGGTGAATTATCATCTTTTTGTCCAAAATTGATACCGTGCTCCTTCATCCAATCCAGCGTAGCAGAAGCGTAGTGAGCGGATGCAAGATCACGCCAGAACAGTGGGGGGGACATTGTGTTCACGATACAGAGGAACAAGACGCTTTTTTATGCATTCGTTGCGATAAACATCACCGTTGAAGTGGTGAAAAATGGCAAACTTTTTTGGCACATGAGCAAATAGTCTGCCACACAAGAACTGTTTTGCCAAACTTCTCCAGTCCGATCGTTCTTCTGTCATCAGGTACGCTTTTCCCAACACCCGTTGTGTCCAGTTTGCAATATGTTTCGTGATCCATCAAAATGCAAGGATTGGGACGCATTCTTAACATTTTATTAAGCTTCCGACATCGCTCTTTGGCTTGTTCCAGCTGTTCCACGTCCCGTTTTGGCGTTTTTTGCTTCTTGTATGTCCTGATGTTTTTTTTTTTTGACGCTTTTGGACAAATCCTACAGATACTCCCAGTTTCTTGGCAACTCTGTTGGACTGAGTTCGATGTTTCGGATAACAGAAGCTTAACACATTTCTTCTCCCCTTTTCGGGTTGATAGGGCCGCTTCTGATTCTGGATCTTGGCAGATCGTCCACCGTATGCTCCTCGCCAAACTTTTTGATGAGCATTGTCCATTATTTTTCACAATTTGAGCAATATGTCAACAAGACATTCCCTCGTAGTAGTTTTGAATAATCAAAACTCTAGGGTCCTTATCAATTCGCTCCACTTTTCTAAACTCAAACTGTTTTGACTCAGATAAAAAATGATACTCGTCTTTCAGTGTTTTGAATTACACAATGAAGTGAATTCTATCAAAATTAAGTAAAACTTCTGCTTTTCATTGCGTAACAAATTGGCCTCTTGATAAAATGAACAGTTTTTAGGCCTATTTTGTCTGTGACTTACAGAATTTCTGCATAAAATGTCGACCTAAGATAATCGTACTAGGGTAGGGAACGGTTTAATCAGGGGTGACTGTTTCAATCAGTTTTTAGGCAATAGGTCTAAAACTCCCATATTTTCCAAATTATTTCACTTTTAATGATACGATCTTAAGCTCTATCTATCGGGCTACAGATTTGAAGCATAAATCAAGATTCATTTCCAATTAATTACTGTCATTTTGAAGATTTAAAATACATCATCTAGAAAACCATCGGTTTCCTATCTGCTGAAGAAGTTCGCTTAAATTTTGCCTTTGCGCATTTTGCATTTGATCACGTGTACCCGGAGGGCATGTCTTCATCAGCTCTCTCTCACATTTAGGCTCGTTGCCAGAATGTGATGTTGATAATTGAGTTTGAATTTATTTCATATCTAGATAATCTAGAAATCACTATTTGTTTCGTGTTTCTTCCAGTCATTTGAGGTTGATCTATGCTTATAATTATATTGTCCATCATCTGGCACTATCATATGCAATACAAAATATGTTTCGGAGCTGTCCAGTAGTACTCAACGATAAATAATGCTTCGCTGTTGAGCGGCAGCTATGGCATCACTGTTGCTTTTGAGAGAGCCCATGTTGATCAATGACAAACTAAAAGTTTGGTCGTGTAGGTCTGTCTCATAACCTGCTAGTAGATGAGTTTGTGATTGTAGCAATCGACATGTTTTGGTTGATTGTTTTCGAGAGCGGATGGGTAAAACGAGGGAGCGGGTTGAAGAAATTGACGTTTGCAGCAAATCGTGAACGGGCCTATTTCAGTTCGCCTTCGCACACATGCACACATTTTTAGTTTATGTACAGATTGCGGAGCTGAAGGAAACATTTTCTTGATCGGAAAGCAATCCGCATGCTTTCAAAAAGTCCTTGCAATTGGGAACTTTATTCCATGGCCATGAAACTTTTAGAGTCTAATGGTCGTTGCTGAACGTATGTTCCAATAAATCAGAAATAAGCAGAGGAATTAACGTCTATATATTGGCAGTTCTAATTATAGATTATATACAGCTTCATCAAATGTCCCAGGTGCTGCATAAACTGCTTAAAACCCGTCCCGTACCCTATTTAAAATAAGCTGAAGAAAAAGATAGATTGCTTGCAAATTGTGCGAAAACAGGATCTTCACACTATCTCTAAAACACGAATATCAACAAATTTCATAACAATACAGCATTGCTTGATTTTAATAACACAATGTCATGTATGACTAATGCATAAGGGCTTTCATTGCTCCATTTAATGAAATGTCCTGGTTTGAAGATAAGATAGTGTGTGATCTGGCAAAATAATCAATTCCCAGAAGATGAAAACTGAACATTAAACATACGTCAATTGTAAATGATCGATCTCAGTTCATGTAATACCTTGTTATTCAGTCGTCTAAAAAATTTTGCGACAAAGCATTTTTTCGTTGTTTATTGGTGGTTATTGATTATGAATATTTACTTATCTGTTTAGTTTTTTCGTTGATCGGACACAATAAATCTTCCGATTAGGTGTTGTTTAAATGTTTTCTTTTTTCTGACAGATTAGGCCGCAGAAGGTGCGCTTTTCAATTAAGGAAAATCAAAATCAAACATCTATCATGTATTGCACTTCTTGGACTGTATCGTATGAATAAGTTGTGCTGAAATCTGTGATGAACGCCAAGCATGGGAAAAATCGATTCACTTTGCGCTCATTTCTCACACGCAAAACCTTCAGAAGTAAGCGTTACCAGCGTTACTCCGATTCTGTACATTACTATTCTGCTTTCATTCTATTCGTAGAAAACAGAATTGAGCAAAACTGGCAGCTGATCGTACAGTGAATGAATCGGACGGTAGCAGTTTGGACGATTTCTCATTGCCTATTTTTTACCCGCTGAGTCATTAACGATTGCATTCAGTTTGATTCAGCTGAGCGAGATTGGTTGAAGCACACTCATTTCTTCAAATCATACCTTAAACATAACATCTAACATGATGTTGAGCAATATAATGCCACATAAAAACATAAACATAAAGTCATTTTAAATCTCTATTCTGATCCTTCCAGCTGATTGCATTCGCTGAGTCAAAATAATCTCATTCGGTGTATTCAAATCGCATGCGTTCAGTGGCCACGCATTCATTCAATATCAATGACGTTTCAAATTCGCTCATGACACTAATACCACCGCACTCCTTGCGCACGGTGCACAAAAGTTCGGAAAGTGCTACCTCATACACTCAGCGAAATAAACTTTCGATATTCATAAGATTGCATTATGATTATTTGCTATCAGAAAGCAGTATGAATTTCATAACTTTGCCTTATGAAATGTAATGATGTTGAAAAACTAAAAATATGGAGCAACCTGGATTCTAACCTTGAACGTTGAGGTTATGGGTCGAGTGACTTGACTACTAGTATATATCAACACTTGTAAATTGGAAAGCTTAAGGCAAACAAGAACAACGTCGTGTAAAACAAAATCCATTCATAAGTCAACCTTATGAAATTTAAAGCATCGTTCATGAGTTGAACCTTATGAAAGTCTTAAGAGTATTTGGCTGAGTGTACTATTCTTTTTTATTCGTTCGCTCCGTGATTGTTTATTGTGTGCGCTAAAACATAATATTTCAACCAATTCCAGACTATCGATGATGGACAATTGGCTTTTTTTCGCTACTCGATTGTCAAGTCCCATTGTTTCAAAGTTAATGTAGAAAACATTCAATTACCTCAGTTAAATTCACTATGAATGACCCATGTTATCGGGGGGAAATGCTTCTGCTCAATAAATGGTATTTGTATCATGATTATTTCCACAATTCAGCTTTTTTAATAAACGTGTGAACCTATTTTTTTCGTCTGAACCTATGCACGCCCATAGAAAGTTGTATAGTGTAACGTCATCACTCGTCGGCTCAGCAATGTTTACATTATTTTTGATTCAAATACAAGCAAGCAGTGCGTTGCCCCAGACCTTATATAGACGTCATTGATTCAATATAACGTCTAGCTGAAACTTTGTTTCGCATAATTCTGTTTTCCTCGTTTATTTTTTCTACAGTGTTCGTTTTCGAGGATTCGTGTAGAATCATTTGATAGGAAACATCACACACGTTCACTCTTCAGTTTGCAACCAAGGATTGGTTTTTTATATCGGCGGTGCATGAATTGTCCCATGCTTGATGAACGCACCTGTTATGATGAACGCATATTTTGTTATCAAGTTGATAACCCCTAAGGTGCCCTCGTAAACTCTTACGTAAGTAATGCATGGCTCATCTCATGGATCGCCTTTCGTGATTTTTGTGAGGGTGTGAACTAACAAAAGTTGTCAACAGAAATATTTGTGCTTTGCACCGCGTGCTTAAATTAATAACTTGTTAACATTCTCAATAGTTCTAAAAGTTTTTGACACGACGCTTCTATTCATTATAATTATCACCTTAGTGGATTGGAAATTTTAAGCAGATTTTAACGGACATGACATGATTTGTTCACTTGGGTAAAATTAAATTCAACATTTCACAACTTTCACGCTGTCTTATGAATTGAACTCACTAAATGTTTCATATTCTGAGAACATTTTTGAAACGTTGAAGAAAGTTGATCATCATTCATCCCAAGTAACAATTTTATTTTTATTTCAGCCGTATAGCACCCTCCCGGCTTTGTTGATAAAACTACATTCAAAACTGTTTTGTCTACCAATACCTCCTCTATGCTTCTTTAAAGCCGAAACTGTTCAAATTTTGTTTGATAGCAAAATAACCCAAACAAATTGTGTTTTCTACAGCGTATTATGCTCCAAATTATATGCGCATTTGTTTCAACGGTGAATAAACGCACGATAAGAGCCAAAAATTAATGGAAATTATGCGAATTTACACCAACAAAAATGAAATTAAAACAAATACATTTGACAAATTAATCATGAATTTCCTGAAAAGTGCTTGGAATCGGATAAGATTATCTAAAAGAATGCCGAAATTAGTCTTCGATCTACAGTTTATTTGCATACCATTGAAAATTTGATGCATTTATTTTTTCACATTTCATTTATTTCTTATATTTCAACATGGTGATTGAAAAAAAATCACAGTTTTGCCATAAAGCCAATTTTTCTTCGCAATAACTATTATAAAACTATTTGGTCTTATGGTGACTTCGTTCAATGCCAATTTGCTGTTTAATGCATTTACTGGAGGCAAAATGGTTTTAAAATGATTTTTCAACTGACCATAATAAGATAATATCAATGAGTCCTAAAACGGCATTTCAATACAGCATATTACGAGTTCATAAAGTCGAAATAAAACCATTGATAGCATTAAATTTGAGAAAACGAGGTTTTAAAATCGTTTTAAACAAGCTGCGTAGGTTCTCATAAACCTGACTAAAATATGAAACCTATTTGGCAGCTCTTGGTGTCATAATACAACCAAATTGATTTCTAGTGGCTTTGATAAAACCTTAAAAAAACTTAATAAAGCAGGATGGTTTTGGCAATGTTACTTGGGATGAGCTCACAAATAGGTTTCGAGGAAGAATACTTTGCGATGTTTTATGTAGATTTTAATAATAACACACATTATTATCAATTTTTCGCTTTTGGGTGATAAATTTCCCATGTTCAAAACTTGAACAAAATAAGTGGACAGCCCTGAGTTTGCTCCTTTAATTTGAAGAAATGATCCATACAAAATTGAAATTTGTTCCATAAAAACGTATTTATAACCCATAATAAAATTGTACGGATTACCCCCATACAAACATGGCAAATGTTCCGTAAAAGGTTCAATAACATTCCTTAAACTTGTAAAATTGATCCTTAGAATGGAACGTTTGTGAACTAAAGTATATGCACATGAACAATAAATTATTGAAAATATTCCATAAATTCATTGCCAATGATCCATAACAGGTTTGAAAATGAACCACAAACTTCTAAATATGGTCCATAGGAAATCAACTTAGTGCATTTAAAATTTTATGTATGATCCATAAATTATGCCGGCATTATTCCAATTTTGGGTTTAATTTTTTTTTTTAATTTTGGCTACGGGGAAATCGATCTTTTACTGCGCTTCTTCTCAGATCTATTAACATGTCCGTTCCTTTAGCTATGTGGCTTAAAAATGGCTGTAAAAAAGGATCACTTTGGGTAAGATTTTTAATTTTTCAGAAAGCTGACTTACTTTTGCGATCTCGCGTTCTTTTACGACCATACTGCGACACATGTTTCCCAATAAATTAGAGCACTCGTGCACGTAAAGAACTACAGGTCAAGTTTAAGGATCGATCAAACTGTTATTTGATTTTTTTCTTTGTAAAATTATGCCGGGCAAACGCTTGCCGTGCAACTCGCTATTGGTCGTCGGACCAAACTACAAAAAGTATCCTCCGTTTGCATTACACCGGGCAGATGCTTGAAGACGGTATCGGAAACATCAACCGCTTTCTACCACTTTAGTTCTTCAATTCTCAACTGCTCAGCAGGCAACATTGGTATTCCTAGCACTTGGAGTAAAGCACAAGAAATCGTGGCTACTATGTCACATTGTACAATATAGTGTGTTTGACTGAGCATCATACCAAGAGATTATCAATCTATTATGAATTGATTAAGAACATTCTTACTGGACGTTTTTCTGAAAACAAATGTTTGGCAAAACTGTAGTTGAATAAAAATTATATAAGAACAACTATTGAACGAAAGGTTTGCTTTCTCCATAGTACTCGTAATTTCAAAATAAAAAATTCTAATAAGTGTTAATTTATTATCAAATGTGCTCAGTTTTCAAGATGTCACGATTTGAAATCATTTAAGTATAGGGTAGAGAACATTTGAAAATTTTCATCAAACTAACGGGAATGTTAGGGATCAATTCCCCAATTTTTACGGACCAAAAATTTGAAAAAATAGTGACCAAAACTCAAAAGGCATAATTTATGGATTATACCCATATGTTTAAGTGCACAAAGTTGATTTGCTATGGATAATTTCTATAAGGATCTAGTTTATTATTCATTGTTTTATGGATCATTGACAATTTATTTATGGAACATTTTCAATAATTATGAATCGTGTACATGTATTTTAGTGCACAAAGAATACATTCTGTGTATCAATTTTGCAAGTTTAAGGAACGCCAATCAATCATTTTTGGATCATTTGTAACATGTTTATGGGTAATACGAACAACTTTATCGATCATTCCCTAGATATATAACAGTACATTTTTGACCTTATATTGCTAAATTTTGTATAAATTATGGATCACATTGATAAGTTTTATGGATTGTTTCCATTTTATTATAAATATTGACCAGAGTTTTATGGGTCATGAATGCATTTTTTATGGAACGATTTTAATTTTTTTATGTATCGTTTATTAGTTTTTATATGCATAAGTATATTTGCCAAATAAGTGCTTACATTTGCGATCAAATGTATGACTAAATCTGACGCATATTTTCCAATCAAAATTTAGAAATAGGTTCAGATAGTCCAACGTTAAAAAAAGTATGTTGTGAATAACATAAATCAAACATTTGATAATGCATTGATGCTTCAGAGGAGTAACTCTCAGCGTCAAATTCGAAAAAATGTTCACGGATGATGGCTTAATCAAGTTCCTAGTAAAAGATTTCAAGAAATTTTGTGATATCTGTTCAAATAATGCTCTTTTGAACAAAACTTTCAATTCTTATCTTTATTCGATTCAATACGGATTTTTTCTACACAGTATTTCAACATAATTTATGGACTACATGCTTGAACAACTTGTCCGATGAAGCTTTGACAACTAATAAGTATGATGGACACCTAGTAAATCACCTTGTTGATCATGCAAAACATCAAGATCTAAACTTAAGAAGAATTTGGAGTATCGTAGATATTCTGAGAATACTGTAATATGACTAGAATTGTGCAATGATATCCCATGGAGCTTAATCAACGCATAAGTACAATGGACACCTAGTAAATCACCTTGTTGATCACGCAGAACATCAAGATCTAAACTCATAAACAGTTTGGAGTTCCGTAGATATTCTAAAGATACTGTAATATGACTATAATTATGCTATGATGTCTCATGGAGCTTAACCAACGTATACGTAGTATGGAGACCTCGTAAATCGCCTTATTAACCATGCACCAAACTTCAAGATCTAAACTCAAGAACAGTTTGAATACTGTAATACGACTATAACTTTGCTATGATGACCCATGGAGCTTTATCAACTCAGAGATACGATGGAGACCTCGTAAGTCGCCTTGTTGATCATGCAAAACATCAAGATCTGAACTCAAGAATAGTTTGGAGTATCGTAGATAATCGGGGAATACTGAATATGACTAAAATTGTGCAATGATGTCCCATGGAGCTTAATCAACGCATAAGTACGATGGAAATCTCGTAAATCACCTTGTTGATCACGCAAAACATCAAGATCTAAACTGATGAACAGTTTGGAGTTCCGTAGATATTCTAAGGGTACTGTAATATGACTATAATTATGCTATGATGTCCCATGGAGCTTCATCAACTCATAAGTACGATGAAGACCTCGTAAATCGCCTTGTTGATCATGCAAAACATCAAGATCTAAACTCAAGAATAATTTGGTATGCCGTAAATACTCTGGGAATACTGTAATATAACTATAACTGTGCTATGATGTATCACAAAGCATAACCAACTCATAAATACGACGGAGACCTCGTAAATTGCCTTGTTTATTATGCAAAACATCAACATTTCAACACAGTTTGGAGTACCGTAGATATTTAAGGCCACTTTAATATGGCTATAATTTGGCAATGATATCCCATGGAGATTTACCAACTCATAAGTATGATTGAGACTTTGTACATCGCCTTGTTGATCACGCAAAACATTATGATCTAAACTCAAGAATAGATTGGAGTACCGTAGATATTCTGAGAATACTGTAATTTGTCCGGAAAGTTTGGATGGTTTAGATCTTTATTGTGTCCGTAACCATACCTGTTGAATATTTTTCTTAGTTATGGGAGTTTTCCTTGAACAAGTTTACCGAACAAAAATCCTCTGTAACTCTAAAAGCCGAATTTTGACAGCATATTTTGATCTTGGGTTACACATGACCCATTCGTACTGAATCGGTTATAGCAGTGTTTTTGAAAATGTGAATTTGAACCAAAGTAGGCCTCTATTATATATGCCGTATTGAATGTGAATTTCGTCATATATTTATTCCCAAGTCAATTTCCACCATCTCATACGATTGAAGGAGAGTAGCCATCTGACGGCTAGAAGCCACATGAAATACCCCATTTACTAATAAGCTAGGTATACACATTTCCCCAACAATAATAAAAAAATATCTGAAAATGCATGAACCATAAACTAACTTCACTATTTCGCAATATATTTTCAGTTAACGAAGCCGCTCAGATTGCCTATGCCGGCGTATTCGAAAACATGGGTCAATGCTGCATTGCTGCCACCCGCACCTTCGTCCAGGAGGGAATCTACGATGCCTTCGTGAAGAAAGCAACCGAGCTGGCAAAGGGACGCAAGGTGGGCAATCCATTCAGTCAGGGCATTCAGCATGGGCCACAGATCGACGACACTCAGTTCAAGAAGATTTTGGCCTACGTCGACAAGGGCAAGAAGGAGGGCGCCAAGTTGGAAACCGGAGGCGTTCAGTCCGGAGAGGAAGGATACTTTATCGAACCGACCGTGTTCTCGAATGTCACCGATGACATGACCATAGCCAAAGAAGAGATCTTCGGGCCGGTGCAGAGTATCATCAAGTTTAAGACTCTGGACGAAGCTATTGAAAGAGCCAACGCGACCAGCTTCGGTCTGGCGGCTGGAATTGTCACTAAGGACCTGAACAACGCCCTCACCTTCAGCAACGCGGTGGAAGCTGGTTCGGTGTGGGTCAACACGTACCTGGCAGTATCGAACCAAGCCCCATTCGGTGGCTACAAACAGTCCGGTATTGGTCGTGAAATGGGTAGGGAAGGCGTTGAAGAGTACCTGGAAACGAAGACCGTCTCCATTAAGCTGCCATCAAAAGTTTGAACCCTTCGATCCTTGCGGATGGTGAATTATCGTCGTGACGTAACTACGGCTGCTAAAAGTGTTTTATAATGTTATAATCAACATGCATCGCGGTATATTTGAATAGTATGCAGGCGTAAATAAAATTATCTCGAGCCAGCCAATTGTTGACGATTTGAAACAAAATTCCATTTATGGATCGACGCTTATCTGACTGCCCCATAACAAATAAAATTAACTCACCAGCTAGGGGGTGTCTCGGGAAACGGTTGTCAAGCTAGGAAGCAGATTACTAGAAACACCTTTGCAAGGTCAGACACACACACTTGCAAAGAGCAAAACTTCTGATGCAGTCACGTCAGTCAAGAGTCGCGCGTGGCCCGCGAAGCACGATACCAACCGAAACGAATAATAATGATTAGCTTCGTATTGTGTTTTGCTCGGTCAAGCGACGCCGTTGCTTCCACATTTTTCGTCACTTCGCAATGCACGGTGCGTCGAATGTTCTCGAATGCCTTTTACGTGCTGTGATAACGACGGCTAAGGTGGGCCAGTTGTTTGATTATTATTGAGCTTGTTATTTTCAACAGATATACTTATTATCTGTGATATTCTTATGGTTAGCAGTTACTAGACTAGGCTTATTGTGGTAGCACATATTATTGAAGGGTGTTAAAGATTGAAAGGCTTGTAATTGTACTTCAAAAATGCCTTTTTTTGTAACGGTAAATCTATTCGAACATACGTGTAACAAAAAGGGTCTTGGAGTTCAAGATTTACCACTACACGTGTGTCCTCACAGAGGCATGCGTTCTCGTAGGAAATATTGAAACTTCTTGATTTATTTTCATTTTATTAATTCAATTGAGAGAATTTCGAACGCGTTTGAACGAATGTGCTTCATTGCTATATGGAATGTTGATTTGTGGGAAATATTGTGTTCTATATTTACATCAAAAAATCCAGGCAGTAACATTCAATTAATTGTTTATTGTTTTTTTTTTTGCTGATGATATCAAAAGGCTCATTATAAATGGCATAATGTCCAGCAATTATATATCACAAAACAACTAACGATCGAGTAATAATAAAGGGCTTCCAGAAGACAGAGGGAAGGGTCATCCACAAATTAGGAACGATAAAATTATTGCGTAAGAGGTCATCCATATACCACGTGAACATTTTACTGGGGGTAGGGGGTACATTAATGTCCACGCATGTTCACGGGGAGGATGGGGAATCAATGTCCACGTGGTCACATAAAGTACATGATAATAAAAATCGGTGAACTGAGTTAGTAGGCGTCGTCAAATCAAACCGTCGATTGTCACTTTAAATTTCGATTAATCCGTACAAAAAATTTAAAATGGTCTATTGAGTCTTCTTGAACGAGTTTACCACACGGGTCACAGTCGAATTGTCGATTCTCAACTATCTCGCGATCCACCTGGGGGCTGGCCTGGATATTCCATGGCCAGGCCCATAATTTTTTGTCGTAACATTTCTTGCTTGGAAGCCACCACTATAACCACTTGACAGATTTTGCACATGTTAATATTTCACCATCACACCAGTTTTACACAAAATTTCTTCAATTTTTACCAATGCAATTAAAAGTTTTGCACAAAAGTAAGTGTAGTATATTTATCGAGCACAATCTTTAGCTGTCACATCTGGCGTTTCCTGTCCTTGAGAATTTCTGTGGCCCGATATGTCATCACTGCAGTGGGTAGACAGGACATCGGCACCTGTTCGCAAGTGCCTTCCGGGACAAAAAAGTGAATGGGGCCAACGAGAAAGCGATGTTTCTCTGGTCTTGCTTTGTCTCCCATGCCACAACCGGGCGATACACGGCGATAAGGACGGGTAAAGCTCCGTCCAAACTACCAGTTGAGAGGTATAAAGGCTGACTAAAAGTAAATTGGTACGCACCTCATGCGCCGCTACCGCGCCTCAAGTGTTGGGAATCGAAAATCTTTGACAATGGTTTGTGTAAACTTCTATAGAGAACAACTGGTGCAAATATGATCAAAGTAGTGGATCGCGTTCAGAAATAACGTCAAATGGAACTCAAAAGAAGAAAAAATATTGTGCACAAACACCTGGAAAATCCGAGGAGGTCCAGTTCCAAGCTGGCTAAAGTGGTGAAGATGCCAAAAACAACAGTTAGCAGAGTGCTCAACACTCGGTTTTTAATGGGTGTTAAAGCCAACCCTGGTCTTTCGATCTGAGATGTGGCCAGAAAGTACAACGCTAACGTTCAAACGGTGCGGAACAGCCTTGCCAGGGAAGGAAACAAAGCCAGTATACATCCGAACCGGCACATAAAGCAGATATCCGTGGCCAAAAAGCGTGCAAGGCCATTTTAGAACCGTATTTTGACGAAACACAAGGGCTGCACTTTGATCGATGACGAAACAGACGTCAAACTCGATTTTAAGTAGCTTCCCGGTCAAAAGATTCAAGTTCGTGTTTATCGACAAGTTCGCAATGAAGACCATGATTTGGCAAGCGATTTGCAGCTGTGGCCTGAAAACGGAATCATTCGTCACATACTCGAAGAGGAACTCCCAAGTTTACATCGAAGAATGCCTGAAAAAGCGTATATTGCTATTCATCCGCAAGCATATGGGGCAAAGTCATCTTTAGGCCCGATTTGGCGAGATGTCACTACTCCACGGTGGTTCTGAAGTGGTATGCTGCCAACAAGATTTATTTTGTCCCAAGCTAATGAATCCTCCGAATTGCCCGGAATTTCGACCAATCGAAAAATACTGGGCAATTTCAAATCCGCGACTTCGAAAAAACGGTGGGGCAGTCAAGGACATCCAGAAAATGCGGGCAAAATGGAAGAAATGTGCTGATTCCGTGTTCGCTTCCATTGATGGGCACCATCAAGAGAAAGGTTCGAGATTTCATTTGAAATGGAGAAATGTAACCATCATGCTTTAACTTTGAAGTTCTAATAAAAGTACTGTAAAGCAACCATTAAGAAACATTTTAAACTTATTGAATCACGAACTACAGATCTTTTTGTGCGTACAAATTTACTTTTAGCCAGCCTTTAACACTGAAATCATTTCGCTTCGTCTCGCATGCTATAACGACTGTTCCAGAAAGTATAAGCACACCTTATTTCAACAGTCACTTTGAATATAATGAAATATCAACATGTTTTGCCTGCGTCCTTTTGTTTGCACATTTCTGAATGACATAGTATAAAAAAACTGCTCAGTTTTGTGTTACCTATCAAAATGCGCGGTCTTACTCCGGAACAATGAAAAAGTATCGTGCACAAATGGTGCACTGTGAGCGGACTCTCCTTGAGAAAATTGGCCAAGGAAGAGGGTGTATGCGTCAGAGCGGTACGATCTGCGAAAATATAGAGAACAGTGTACGTTTGAAGATGCCCCGAAGAGTGGTCGGAAATCCGGTTCTGTTAGTCCGGATATCGATAAAAAGATCAGGGATGCCTACAAGCGAAAACCAGCGACTTCCGTTCGGGATGTTGCGAAAAAACTAGGGACCTCGTCGAGTAACGTCATGCGTGACAAAGAAAGACTTGGGCTAAAAACATACCGGAAGAAAAAAAAAACCAAAAGAAAACAAAAAAAAGGGGGGGCGGGGGGCCCCCGGGCGCGCAAACTCTTCGTTTTTTTTTTGTGGAGAAAATTTGGGGGTAAAAATAGGGGAGAAAAAAAAGATGTGAAAATATAAAGACTGTATTCGATGAAATTTGGACACACAAAATAGGTCACCAAAAATTTTCCTTGAGCCCGATTATTATCAAACTTTTTGGAAATAAAGTGCTACTAAATGTTTGACTAAAGTTTTGACATCATTGGTTTATTGGACCTCTTCTCCCAACCCAAATGCCCACACCTTTGCCTTGACCCCTTTCATCAAATTTTGGGCAATGATAGGACCGACTTGCTTACTTACTTTTAACCACACTTTCTTTAGTTCAAGTTCATTTTCTATCAGTTTTGGAGTTTTAACGAGCTTTGCCTTCATGATTGGCCAAAATTTTTCAATTGGGCGAAGTTCCGGAGTGTTTGGAGGATTGACGTCTTTTGGTACAAAAACTACATTATTATCTTTGTACCAGTCTAAGACGGGCCGGGCATAGTGTCAAGATGCCAAATCCGGCCAAATCAGTGTTGGGCCATCGTGAGATCTCAAGAAGGGCAGAAGTCGTTTTTGGAGGCATTCGTCCTTGTAGATTTGTCCGTTGACGGTCCCAGAGGCGATGAAGGGCTGACTCATTTTGCCACATCCGCAGATCGCTTGCCAGACAAGGAATTTTTCGGTGAATTTCGACAGTTTCATCTTCCATACACTCTCCGGAACGGCGACGTAGTGTTCCTGTCCTGGCATTTGTTTGGTGTCAGCTTTAATGTAGGTCTCATCGTCCATCACAATGCAGAACGGTTTTGTGAGCAACTCCCTGTACAGTTTTCTTGCACGAGTTTTGGCCACCGAGTTCTATTTATCGCTCCGGTTCGATGCCTTCTGGACCTTGTACACATGTAATCCAGAACGTTTCATTGTTTTCTGCACAAAACAAACTGAAACTTTTGCCTTTTTCGCAACATCCCTGATCGAAATGTTGGGATAACGCTTAAATTGGTTCAATACCATCCTGGCCTTCTCCGGATTTGATGTGCCACGTTTTTTGCCACTACCATTTTTCCGCTTGGTTGTCTTACGGTCCTTGAACGTTTTGTACACATGAGATACGGTTGAATGTGCGATTCCGAGCTGTTTTCCGATCCATCGATGAGAAGCGTTTGGGTTTTCGAAGTGAGTGCCCAAAATTTGTTGGCGCACTATTTCTTCATTCGAAGCCATCACTGAAATCACTCCACCGATTTTCACGAAACTCATTACACAATTGACACAACACAATGAAATACATTCAGTTAAAATTTCAATAATTTTTACCCCCACGCTAAAAAGTTACGAATAATTGCGTGTGTCCAAATTTTATCGAATACAGTCTTTACAAAACGCTTCCCGGACCACAATTCTATACTGTAAGCATCCCCAAAACGGAGAAGGCAATTTTTACCGAAAAATTCGGTAAGAAGGTTGTGGGTTGGGGGGTAAATGCGAGTGTGGTAAAACATCTAGTCCGTACATCACAACGGAGACGATGAACACTCAGAAATACGTTAAGGCATGTCTCCAGAAGCGATTCTTGCCGATGATCAGGCAGCTCGAAGGTCAAGTAGTGTTTTGGCCTGATTTGGCGTCATGTCATTACGCAAAGGACACTTTAGAATGGTACAAAAGTCAAAATGTATGTTTCGTGCCGAAAGACATGAATCCGCCGAACTGCCTGGAGGCACGGCCAATCGAGACTTGTTGGGCTTTAACCAAAGCAAAGCTTCGAAAATTCATAAAACCAGCGGACGTCATCCAAAAATTTAAAAAAGATTGGCCAAAACTGGTCAAAATGGTGGGAAGTACCACTGTTCGAGGAAAAGTTAGGAGTCTTGGCTATGATTAAATATTTTGATTAAAAGAGAGTAAAATATTATATAAAACACAAATACAAACATGATTTGCTAAATAAAATTATTAAAACTAAACGAAAACATGCCTTTTTTGTTATTTTGAAAGTGTGCTTATACTTTCTGGGACAGTCTATATACTAGCGTTAAGTAGCATAGTCCACATAGCAGAGGGTCGCACGAATGCAGTATGAAGCAAAATTCAAAAGAAGGGAAATAATAAAAGGTTACCCGTGTTTCAAGCTATCTCCTCCATGTGTTCATGCTTTACTTCTCTGTGGGTATAAAACAAAAGGGTGATGGAATTTCCTTGTCCAGTTTGACCTCTACGAACGTTCTCAGATGGATGTCTCAGCCACAGGACTGAAGCTGCTCTCATCCACGAACAATAATCGTGAAGCCCAAAACTTGGTGCTGCCTGTGGGGCTAATTTGACAACTCGGTTTTCTTGAAGGCTATATGCAGCAAACATAATATTCGCGGCGGAAATTGTCGTGTTTTGTCGTTAATTTGATTCGAGAGAAAGATCTTCCGCGTTGTTCTTAGTGAAGTGGTTATCACAACGATAGTATTTTTTCATTGTTATAATGTTTTATCAAACTTACTGATACTAGTAGACTGGTAGAAGAAATATAGTAAAGAAATATAATCCGTTGTGATACGAGCTTAAAATTTTAAAATCGTCACTAGCGCCAGACCATAAGTGGCAGGCTTCATGAACTAACGCTTTCTTCAGTCCTCTGGTCTCAGCAAGGGCAAACCCAATTGGGGGGGGGGCCTTGGCACCCAAAATCGAAAGGGGAAAAACGCAGACCGGGGTAGCTAGCTGCTGCCCCCCGTACACAGATAAAAAGAAACATTGAATTTTCTGCGTGATCTAATGCACATAAAGGGAATGCTAGATTTGGCAGAAAATAATGGGAGATTTCATGTAAATTTTAGCCTGATAACGCCTGAATCCAGCCTGTTGTATGAAAGAATGCAAACATTGTTGTATGGCACATGAAAGATTGCAAACAATTTCAAGGTATTCGCCTCCTTTGGCTTGAAATTAAATGAAGGGAAATTTTACGCGCTTGTTAAAATTCATTATTTTTTCTGTGTATAGGGTAACGGGATGTAATGTTAGCCTAGCTCCTTCATTCGGCCTATGTACCAAATATGTCATTAATTCGGCGATAATCAACAAAATTATGTTCCTATCAGGATGACCGATTTATTTCGAAGCAATTGATACATTATTGATCAATTAATAGTTGTTCACTTCCACATAATTTTCGATTTCCTCAACTTTTTAGACAACATGACTTTACTGGTTAAGCTGAACAGATTATCTACACGATCTTCGAATGATCTAAATTTGCAGAAATTCAACCTATAAACCGAATAATGCAGCCAAGATGTACAGAATATAGTCACACGTTATAAACTTACAGGTCACATATGTGAAATAACAATGATTTAACAAGAAAACCATAGACCCAATGTTAGGAACATATTTTTTCCCATGTTCCCAACTATGGCCTGTTGTATGGAAAGCGTAGTAAAAATGTTGTTATTGGTAAAATTTACAATAAAAATGTCCGAGTTTCGGTTGAAAGTTTTTCATATGGCTCATCTTAACACAAACTAAAGGAACAAAATCTGTGTTGAGTGAATTATCATGTTTTGATTATCTTATGGTCGCTAAATCATATGAGAAAATCATTTAAGTGTTTCTTAGCAGTTTTAGTATAGTTTGATTTATTAAATTGTTTGTTGGGTTGAGCGAATACAGCTGGAAACGCCTTGAATCAGAAAATCAGAAAAAAAATCGTACGAAGACAACATTTAATAACAAATCTGTCGAATGGGACGAACTTGCATCCATGAATAGACCCAATTTGGTGCTAATAGACCGACATTACATCCATATCCCTCGAAAGTTTCTGACTTTATAAAATGAGTTGTGTAACTTTTCGTGAAACATACTACTAAATGGCATATAAAACATATCTAAGCAAGTGTATAACTAGTCCAATATCGCTTCCAGCTCAAATACTTTATGAGTTATTATAAAAAATGTCATCGATTTTTGCATATTAGGCTGAGTTAAGGGACACATACCCTAATAGAACAAAACACTAAATAAGAATTCCAGAGGATATATAAAGTTATTGTTTATTTGAAGTTAGGTGAAAACAAGAACTTGATGATTGTAGGTTTCGCATGGACCACCAGGGACATCAAATGAATAAATGGTTCTTTTCAGGACCAAACATCACCAAACGGTCCTCTTCAGGACCCCAAAATAGATGAAAAAAGTTGGATTTTAGGAGTTCATCGATTAGACAACCACATTTATACTCACATGCTCAAATCAAAACACTTCAATACTAACCAATGGTATCGGTTATGATGTGTATATATTAGAAGATACCATTATTAATAAACACTTACGTGGTCCTACGTCATCCTCCCTGATATAACTCACCTATAACTTTTTTTTGTCTTTCAAATACTTCATAGCATAAACACACATAGAAACAATCAATTTCACTCACAACGTTAATCATCTTTGACATTAATCGAGAACCATAAATAAAAGTTTCATGTAAAATTATGTCTCTCGAATATGAAACACAAGCAACAAAAGGTGTGTTTAAAGAATGTAATTTGTTTTTTCGTCTCTTTCATCTCATTCCTATATTCTAAAGGACGCTTGGATGAGTCGGTCTCAGAGCACCGAAATTTTCATGATATGTCGATTGTCAAAGGCGAACACGAAATTATTGCAACATATTTAATTTACTATGAAATTTCATGTATTTATTGGATGAAAACTAATTCTGCAGGTCAGTTAAATACATGTTTTAATCATGATCAGTTTACAAAAAATCGATTAATTATTGGAGATTGTTAGAATTATTGGAAGAAGAATTTTTAACAATTTTGGTTCACGCCATCCATGAGAGCTTTTACAGTCGTATCCGGTACCTCTTTTTCTCATTTTGTATCCACTTCCTACGCATGTCATTTGCATCGTTTACTTCCTCCTTGGTCTTTCTGAGTTCCCGCTTCATCATGGCCCAATAAGTTTTTATTGGACGTAGTTCAGGACAGTTCAGTGGATTAATGTCCTTGGGGAGAAAATGCACCGAATAAGTCTTATACCATCTCAGCACGCTTTTAAAACCGTTGCATTAAGCTGAGTCCGGCCAAAATAGTGGTTTTTCATTGTGCTGCTCCAAAAACGGCATGACGTTTTTGGAGGTACACTGATAGGCAAAATAAAGTGCCCACCTCATCGTTTTTTCAATTTCTCTCATTTACTTGGTTCAAATTAAAGTAAACACACTTTTTTTTTTATTATCTTATTTTTTATATTCTTTTTAAGTTTCACTTATGGAATACTGAAAAAAAGGAGTTTTACTTAAAGAAAAAAAAATCCATTTGTGTTGAAAAAAAACAGTGACAAAATAAAGTGCCCACTTCCAAAATCGTTATGTTTTCGATAAGTTTCCATTGGAAGATCCCTCGATTGTTTATGTTTTGATATTTTGACATGTTTTGAAGCAAACGGCCCAACCTGGTGCATTTGTATACGTGATCGCATTTGATTCAATTGAAAAAAAATGGAGAACGCAGTGCTTTCGAAAGCAATTCCCTTGTGTATCCGAAAATTGGTCGTTCGTGATGTGCAAAACGGTGAATCGCACCGGGCTGTCGCTAAGAAGTACAGTATCAGTAAGGCAGCGGTTGGCAAAATTCTTCTGAAGCTTAAAACGTTTGGATCAGTGGTGGATCGCCCTGGCAGAGGCAGGAAGCGGAAAACGGATGCGAGAACGGAGACCAAGATCATGCGCGAAGTCAAGAAGAACCCGAAGGTAACTGTCCGCGAGATCCAGGAAACCCTTCAGTTATCAGTTTCCGGTCGAACTGTTCGTCGCCGTCTCGTAGCACAGGGGTTGAATAGCGAACTTGCCCGGAAGCGCCCACTTATCAGCAAGGCAAACAAAGCCAACCGGCTTAAGTTTGCTAAGGAGCATGCTGATAAGCCCCTAGAGTTCTGGAAAACGGTTCTCTGGACGGACGAATCAAAATTCGAGCTGTTTAACCGAAAGCGGCGGGTTCGTGTTTGGTGCAGATCGGGAGAAGAGCTTCAGGAGCGCCACATCCAATGCACGATGAAGCATGGAGGAGGAAATGTGATGGTCTGGGGGTGTTTTTCGTGGGGTGGAGTGGGAAGCATTGTGAAAATCGACGGGATAATGACGGCAGATTCTTACATCAACATCCTGCGAGAAAATCTGGAGGTTTCGCTGATCCAGGCGGGCCTTGAAGAGAAGTTCGTATTCCAGCAGGACAACAACCCGAAGCATACTGCCGAGAAGACCAAGTCTTTCTTCCTGTCTTGTCGGATCAAACCGCTGGAATGGCCTCCACAAAGCCCGGACCCCAATCCCATCGAGAATTTGTGGGCGATTCTCGATGCCAGGGTTGACAAAACTGGTGTTACCAATAAAAATAACTATTTTGAAGCCCTGAAGCACACCTGGGAAGAGCTAGATCCACAGCACCTAAAGAACCTGGTCGAGAGCATGTCGAAGCGCCTGCAGGAGGTCCTGAAGGCCAAAAGAGGACACATCAATTATTGAAATGCTTTTATTTTACTTTAATTTATGTTTTCTGTAGCCTAAATGAAGTGGGCACTTTATTTTGTCACTGTTTTTTTTTTTTTTTCAACACAAATTGATTTTTTTTTCTTTGAGTAAATCTTCCTTTTTTTTAAGAATTCCATAAGTGAAACTTAAAAAGAATATAAAAAATAAGATAATAAAAAAAATACAGTGTGTTTACTTTAATTTGAACCAAGTAAATGAGAGAAATTGAAAAAACGATGAGGTGGGCACTTTATTTTGCCTATCAGTGTATTCATTTTTGTAAATTTTCCCATTGATGATGCCTTTTGTGTTAAAAATTTCACTTCGCTTTCTACAGGTACAGATTCCCTACCAAATATTTCGATGTAAATTTCGACATTTTCTTCTTTTTGTAACGATCATCGTGGTTTGGTAAGTTTTGAACCTTGTATGCATGCAATCCAGCATTTGCATCAACCTTCTGAACGTAGCTTTTGGCAACATCACGTGTTGAAATGTTAGGATTTTTGATGAAATTACCCTCAACTATTCCTTCCTACATGCTGCTCCCGGTTTCCTTCCTCGCGCTTGTGATCTATAATAAACCGGTCGTTGAACCATTTTAAAACTCTTATACGCGTATCTTTTTGACTTGCTTCCATCTTGGCCGCAACAAGCCACAAAACTACGCAATGTATAGTAAAAAAAAATAAACAATACACTTCAAAGAGAAACTGTGCAAAACTTGGTAAGTTTATGTTCAGTGGAAAAAAAAACTGGGAACAACTGGGCAGCCAGTTTTATATGTTACAATAATTTCGTCTTCACCCTTTATGTACAATTTGAAGAATGATTCATGAATACATTTTTGTATGGAAACTTACTTGATTCTTCTTTCAAGCATTTAATAATCAGAGATTTCTTGTCTTGCTCCACAACCAGTCTTGATACTCAAAAGACACCTTCCGTTTTCATATGAATACCTATAAGCCTCTAACACCAGGCTTGCAAACTACTTGGAAAGGCATTTCGGCGCTAAGCTTCCCTGAGAAAATAGGTTTTGATAACCTTGTTGTTTTCTGAAAACTTCTCGATATAATCATGAACTTCCGTTAGATCGTTTGGAAAGTTTTAGTCATTAAATATTTGCAAGAACTTATCATAGCTGTTATTGCACTTATTCAAAATATTCGTAAGAATTTGTTTGAGACTCCTCAAAACTTACCTAAAAAAAGTTTCATCTTCTCGTATGCTCATTTAGATCCATTGAAAGAATAACCACGGAATCACTGTATAAATATCTAACTAAGGATCACACGCAGACCAATTCGGCAGCGAATCAACTATTGAAATTGTACCAAAGGTAGAACGTTCTTGAAAATCCGTCATCAAAAACAGTAAGGATTTGCAAGATAAGCACACAGAAACAAAACGAGTTCGTTTTAGTCAAACTAATAAAGGAAACCTGTGCCCTTTGTGGTTCAAGCAAGGATGATACCATCAAATTAAATTTCGTGTCACTGACGAACCCCAGCCTACTTCTCCATATTTTTGCATTCGTTATCCAGCGCTGACACGCTTTGTGACAGAAAAAAAACACGTCTTTCGCAGTTCCTGTAATACTTTTCTACCTGTTTCATTCAACTCGTTAAAGGTCGCATCTGGACATCAAAAACGCATACGAAAAGGATCAGCAGCAGCAGAGGAGGTTTCAGCATTTCATTACAGTGTTTTCTCAGCCTCGCCTACTCACAAAACTTTGGCGAGAATTCAGTTTGCTCTCAACTTAGTGCTCTGGATTCACTTCTGCATTTTATAAAAGAGAACCTTTTATGCTTGTGTCCTACCACGGATTAGATTCGAACTCATCACCTTCGGCTACTTTGTTTCGATAGTTCGTTGTAAAATGTTGTGACTATTACGGAGCAGTGGGGCGAATTTGTATGCTTCAATTATCAAAGGCATCAGTCAAGCCTACGTTGTAACGAAATTACAACCCATTGCTGCGGGACTGGTGTTCTTTTTTTTTTTCATTCGAAATAAGATTTTTGCTAGAGTGAAAAGAGGTAGAAAAAAAGGTTTCAAGTAATTAAATACCTAAATGGGGAAAAAAAATTCTAATCAGTATTTAAAGGCAGTATGGTTTCGAAACTCAGATTGGCAATTTTTCCCTGACATGAGGTACACAAACACACATACGTTAGTGTAAGTCGTTTCTAAGGATTAATCTAACGATGCAGTTGCTAGACAGAACGACATAAATCATACCAGATGGTTGTAGCCATGGTTTGAGGAATTTGGATAGCAATTTTAAGAATAAACTATGGAATATGATTCCAGAAGTAAAATTGTGAATAGAGAAGAAGACAGAAATTTACATTACTTTTTCTTGCAGTTTAGGTACAGATTTGTTTTTAAGGTGAAAATCACTTACTTTATAGTTATGGAAAGTTGTGAATAATAAACATAAGATAATTTAAGAAAAAATTTAATCAATACTTAATTTAATTCAACTTATGTATTCGCTTATACCATATTTTTTTTCATTAACATAAATATGTACACCATTATGTAGATATTTCATGGGAATGGGAGGGACCATCATGGCACCCGATTGAAGCATTCTGGATGGGGACTCTCTTTTATGACCAATTATTCAATCTTGTTGTTGGAAGGAGATTCTTTATATCCCTGTGGAAACTTATAAGTGCCTATCGATCCATCCAACCCCTTTTTGGCCCTTCATACAACGGCATGATTAGGATAATCAGTGGTTATTAAAGCTTGATCAAGTCTAACAGAGAGGAGAGCCCATTGCTGTCGGACTTAGTTTCCGTGCTACAATGGGTGGTAGTACATATCATACATCATACATCATCAAAATGGCCTTCTTCGTTTCGGGGATAACCCTGTCTTTGCGTACAGTGAAGTATTGTGGTCCGGGAGGGTTTAATAATCCAATTTTATATACGTTTCAAAGTCCATGATTATTCACCTAGAATTCCCATACAAAATTGTATCATATAGTTTTCAGGCTCTCGGTTTCACAGACGCGGTGCCTTGGGAGTTGAGTCGTCTTTGACGCTCGTGAGGGCCTATCTTTTTCGCCACATCTCGAACGGAAGCCGATGGTTTCTGCTTATATGTTCAAAGATCCTCGTGTCAATAGCAGGACTCACAGGACCGGATTTGCGACCACTCCTCGGTGCATCTTCAAAAGTACATTGTTTTCCATATTTTCTAACTGCAGTTCGAACCGATGTGACGCTCACACCCTCTTTCTAGGCCAATTTTCTTAAAGAGATTCCACTCACAGTGTACACACTTAGAATTATATGCCGAGTCTCGGCTTTCTGAAACCGAGATACGCACAGCCGGCCTCTCGGTTTCGATCTCGGCTTTTTTATGTTAACCGATAATATCGGTTTGGGTCAAACTGATAAATCATACAGTTAACTAGGAATCTTGACATGAGCAAACTGATATATCGGTTAAAATTAGAAACAAACAGAAATTAGGTGAACCGAGATTTCGGGTAAATTGTGTGTAAATATTCGAAATTTTCAATTAGATTTTCATCGAAATATTGAATATTTCATGCCTATAGGCAATACCATACAAAGATGGTGTTTGCGTCAAATCCGGCTGGTACAAGAAGACGTGGAGTACAGCGAGCTAGATGGGCGGTTCAGATAAACCAAGACTTGAAAAGCCTGGGGCACAACCGAGGATGGAGAGAAGCAGCCCTGAACCGGGTGAATCGGTGTAGAATTGTTGACGAGGTTTTATCAATGTAATTGATGTAGTGCCAATAAATGTATGTTTTTTTCACCGTTCCACAAACAACATACGACTTACTCCACTTGCGAATGAAAACAACATGGCGCATGCCGGTTGATAGATAAAAAGCCGAGCCTCGGCTTACAACACTGCTAAACCGATATTTCGGCATTATAGGCAGATGAGGTCGGTTGAAGTTTGGTTAACGTTTGTGCTCGGCTCCTAGTGTTGCCGAGATTCGGTTTAATAATGAAGTTACCCAATATTTCAGTTTCAAGTGATGCTGAGATTCGGCATCCTTCGAATTTTTGCCGAGTTATCAGTTGAACATGAAAATGCCGAGTGAATTCAGCTAAATGTTCAACCGAGCCCGTGAATAATTTTTAAGTGTGTACCATTTGTGCACGATACCTTTTCTCTGCTCTGGAGTAAGACCACGCATTTTGAAAGTCATCCAGAATCTAAGTATTTTTTTGTGCTATGACGAACAGTAATGTGAAAAAAAACGGACGCAGATAAAATAATTTGAAAATTTTTTTTGTATTTAAGATGAACGTTTATATTGGGTGTGGTAATAATTTGTGAACTGTATATTCTACACCAAACGACCGGCTTACATACAACTTTGCTGAGGTGAGTATTGTTGCTTTGATGAGGATCGCGAGATATTCCATTTAATTAATTAATAAAATAAACAAATTAATGCCATCCACTCAGCCACGAGCGATGTTGGAGAAGGGCGGACCTATCTCGCCTGACTTAAACCCTCTGGATTTCATTGTATGGTTGAACATTGAAGCACGTTTAACAAAGCATTGGAGAGAAATGTCATCTGAATATACAGGGTGTCTCACAATAGGTGTCATTAAAAAAATGGGACTACAGCAAAACAAATCAACCAAATCATAATCATAGCATTTATATAATTTAGAAGATACATGTTATAGAAATAAATCATATTCATTCAATTCGAATCTGTCGCCCTTTTGCTTGATACTTTTGCGCAAACGCTTTGTGAGCCCATCGCAGCTAGCACGCACGATTTCCAGAGGAATTTGGTCCCAAATATCAACCATATGTTTCTTGAATCGATCACAAGTAAGCTCTTTTGTAGGATCTATATGTTGAAGCATATAACCCCAAACAAAGTTGTCAAGTGGGTTGAGATCCGGTGATGATGCAGGTCATTCTTCGCTTGTGATTAAATCGGGCAGAATTTTCCGCGCACCACGCGTGTGTCTTCTTTGCCTTGTGAGGTGGAGCTGAGTCCTGTTGGAAACAATATGGTGTATTCCCATACAGCGTTGAAGCACGAGAAAGCAGATGGTTCTTCAAAACCTGGTCGTGTAATATTTAGTGTTGATTTTTACGTTAGGTTCTATGAAAAGAAGAGGAAGTTTTCTTTTTCAAGAAACGGCGCCACATACCATGATTTTCGATACATTCTGATAGCGTTCTACAGCTAGTTTATCTCTTGGAATATTGGCAAGACTTTTGCCATACAAACGATCATTTTTTTGATTATGGCTGTCCTGAAGGGGGAAGAGCTTTTCATCCGAAAATAAAATCTTGCAGTCACCGTGCCGAACCAAAAGATTTCTCCTTCTTTGGACCCTGGCTTGCTTTTGACGCTCCGTCGACTCGTAAACCCGTTGTTTCTTGTAGCGGCTTGCATTCCAGATCATGTCTGATTCATTGAATCAGGGGACATTTGAAATTGTTTGCTCAATTTACGGCCAAATACGGCCGGATTACGTCTTATTCGCTCCCTCACACATTTGTTCTTTTCTTCGATCTGGCAGTTCGTCTGGCACCTCCTTTTTGTTGAATATGGACATTTCCAGTTTTCTTGAACCGTTTCGAGGTACGAAAAACAAAACGCTTACTCACTCCGAACTGCTTAAGGCTATTGAATATCTGACACGGTCTAAGCTTTTGCAAATGCCATTTTAAAACTTGTTCCCGTATGGCTTCCATGGTAGCTGATAAATATAAACAAACGGAATCGCTTATCTAATTTTATCTTCAGCAATAGACTGTCAACAAAATATATTAAAAACGGGTATAATCAATTTCACTGTTAAAAATTACCCAGCTGAAATAAACCAAGACTGAAAAAAGGTAACACCTATTGTGAAACACATTGTATAGGCGTCGTCTGCAAGCGGGCGTTAATGCAAATGACATAAATATTGAGTGAAAATGAGGCTATATCTTCAACGATCATGTTATGGGTTTGCAGGTTCTTGTTTAAAGATACTTGACTCAAATGAAATTACAAATGTTTGAGTCTCATTATTTTCTGATGCATACTGTTTCCTTGATAGGTTTAAAAAGAACGAAACATCCGTGCATGTGGTCTTTTAATGTTCCAGATTCGGTGTAGTTTTTTTGGGAGATACCCGTTCTTAAGATGGACAATATCGTCGAGAATTATGCACATGGTTTGGTGATAGCAGAGGCTTCTTGAAAATTCGTTCCGAGCTCCAGTGGGAAGCAACGAGGCGATCAACGATAGCGCCGTGATAAAGGACGATGCATGAGTAAAGTCTGCCATCATATTACTAACAGTGGTCCCGGGGGAACATGGACATGGAGAACGAGGTGGTTCCTGTGAGTTGGGTAGGTCTGCTCAACCCCATTATCTGAGTTATCTCCTCAGCTGTCTGATAAGCAGGTGTCCATAAAGGCATGATAGCAAAAGTTTTCCCTCTCATACAAATAAAAAAACACACATGCAAAAATAACATTTTGCGAATTCAACTTTGAAATCGGATAAAAAGATCAAAAAACGATTTGGAATGGATAAACAGAGATGATTTGCGGGAATGGGCCTTCTGCCAAAGTAATGCTTCACCCTTCAGATGATGACTGTTACGGTATATCAGTTCATTTTTGATGAACAATTCTGTGAGTTTTGTCATGTACACTGTTTATTTGAATATATATTCAAAACTTGGTTTATTTGCATGATATCAGACACCAAAAAGTCGTATCATTTTCCTCTGTTATTTTACTCAAAATCACATGACATTGATGTGTAACATTTTAATATAAGAGTAGCCACCAGTTGGTTCAATATTCAAACAGATCAGCGTTGCTGCGTCATGGTCTAGGTTCGACGAATTGTAGCAATCGCATGCAAGAATTGTATTCAAGAGATTACGACTTGCTTTCAAATCACGCCTTTGCTATCATATCAAGTCAATGCAACAATGCAAATGAATCGTGTTCTGTATCTTATCTTTCGATAACAGTTTCAAAGACCATCTCTTAACCGTACATCGTTCATATTTGTGAACTGAGTTTTCCTATCAAACAATAAAGGTAGTATAAATATTATCGCTCACTTCACCTATCAAATGCAAACTAACAAGTTGGAACTCACTTCTCATAATATACCTTCCTATGTGCATGTTGCCTTTGCTTTCTCTCAGTCATCTTGAAGCGCTCCCGAAGGCAACCGGTTTAGCTCGGCGGCGCATGCGTGGTTTGCCTTCGAATAATCAACTTCACCTATCAGCTGTCTTTCACGGTCACAGTTAGTTTGTTTGTTTGTTTGCTCTTGAAAAAGATGGCACCGCTTCGATGGGGAATTGTAAGTGCCGGTAAGATTTCGCACGATTTCACTAACGCTCTGGCCACTTGGCCCAAGGAAGACCACAAAGTGGTGGCCGTTGGCGCTAGGAATCTTCAGAATGCGAAAAAGTTTTCCAAAACGCACGACATTCCCAAGTTCTATGAAGGTTACATGGAGATGGCGAAAGATCCGGAAATCGGTGAGTGATGTTTTTTTGTTCGTATTGTATAACCGGTGCAGTGAATAAATTTAGAATCTGATTCAATATACCCTTTAGATGTGGTTTACATCGGTGCCGTAAATCCCACACATTATGACATCGGAATGATGATGTTGAACCACGGAAAACATGTCCTGTGCGAGAAGCCTCTCTGCATGAATGAAGGTCAATCGAAGCGGCTCATTGCCCATGCCGAGCAGAAGAAACTATTTTTGATGGAAGCTATTTGGTCAAGGTTCTTCCCGTCCTATATTCACTTGAAGAACCAGCTCGATGCTGGTGTGTTGGGTGAGATCAAAGAAGTCACGGTGACATTTGGATTCTATCTATCCGATGTGGATCGGCTAAGAATGAAAGATCTCGGTGGCGGCACTGTGCTTGATTTGGGAGTGTATACCATTCAAGTGTGCTTGTGGGCTTTCCGGGATGAACCGACAAAGATAGTGGCGAAAGGTAAACTTAACGAGGAGGGTGTAGACATGGAGGTAGAGGCGGAGTTGCACTTCCCCAATGGTGGAATCGCGAAGATGAAAACGAGCGCTTTGAAAAAACTCGACAATGATGCAACCATAACTGGAACGAAGGGAACCATAACGGTAAGTGATGCCGTTGGTTGTTAGTTGACGGGTTTAGATTAAGTAAGTTTGGATGAGTGCAAGAATTACTAACATTCGCTTTTTAATTAGCTTCACGACTTTTGGTGTCCAGTATCCCTGACGGATGTTGATGGATCGGTGAAGAAATTTCCCCTCCCAAAGGCACCGCATAACTTCATCTTCCAGAACAGCTGTGGACTGCGGTACGAGGCGGAAGAGGTTCGCCATTGCATCGGCTCTGGTCGGTTGGAATCGGCATCGGTGCCGCACAGGGAAAGTTTGCTGATTGCCCGCATTCAGGATGAGATAAGGAAGCAAATTGGCGTTCAGTTCCCGGAGGACGCAAAGTTCAAAGTGTAATCATCGTATCGTGCACATATTTGTAAGTAGGGATGGTCTCTTGCATATAAGGTGCATGATGATGATTGGCAGCAGGATACACGTTCAAAGGCTATGAAGTATTTATCTACAAGTGATTATTCACAATTTATCGGGTTGGTTTAATATATTTATACGAAATCATTATATTTACAAACATTAAATGAGATTCATATTCACTGTTTCTAAAGGAAATATATGCTTGTCAAAGGTAAACAAATTTAGTATGGCAGCGAGAACCTTCCTTTTTGTTGTATGTATGTATGTATGTAGGATAGCCACCATTCCTTCTAAGACCTTGTCATGTATGCAGCTCCACTTAATAGCAAATTGAGCTACCGGTTTGTATTCACAGTAACGCTGTATGAAGGGCCAAAAACGGTGGACACTTACGCGAAATCCGCGGGAACATAAGATTCTCCTTCCAACGATACGATCCAACAAATCGAATAACCCAATTCGCAATACTTATTAGGCTTTCTACGGGATTGCTTGTTGAGAAGGGCGCGTCAATCTCACTGAAACTGGTGGAGTAGAATTCACAGCATCACAATCGAATCGGTAGGATAAAGACAATGATACTGTTTGTTCCCTCCTAGACGCCGGTTGTCATACCACTCCATTGTCCAATTCCAGCTTAAGTGATACCCTGATGCTCCCTCCCTTCCCAATGAATATTCAATGTCATATAGAAATAATCAAAATAAAGGGAATGAATATAATATTAAAAAAAATTAGTGAATGAATAATGAAGTATAATATAATGAATAATAATATAATGAATAAATATAAGAATGATCATAAAAATTCCATTTTTGTACCTGAAAGTTGAGATTGATTTAAAATAATTTCATAAAACTTGCGATATCCATGGGTGATCTGAAATTATATAGCATATAAAGAATACTATACCTAGTGTCATAGGTACTACAGTGATTTTTATAATACAAATTTGAATATTATAACATAAAATAATAAACTGACGTTATAATGTAAAATAGTAATACGAGCAAGCCAGAAGAATATTCATCCGTAACTTAGTTCGTCATCCACTCATCGAAAGACTTCCGCTGTTGCAGCTTCTATAGGATTCAGATCTACTAAGACTAGAATTTGTTTTCACAATAAAAGTCAAAGAACACAATAAGCGTAGCTATAATATATACCTGACATCCACTGGTTTGTTACTGAAATTAAAAATAAGATTTGTATTAATATCCTAATATCCTAATCTTGGAAAGGCTAAAATAGCAAACAATAAGGCAAAATAAATTTAATATGAGTATGAATATCTGTGACTAAGCTGTTCATCCTCTCGTCGATAGACTTCACCTTTTTCAGCTAGCATTAATGTCAAGTAAGATTAATGTTTGTATCCATAATAATAATAAGAGAATATAATTTATTAATGTACAAAAAATATCTGACATCCAACGATCCAAGCACATCTAATGAGAACGTTATGCTGAAATAATGAAAAACAAATTAAGCCTTTAATGCTTGTTATGTTGCTCCATGCTCATAAGTTAAGTGATTTTAGAACGAAAAGATGATCCCAAAGCGTAGTGAATTTATAAATTTAATGTAGATGATCGCACCCTTTCACTTTGCTATTATCAGATTGACAACATTGCCCAGGCTACGCCAACCAGCGTCTCCATGTTTCAGCTGGCAGTCTTGTGATCATATGACTCGTGGAGGCGTGAGGTAGGAACTTGTGAGGACCAAAGGTCTGTCGTATCCTTCTTTAATGCTGTCAACTCACCATTTGAAGCCCATTCAACTTTACTCTCGTCCTATACATTAAATGCCGCTGATGTGTCTATGCATGGTACTACGGTGATCGTTCAATAACGGCAAACCCTTTAGCTGCAATGCTTTTTCAAATCAAATCCGATAAGTGCAACAACTTTGCAGTTATCGAACCGATATCCGTTACATGAATGACAGTTGCATTGAAAATGAACCAAAATGGGCCATCGGATGCATTTTAACCGCATTACTATGTGCAACGTAAATATGACAGTAATCGATCGTCGTCTGTATTTGCGATGTTATGCCATTAAAGTTATTGGCTTTTAAAGCTTAAAAAAGAGCCAGCTGCAGTACGTGAACATGTTGCAATGGAATCAATACTCAGAATACAAGTAGAGGCATTTCAAGGAAAATTTGTCAATTAAAAATATATTTTCGTAACTTTAAATAATTTTTGTGCAATTTTTTGTCAGAAAAGCAAATGAACTTTTCACTTAGACAACTGACAATTTCCCGAATAAGTCACATTAGTCTGCCTCAAGGCTCATGTCAAAGCCCTCTTCTGTATAACTTTTACGTCAAAGATATTGACAATTGCTTGGCAGAAGATTGCCCGCTAAGACAACTTGCTAACCAGGGGGTGCGACTCTATCTCAGATGCAGGTTTTTTTTTTGCTTTTGTGCGATGTGCTCATGCTTAGTAGATAGAAAGAAGATTTCAAAGATTTTAATGAAGATTTTAAAGATTTACTGCAAAAAGATGCAACACGATGCAAGTTGATGGATTAAAATTCACAAGCTGAAACAAGATTTTTCAAAGATTGATTCGCTAGCGTGGGATTTTTCGATCGTCTTGAATCTGGATTTAGATGTGTCACACCCCCAGTTGCTAACGACAGTGTAGTTTCGTTAAGATTCTCTCATGCCGTTAACTTGCAAGGCCCATTGCGAAATTCGCTAGATGGCCTATCTTCTTGGGCTAGGAATCTAGCGATCGAAATCTCATCGTAGAAAACTGAACTTGTTAACTCGCAAAGGTGAGCGCCCAGGAAGGCGATTTGTATGAAAATGAAATTTCACATGATGAATTTTACCACTTAGTCAGAATACCGTTTCGAGTTGGCAAACCGATTGGGACAGCGAGAATCTGGGACAGGGTGTCTCACAATAGGTGTTACTAAAACAAAATAGTATTACAGCAAAATAAATCAACCAAATCATAGCATTTATCTTCGTTTGTAAGATACATGTTATAGAAATAAACCATATTTATTCAATTTGAATCTCTCGCCCTTTTCCTCGATAACTTTGCACAAACGCTTTGTAAGCCCATCGCAGCTGGCACGCACGATTGCTCGAGGAATTTGGTCCCAAATATCAACTAAATGTTTCTTGAATCGATCTAAAGTAAGCCTAAATATGTTGAAGCATATAACCCAAAACAAAGCAGTCAAGTGAGTTGAGATCCTTTCAAGATAGAGGCCATTCTTCGCTTGTGATTAAATCGGTAAAATTTTCCGCGCACCACGCTTGTGTCTTCTTGCCTTTTGAGCTGAAGCTGAATCCTGTTGGAAACAATATGGTGTATTCCCATACAGCGTTGAAGCATGAGGAAGCAGACGGTTCTTCAAAACCTGCTCGGGGAAATATTCAGTGTTGATTTTTACGTTAGGTTCTTTCAAAAGAAGGGGAAGTTTTCCTTTTCGTGAAACGGTGCCCCATACCATGATTTTCGATACATTCTACAGCTAGTTTATCTCTTGGCATATTGCCAAGACTTTTGCCATAAACACGATCATGTTTTTAATTATGACTGTCCTGAAGGAAGAAGAACTTTTCATCCGAAAATAAAAGCTCGCAGTCACCGTACCGATCCAAAAGATTTCTGCTTCTTTGGACCCTGGCTTGCTTTTGACGCTCCGTCAACCCGTGATTACGTCTTATGCGCTCCCTCGAACGTTTGATCTTTTTCTTTGTTCTGGCAGTTCGTCTGGAACCTACTTTGTTATGAATATGGACATTTCCAGTTTCCTTGAACCGTTTTAAGGTACGAAAAACAAAACGCTTACTAACTCCGAACTGCTTAAGTCTATTGAATATCTGGCACGGTCTAAGCTTTTGAAAATGTAATTTTAAAACTTGCTCCAGTATGGCTTCCATGGTAGCTGATAAATATAAACAAACGGAATCGCTTATTTACCTTCAGCGATAAACTGTCAAAAGAATACGCTCAAAACGGGTATAATCAATTCCGCTGTTAAAATTACCGAGCTGAAATAAACCAAGACTGAAAAAAGGTGACACCTATTGTGAGACACATTGTACATTCCATCATTCATATTGTTTCATAGAGGGCGTGGTTCAAGGACCTGCATGTAAGTCGGGATTTCACGCGCGTGACGAGTGGGATTATGTCCACCCACTACCAGTTAGATGCACCCTGTATCGAATAAATCTCGTGGACAGCAATCTTTGCCGGTGCGGAAACGGTTATGATGACATCGATCACGCAGCAATCCATGGATAATGACGCCACCAGAATACGCATTTTGAATAGCATAGAGGCCCAAGGAAGACAATCTTATGATCTTATAATTGTTGTGTTGGGGTCTCGCGATCTTTGTTATATGAGGTCAATTTACATGCTGCTTCAAATTTCTTGTATTAGAATTTAATCTGCTGTGTTTTTCTTTCTTAATTTATTAGTTTGTGTTTGTTTTGTTCTGACATTTTGAGGAGTCTCTTCGTCACCCAATAGTAACCACTACCAGCCGAACAAAAAAAGGGAGAACTTACCATATTGCACAAAGTGCTCAGTAAATTATCGGCTCCGTAAAGCTTACGCAATTTAGCCTTTTAAAGAAAAGAATAATAAAAAAATAAAAAAAAGAGGTTAATACGAAAAGTCCGGTAATTGTAGCGCCTATTCTACCAGTGGAAATTATTGTAACATAAAAATGACTTTCATGGTTTAAGCTTAGTAATAGAATTCAATAAATAAATAAATAAATGAATAAATACATAAATATATAATTAAAATTCAAATAATTTTAACAGAGGTATGTACAATAAAGAATCAATCCAAAGCACCTGTCCGGGGTTTTGCGTGTCACTCACAGTAATGTATGCTATGAAATCACACTGGCAGTTGCATAGCACTGATTTCCTGTCTTGTCTTTTCAAATATTTTTCGCAACAATTTCACGGCCGATTTGTTAAACCAAAGACAACTTAGTTAATGTTATCAGTTCATCAAACACCGGGGGCGACCCCGGCGCGTAGTGGTTAACACCCATACCTCTTTTTTTTTCTTCACGAGTTCGAATCTCACCCCCGGACAAGTTACGAAAATACCCAAAAGAGGTATTTGAGTGACTACGACGGGAGATGAACCAGCCCGAGGCTGAAAAACTCGATAATCCTGACAAAAAAAAAAAAAAAGTTCATCAAACAACACATACTTACCTATTGTTACTGCCTGCGGGTGCGACACATCCATATTTAGATCTGAAAAATCTCACACTAGCGAATCAATCTCTGAAAATCTTGTTTTTGCCTTTTCAATCTGTATCCATGCACTATCACCGCTTTCCACTTTTTGCATTAATTCTTTAAAATCTTCACCAATCATCTTCCTATTTAATGAGCGTGCAGACATCGCACAAAAGCAAAACGATAATATCCCTTCATTTAATATAGATTCAAATATACTATATTAACAATATAAGTCAATTCCTTTTTCCACATAAACAAGTTCTGCGACCCGTGTAGCGCTGCTAACAGCACCATCTTGTGATAAAAATGGCAATCAAAATATATTCTACCTTTCCACTTGGTTGACGGCATTTTACCGTGTATTCGCGATTAAACTTATTTCCTTTTTTATGAATATTGTTTGCTAACTTTTGAGAAAGGACTAGTTTTCACCGAACAGTATAATTTTTTGAAAAAGTACATATAACTTTATTTTTAAATCGAGGTGATAGTTGCGTTAAGCATTTTCCAAAACACCAACACTCAGTGAAATAAATTTTCGATATTCACAGGATTGCATAATGATTATTGGTCACAAGAAATCTGTATAAATTTCATTAATTTGCCTCATGAAATAGGCCAATAGGTTAGTCAAAAAGTTTTTAAAGAGACATCTATGGAGCACTAGAAAAAAACAAAATTTCTAAGCCATTTTAATATTTCATCTTTCATAAGAACGATCTCAAAAATTCATTTCGATCTGTCAATTTATTTTTTGTTTACAAGCCATTTGAAGTTGACATTTAGCAAAGTTTTAGCAATGGAAAAATCCGAATATTGTGCAGTGATAAAATTCTTTTTTTTTTAAGGTTTATCGGCTACTGAGATCCATGCAAAGATGATGAGTAGTATTCTAAGAGTCTTCTCCTTCATTTCCATGGCCGAACAAGCGTTGAAGACGATCCACGCTCAGGACTTCCAAAATGTTCATCAACACCAGAAATCATAGTGAAAACAAACGATATGGTTTTGGAAGATCATCGATCGATTGTGGATGTGATAGCTGACACCATAGGCATTTCCCATGGAACAACATGGCATATTTTGGCTGAAGTTTTGGGTTTTAATAAACAGTGTGCACAATGGGTGCTGCATCTGCTAACAATGCAACAAAAACACGTTCGAATGCGACTTTCTGAGCAACATTTGGAGCAATTTCGAAAGGATAAAAAGGATTTTCTGCGTCGATTCATCACTATGGATGAGACTTGGGTCTACCACTATGATCCTGAATCAAAACAAGAGGCTAAGATGTGCCGTGAACCAACAAGTTCCGGTCCAGAAATCGTCCAAATCTCCAAACTGGTAAGACAATCAACTCTGATTATTATTGTGACCTTTTGAACCAGTTGGATGAAAAAAAATATAAGAAAAAGACCCGGTTTGCAGGAGAAAAAAATCATCCAGACACTGCCCCTGTTCACAAACCATCGCGAAAATCAGTGAATTGGGGTACAAATTGTTGCAGCATCCACCCTATTCGCCAGATTTAGCTCCCTCTGACTTCTGGCCGTTCTCACACCTCAAAAAATTGCTTCGTGGAAAGCATTTTTCATCAAACGAAGAGGTTATAGCCGTCGTAGAGAAGTATTTTGCAGACCTTCCAGAAAGTCACTTCCGTGATGGGACAACAAAGTTGGAAGATCGTTGGACCAAGTGTATTGATCGTATGGGAGACTTAACTGAGCAATAAAAGTGATTTCCTAAAAAAAAAATTAATTTTCATTTCCGCTTTCAAAACATTTTGAAAGTATAATGATGTTGAAAAAGTAAAAATAGGGAGCAACCTGGATTCGAACCTTGAACGTTGAGGTTAAAAATCTCGAGGCTGAAAATCTCGATTATACCGAAAACAACAACAACATGACTTGACCACTTTTATATATCAACACTTGAAAACAGGAAAGCTTTTTGGCATACTAGAACAACGCCGTGTAAAACCGTGTACGTGTACATTCATAAGTCAGATTGCTGAAATTCCAAAGCATCGTTCATAATTTGAACCTTATTTAGTTCTGAAGTTTATTTGCCTGAGTGAATATTGTTATCATATTTCCCGCATTATCAACTTCTTTTGACAGTAAAATTTAATTATTTATGACTTTGTCACAGGCGTAGAAACTACGCATTTTTTACATTACAAAAATTCGTAAAAAGTATGCCCTCTTTTACATATGCACAGTATGCTTATAAATAAGTAAATCCACACTGAGTAAAATACATTTCTTTAATGCGTAATCTACTTGGAGATCCCAGGTTTTCCACGAAAATTTGCAGTTATAAAAGAGTTTAATAAGAGTGACTCCTTAAGGATTGGGGATGTTTCTCTCCGTTTTGATTTTGCAATTACAACGAATCGGACGAAAGTTCAATCAAAATAGGACAAAAGTTGCAATCTTGATTTTTTGCAATACACGTCGTGAACTAACATCTAAAGAGAAGGTCGATATGTGTTTTTCCCAACTATTTGCCTACAAGAAAATGTTACGAAAGGCGCGTAATTTTTTTCTTCGTTTAGTTGCAAGCCAAATCGAACGTAAACAACGAAATAGTTAGCAATCTTTCATACGTGTTTTGAGTTGTTTTAATTCACGTTTTGTGAAAATATTTCGGTGGCAGAGTTTTCAGTGTGTTGAATGGTGAAATTGTTCCACCCTCGGGTAAATGAGAAGTGCGAAAACAATATCCGGATCGTAGGCGGATGTCATGCGAGCTAAAGTTGGCGATCGATGCACAGTAGGATGCTTAGCAGAAGATTTTTCAAAAAATGTGCCTTCCGGGAGTAGTTCGCAGAAAAAAATGTGTGAGGCATTTCCATTTTGAGATGTTCTATTTCCAGAATTCATAATGGCACGTTAACCTTGAGCCGTACAAAGTTAGGACATTAATTAATTAATGCTAGAGTCCCAACCACTAGAACACGATGGGCATTCTCAGACAATCTACTCTTTTCAGGGAGCGAGTAATGGCGCTATAACCATAAGCCATATGGGGCTACGCCTAAAGTTAATGCTTAAGTCCCAAAAAAACTATAAGGGACAGCCCAATGGGGTTGTACGCAAAGTTGACGTAGGACTACGTAGCAATGTGTAATGAATTTTATTATTATTATTTTTAATTGCCGGTATTAGAATAGAGGCTGCATTGATCGATTGGATCAAGAAGCCTTGCCGAAAATCAGTGTATAACACACGACCGGTTTATGTAGACAAAATTAAACCGTTTGATGCATTGTCTGGTTCAATATGGTAGAATAGTTTCGTTCGTTTCGTAGAGCAACATTGAAACGTAGGTGCTATTCTAATGGGACGTTGGATCGGCATAGATAAGTAAGTATGTTAGCAAATTCTATGATTTGCTCTTTACAAATCTTTTGTCGGTGCTAGACTGCATTTAAATGTTGGTAAGATGGAAGGGCAACGGCTGTGCTGGCAGTGGTGATTGTGTTGATATGATCGACTAGCTGGAGACCATTATCCTTATTGCGTTATTGATTGTTGAAAGTCTGTTTGGGCATTCAAAGTCAATTATTCATGATATTTATGACATTGACTTAACAGTTTCAACTGATTGAAGCAACAATCTTAAACATCTATCGAGAAATGATAAAGTTAGTAGCGTTCGAAATGTTTCAAATATTCGTGATGGTCGCTATTTTTCGAATTTTCATTTGATCTCTACCCTAGTCGATGGACGTAGTCATGGCATGAAAGATAGTTGAGAACCTGTTCGAAATATGAATTTAATATACAAGTACATACAAGGTTTCCTTAAAGAATATGTAACTGTATAAAAATCATTATGTTAATTGGTCATCAATTTAAACGATAATTTCTTTTTGCAGGAATTCAATAAACCCTTAGTAACTTCTCCAAATGTTTGAAAGTCGACTTTAAACTCATGCTACTATTTAAAATAGCTTAAAGATTTATTCGCTCCGATTGCTCTGATACTTTACAGCCATATTCTGCGACATTTCACTTTCTCTTTCAAACACTTTCGCAAGAGTATTTGATTCCTATTGCAAGGTAGGGACTTTGTCCAACGCACTAAAACGGACAGAAACACTTTCAAGCACTGGTTGGATTTTGAAGAGAACATTACCAACATTGACAGACTTGTTTTAATAAAATTATGCCTGCAATAGGGAAGTCATAACAAATGCTCCAATATCATATTCCATCGAAAATTGAACAAAATGGCATTTGATTACAAAATAAACAACCAGCCTCTGCTAAAATTTGAAACTGTTCGTGACCTTGGAATCACGCTTGACTCTGGTTTGACATTTAGACAACACTACACAGATATGATTACCAAAGCCAACAGACAACTCGGTTTCATGTTTAAGATCTCCGACGAGTTTCGTGATCCCACCTGTCTGAAAGCATTGTTCTGCTCTCTCGTGCGTTCTATCCTGGAACTTGGAGCCTTGGTGTGGTGTCCGTATCAAATAATCTGGATTGCGAGGATTGAAGCTGTTCAAAGAAAATTTGTTCGTTATGCTCTCCGTCATCTGCTGTGGAATGATCCTGTCAACCTTCCATCGTACCAGGATCGTTGCTCACTCTTGGGTATTGAAACGTTGGAACATAGGCGTACAGTCATGCAAGCAGTCTTCGCGGCAAAAGTGCTGCTAGGTGGAATCGACTCTCCAGGAATTCTGGCAGAATTATCTATCTAAGCTCCTGAACGAGTTCCGCGAACAAAACATTTTCTGCAGCTCGGAACCCGTGTTGCAGACTACAGCCAACACGATCCAATTCGATTCATGTCATCGCGCTTCAATGAACTCTACGCTCTGTTTGATTTCAACTGTTCCGCTGAGACCTTCCGTCACCGTATTCAGCGTAGTTGGATGGAAAGCCGCTAGTTCGGAAATGCTGACAAATACCACATACTGGATAGCAGACGACTGATTCCATCACGAAATATTATTTTTAATTTTACTGACTTTTGTGTTTGTACAAGAATTAATTCTGTTTACTTGCTTTGTATTCCTTTTTTTTTCTTGATAAATGTAGTGTACGGGTTAGAGACAGGGGTTTTTTACGCCACATGACTTTTCCCCATTACATTTCAATAAGATGTTTAATCAGTTGGAGTTATATAAATAAATAAATAAATAAATAACATGCCAGCAACCAGTGGGCTGCGATTGCAAGGGGCAAATAAACTTTAAACGACCCTGAGTTATTTTCTATACCGAAACATGATTTTAAGAAATATTTGGTATTTATCGTACAGAAATAGTGCGAAATTCAGGATCGCCAAGGATTTACGAATTAGGTAAGGTGTCATGCGGATACAATGAGCAAACTCTTATAATAATTCAGTATATCACTCTTTCAAAATCAGAATAGTAGCCCCAAAGAGATCTTTTTGTGTGAAATACATCAAATAATAGTTATTGACATTCTGTCGAAATTTGGGAACCAGGGCGCTAAACACAGATGGTTCTATCCCGAAAAATGCCGTTCTGCCTGTATAGACATAGTGATTACGGATTTTTAACACTCAAAATTGCGTCTACATCTTCTACATATATATCGATATCATCTTCAAACATATCAATATCATCATCAAATACATTTTTATCATCTACACATATATCAATATCATGACCATATATCATCTACATATATTTCAAAATAATCGTCATATATGCCTTTACATATACATGTACATCATATTGTGATATCCAAATTCCTACGAGCTTGGCATAGCACACGACTGCATCAAAAATGGCTGTCCAGCCAGCCACTCGCTAGCGACAGCCGCTGAGCCATCATTCTGGCTGGTTGCTCGCCCGCGTACCCTCCTTCAGGGCACTTGCAACCGCCAGCTGCCAGAGCAGTACTGGCCCATTGCCGCTCTGCACAGCTCCATGGCTGCCGAGCGAATGAAGAAAATTTGAAGGTGTCCCCGTTTTATATCGTGCACTGCTGCATGTGAGACGTTCCTTACTTAAATTTGAAGTCTGTGATAGATAAGTACTGTGCATGTGGTAAATTTACTCTGAAAAATCGGCATTATAAGACATCACCTTATATTTGCGTTAATTTCAATAGTTGAATGTTAAAAATCAAAGTTTTAAATATTGAAATCGAAGCGTAGAAAATGTCCCGATCGATTGGTGCAAACATTTCGGAAATCGATCGTGGATTGACTTAGTTATTAGCGTTCAAAACCTATATATTTTTCGTGACGCTCCAAATTTTCGCAATTCGAACGTGTACCCCAGTATTGAAAACACAGACGTAGTCCTACGTCAAAAGACCTCGACGAAGCGGCGGGGCATTCAAGGACATTCAACAAATGCGGGCAAAATGGAAGAAATGCGCTAATTGTATGGCGCTGATGGGCTTCATCAAGAGGGTGGTTCGAGATTTCGTTCGAAGTGGTGAAATGTAACTATCTAATGCTGTAACTTTGAAGTTTTAGTAACAGTACTGTAAAGCAACCATTAATGAAATTTTAAGACTTATTGAATGACGAATTACAGGTCTTTTTGTGCGCACCAATTTACTTTTAGTCAGCTTACAACATTGGTTGCTATTTACAAAAATCACTGTGGTGTTGATCTCAAAAGAAAAGCATAAGTAATTGCATAACTAATAAATTATGTTTTTATTGCGTACAGTGCGCCAGATTTAAAAAATAATGTTTTTTTTTTTAAATTGGAAACATCTTCTCAACATCATGGGATTCCAGTAGTGAACAGCAGTTTCTGCTAGAACCAACGATGTGAAGAGAAACTATCGATAGGTCCGATAGAGCTCGGCAGGTTATGAAATTGAATAGAAATTGAAATTGAGCGTAGGACTTTGTTTTGGCAGTATTTCGAAGCAAATACTTTAAGTAATTGATTTGTTTTGATTTAGAAGAAGTTCTACTATCCATACACAAAAAATATATAAATTTTAACAGACGCGTAAATTTCATTTCGTTCACTTGTAAGACAAAGCAAGCGTAAACAACGAAATCGCTTGCAATCTTTCATACAACAGACTTGATTCAGGCGTTAAATAGCTAAAATTTTTGAGAAATATCGCATGAACTTATGCCAAATCTAACATTCCACTGATGTGCATAAGATAACGCATAATGTTATATGATTCTTTCAAACTGTGCAGTCACCGATATCAACATTACACTTAAGATTCATAGTTCACTTGTGGAGCAGGGGTATGTGCGTGCGTAATTTTCGGTTCGAATTAGCTCGGTGCAAAATTTAAAAATTTTGTTATCAAACCACGTTTAAAAAACGACCCAGCACAGAAAAATATTATGAATTTAAAAAAACGCGTAAAATATCTCCTCGTTGAATTGCAAGCCAAAGGAAGCGTTAATAACGGCATTATTTGCAATTTTCCATACAACAGACCTGACTCCAGTGATATCTGGCTAAAATTTACATGAAAGATCCCATTTATTAATGCCAATCTAGCATTCTTTTCAATGTGCATTAGATAACACAGAATTTTTTTTTGGGAGCCCGCCCTTCCAGAGGAAACCATTATACAATCATTGCCTTCAAAACCCCCCGCATGTCAAGTTTGGTTCTATTTGCTTGATTAGTCCCGAGTTATGCAGAAATTTCTGTTTCATTTGTATCATCTCTACACTACTCATAAGGTTCTGTACAACATTTGGTCTAATTTTTTTTGCGTGACAATCCATTTTTTCTTCATATCTTCCTCGGATTTCATTTCCTTGGGATGCTTCCAAAGTGCCTGCTTCATGATCGCCTAGTACTTTTCAATTGGCCGCAGTTCCGGTGCGTTCGAGGGGTTGAGATGCTTCGGCACGAAATTGACCAGCCTACCAAAACCTCTTTCGAGTAATGACACGAGGCTAAATCCAGCCAAAAAATCGTAGGACCATCGTGTGAACTCAGAAGAGGAAGTATACGCTTTTGGAGACATTCCTTTAGGTACACCTGCCCATTGCTCTGCTTTCCACACGAGCAAATTGATTGCAAATCATATATTTTTTGGCAAACTTTGACATCTTCTGCTTTTTAACGTCCTCAGGGACATCGATTTTATGATGAGCAGGCAAAAAACTGGAGCCCCGGAAGCTGCCGGAAGTCTGCTTTTACATACGTCTCATCATCCATAACGAGGCAATGTGGTTTCGTCAACATCTGGGTGCAGAGCTTCCGTGCACGTGTTTTACCTACCGTATTCTGCCGTTCATCGCGATTAGGCGCCTTTTGGACTTTGTACGTGTGTAGTCCTTCACGTTTTTTCGCATCTTGCACGAAAGTTTTGGTTAGATTCAGTTTCTTCGCCACACCTCGAACTGAACGTTGGGATTCCTCTTGAAAGCTTGAACTACCCGCTTGTGATGCCGAACACTATACTTTTTTCTTTCCGATCGATGGTCAAACGTTCGTGGTACCGATTTAAAACACGAAACACCGTAGAATGCACCATTTCCAGCTTCCTGCTCATGGCACGATGTGAAAGATCCGGATTTTCGAGGTACGTGCGCAAAATTTCTTTACGCCGCTGCTGTTCTTCCGACTCTGCCTTCGCAACGATTGCACATCTGCTAGTGAAACTTACACAGCGTAAACAAATACACATTGTACTAATTCCAACGATAATTTCAATAGAATATACCCAACGGGTGAAAAGTTACAGCCATATAAAAGTGGTGCAATTCCGAACGTGGTGATTCTGTACAACCTTTAGAGAGAGGAAGGGGCTCAAACTACCATAGAAACATTTCTTGCCTCCAAAAACTTCCGCATGCTAAATTTGGTTTCTTTTGCTTGATTAGTTCTCGAGTTATGCAGAAATATGTATTTCATTTGTATGAGAGCCCCCCCTTTCAGAGGAGTGAGGGGTCTCTTACTATGTTAAGAACCTTCCCCGGCCCCAAAAACCCCTGCATACAAATTTTCACGCCGATCGGCTCAGTAGTCTCCGAGCCTATTAGGGTCAGACAGACAGACAGACAGACAGACAGACAGACAGACAGACATACAGAAATCCATTTTTATATATATAGATAAATCCTGCCTCCAAAAACCTCCATATGCCAAATTTGGTTTCATCTGCTTGATTAGCTCTCGAGTTATGCAGAAATTGGTGTTTCATTTGTATGGGAGCCCCTCTTCCCTTCAAGAGGGGAGAGGTCCTTAACTGCAATAGAAACATTGTTTGCCTCCAAAAACCTCAACATACCAAATTTGATTTCGTTTGCTTCATTGGCTCTCGAGTTATGCAAAAAAATTCTTGAAGTTCTCGAATTATCAAGAAATTTGTGTTTTATTTGTATGGGAGCCCACTCCCCCTACCAGAGAGAGGAGGGGTATCAAACCACCATAGAAACATTTCTTGCTTCCAAACACTCTCATATGCTAAATTTGGTTCCCTTCGCTTGAATAGTTCTAGAGTTATGCAGAAATATGTGTTGCATTTGTATTGGAGGCCCCCCTCCCTTCCCTTCTGGAGGAAGCTCAAACTACCATAGAAACCTTTTTCTCTTTCAAAAACTTCTACATGCCAAATTTGCCCTAGTAGCACATTGTTGTAAACCAGTAAAAGTGACTACTTTGTGACTCAAATAAGTCACAATCAAGTTGCTGTAACCATTTGTGACCACTACGTGCTACTTGGGTGGTTCCATTTGCTTTAATAGTTCTCGAATTATGCAGAAATTTCAGTTTCACTTGTATGGGCGCCCCTCCCTCACCTTCTAGATAGGGGAGGGGTCTCAAACCACCATAGAAACCTTTCTTGCCTCCAGAAAACCCCACATGCAAAATTTGGTTCCATTTGCTTGATTAGTTCTTGAGTTATGAAGAAACTTCTGTTTCACTTGTATAAGAGCCTCCCCTTTCAGAGAGGGGAGGGGCTTCAAACCAGTATAGAAACATTTCTTGCTTCCAAAAACTTTCATATGCTAAATTTGGTTTCCTTTTCTTGATTAGTTCTCGAGTTATGCAGAAATATGTGTTTCATTTGTATGGGAGCCCCCCCTTTCAGAGAAGGGAGGGGTCTCGAACTACCTTTAGAACCTTTCCCGGTTCCAAAAACTCCTGCACACAAAATTTCACGCCGATTGATTCAGTAGTTTTCAATTCTAAAGGTTAAGACAGACCGACAGACAGACAGACATAAATTCATTTTCAGAGATATTTCACGTATGAAGAAATTCAACAATAGAGCATCAATAAGTTTTGTAATTTTGTAAATCATATTGTTATATTTTAATAAACTATAATTTTCATGAGGAAAAGTTGAACTTTCAACTGTAGAGACAACTTCCCTGTACTATTGAAAAATTTCCCCTCACTGTTTACTATACTGATAAGAAGTAAATGGAATTATTCTTTTGCACAATTTGAAAAAAAAACCTTGAATCCTTTGGAGCATTCCTTTTATATGCATTCTATCACACGTAAAATTATATTTTTTTTTTCTTTATATAAAAGCGGAACAAGGGGGGGGAAAAAAATCATTTTTTTTTTTTTTTTTGAGACTTCTTTTTTGTGGGTGTGTGTAGGTAAAAAGAAGGGGGGAAGAGAAGTAAAAAAAAAAAAAAAAAAAGGGAGAGGTGAAAAATCTAAAATGAGAGTAATGCAAACTGATAAAGGGTGTTCCGATCAAATTTGATCAAACAGTAACGTGTGTGAGTTGATCAAAGTTTTTATTAGTAAGTCAAATTCTTTTTCTTTTTCACGTTCAGTTAATACAGAATACAGGAGAAATATTCAGCTAAGCTTCCTTACCGAATGCGAACTGCCTTTCATTAAACACCTGCCATCAGATTTTTTACAGTCCCCTTTTCCACTTTATTCGCCACAGAACGCCAATTTGCCTTGAACTGTTTCTCGCTCACAACAGCATTTTAAGTTTTCTTAAGGTTCGGCTTGACGATAGCCAAATATTGTTCGATTGGGTGGAGCTCTGGCATGTTAGGAGGGTTCTTGTCCTTGGGCACCACTTGAACGTTTTTGGCAGCATACCCCTCCATGGCCTTTTTTCCGGAATGGCAAGATGCCAAATCCGGCCAAAATAGAACGGAACAATTGTGTCGCTTCAGGAAAGGCAGTAGACGTTTTTGTAGCCACTCGCTCTGATAAATTTCCTGGTTGACGGTTCCGGTCGCAATGTAAACGTTGCTCTTCAATCCACAGGGACAGATGGTCTGCCACACCTGATATTTCTTCGTGAACTCTGACAGTTTAATGTGCTTGAAAAAATCTGCCACCTTTCCCCGTCCGATTTCCGTATACAATTCCTGTCCAGGAAGCTGTTTAAAGTCTGCCTTGACGTAAATTTCATCGTCCTGTACTACGCAATCAAACTTCGTCAGCATGGTGTACAACTTTCGCGATCGTGCTTTGGCCGACGTGTTTTGTTTATCGTCGCGATTTGGAGTAACCACTTTCTTGTAAGTCGATAGTCCAGCTCGTTTTTAACTCTATTCAGCCTTCGATTGAAGGCTTCTTTGCGCCATCTCGGATGGAGAGGTTGGGGTTCCGCTCGAAACAGCGGGCAACTCTTTTTGTCGTCGCTGTGGCCTCCGGCTTTCGATTTCCCCCCGATCCAGTTTTCCTGGCTGCCGACAAACGTTCACCGAACACTTTTAATACGTTGGTAACAGTTGATTTAGCCACATTCAACAATTTCGCCAACTTGGCGTGAGAGTAGTTTGGATTTTCGCCATGCACGTGCAAAATTTTGATGCGTTGCTTCTCTTCCTTCGACGACATTTTGATAACTAAAGTGCTAATCTCAAAATCAAGATAGAAGCATGATGCTACACGCACACATCTTCAAAGTGAGGGATGTGCAAAATTTTTTAATGCACGATGAAAGGAAATGAGTCAAGTTTAAGTCGACCAAATTTTGATCGAAACACTCTTAAGTCCGATGAGTGTACTAATGTAACGCCTTCTGAAAAGCCACTCAAACTGGGCCTATTCATAAACGCAATGCCTTTCAACAGTTTCAATCAATGTTAGCAATATTAAGTTCACTTCAACGCTTCAGCAGAAACGAAATAAGATAAAACACCGAAGGCTAACGGTAAAGCGAGTTTTGCTATACGCTTTTCACCGAAATAAACCGAAATGCGAAGAACTTCACTGAATCAGAGAAAAAGTGGAAGTACGAGTGGCTCGACACAGAAAAAAATAATGAATTTCAACAGATGCGATAAATTTCCCCTAGTTCACTTGTAAGCCAAAGTAAACGTAAACAACGAAATCGCTTGCAATATCTCATACAACAGACTTGATTCAGGCGTTATCTGGCTTAAATTCAACAGAAATATCCTATGAACTTATTCCAAATCTTGCATTCCATATATGTGCATTAGATAACGCAGAAAATTACGTGTTTCTTTCAAACTGTGTATCGTGTTACGATACGTTTTTTGCTAAACAAACGAATTTGTCGGTTTGCTTGCAGCGCAGATTGGCAGACGTAAGCTTTTACCATTAACCACCTCAAAGTAGGCCACGATTAGTTGGTTTCATGTGCATTTAGGTGGGTTTGACAGTTCCCTGGTAGGTTTTCTATCAAATGTATGTCAACGGAACGTGAATAACACAAAGTGGGCGACCGTTTAATCAATTAGAAATTGTTCAATTCAGCGCCATCATTTGATAAGGGCGAATCCGCTTTTGTAAACAAACACTTTTTCTGAGAATTTATCGGAAGTTGAATACAATTTCTTCAAATTAAATTTATCAGCGGATAGAGATAAAGCTCATATTCCTTAACGAGTGCTTAATTTGTATTTGTGACCTTTCGTTCAAGAGAAAATGACTACGAAAGCAATTGTTTACAAAAGCAGATACGGCCTAATCTAATGTTTGCGCTGAATTAGTGTCGAGCACTAAACACTGAAGAAGTCGCATACGAAATAGGCCTATTTGTCAAAAAAGAACGTTTTTAGTGGAATTTAAAGGAAGGAATTTTCACGCGTTTAATATTGTTAGTTTGAAAATGTTTTTCAATTTTAATATCTTTATTTTTGGAAAAGTGAGTAAGTGAAGTGTTGGTTAAAATTTCTTTCATTTTCCAATGAGGAATTCTACTGTACCCATGTTAGTCACAGAAGATGAAGTTGATAATGCCAACCGATGAACAATCGGTGACCCTTTTCTCATGTTACGCGGGTAAGAATGATTACGAAGACACGAAATAAAACAATACTCTCGTAGCTGAGCACATATCCTCAGTGGGTGATTATCATCTCGTCCACCCTATTGAATCAACCTTACAACCAATCTGTGGAAACCGCTTTCAATTGCTGCCGATGACATTCACCTATACCATCCATTAGTTCATGTAAAATCCACTCCAACGTACGATCCACCGTCGTCATCGACGGACGGCTTCAATGAGTCACAAGACAAGCGATCTGAATGAGCGATTGGCTGGGTTGTTCATCGACTAAGGACACTCGAACGCCGAAGGCGAACGTGTAAAGTGTCACTTTCCCCGTTTGTCACCTGTTTTTCCATCCGAGCACCATTCATCCTGATCCTGTCATCATCTCAGTTGATCATAGAGACGAGCATATGTCACGCATCATCGGTCCACAACGCCTACGAGTAAGTTGTGTTGATGACCTATATTCCACCCCCACTTGCGTCCAAGAAGCGAAATAGCATTCAAACTCATCTTCCGCCGATGCTGTCGATGATGACGACGAACAAAAGAACCCACACCGAAAATGATTGCTTTATGACCGAATAATTAACGAGTTGGGATGTGTTAGAGTGAACCACCGTCCGTTTCTCGGTGCAGAATAAAACCCGTCCTTTGAAATGACCCCCAAAAGCTGTCATTGAATTTCATGACTAATTCACCTACACTGTCCATCGCATCCGAGCAATAACCAGTTGAGAAGGAGGAAATTTTATGGAACACATCTTCTCGATTGGTTGGCATAACAAGTTAAAGGACGTCGATGAATGTTAGGAGGTAGATGACCGGGATAACAGGCTAATGGATTAGCTGGACACCAGACTGGATTTCCAGAACAGAAGAGGATGTGGAACTAAGGGAACCAATTTAGGCATTTATAGGGATATTTGACAAATCGATTCTTGGCTACTAGTCAGTGTGCCACTGCTGGGACATCTGGTTGCCGTGGGAGATTTACGGAGACACTGACGATGCCGATGGCGCTTCAGTGATTATAATTCCCGGTTGCCATCGAACGGCGCACTGTCAGTGTTTCTCCAATCGCTACTGACTGGCAGATGAGAGCAATTAATATTACTGCTGGTGGACAGGGATGAATTTCCTCTTGAGCCATGCATCATAAAATCTAAGCCATCCTGTTGGTAACAGCCCTGCCATCACACTGAAACCGTTTCTGTCCTTTACGTCCACTTCGGGACAGTATCCCAATTGTGCGAAAGAGCAGAACAAGCGTGCTCAGCGAAGAAATTAATTAAATATTGATTTTTGCTTTTTTGTATCCGAATCTATTGGCCTCCTCCCACAGTATTATCACCCGCACCGCCTACCCTGGCTTCGCAAACCAATCCAATCCAATCCATTGTTGTGGTCACCATCATCAGCATCGCTGGTAGTCGAGGGGGAAATTAGGGGTTGACAGCATCTTTTGGCCCCATGAGTTTTGGCCGTCCCTCCTCCAGTCCCTCAGCTTCATAAAGTTCTTCTCCGAATGGAAGGTTGCCAAGCATTGGACGTCCTCATTCTGAACGAGAAAACACACACACATACACACGCTCCCACACCTTCACGGGATGTCGTTCATCAAAAGTAAAGTGTCATCACCCGCCCATACCAGCCATTCCGCAGCTTGACTTTTAGTAAATAACCTGTTCCCGATCATAATAAGCGGCGAACAAAGAAGACGAAAACAGAACGGATAAGATGAGTTATTTTATTATACCCGTAATTGGATTTTTCCTCTCGCTTCTGTTTCTTATGTTCCAAACTTCCGAGCCCTCTTAGCGATCCATCGTCCGTCGGTCCTAAATATTATTGAAATATGACAAGCAACGAGGTGATTTGGGATTTTTACATGCTGTGAAAGCTAATTTAGCGCAATCATAAATTCCGACTGATTGAAAAATGCTCTGTCGCCATTGAGGGTTCAGGTAGGTGGCGGACGGAAATACTTGGCTTTTCTTCATTTTTCCTTCTGTTTATTTTTTTTTTTTTTTGTTCATTTTCCACTAATCCGGAGCGTTCAGCAAATCGTTTCAGCCGACATAATAGACTCCGATAAGCATTCACAGTTCAAGGTTGGATAAGACGAGATGGGTCTTCGAGGTTTCGTAATTGGATTATGACCCGCGGTTCTTTCAGGAAATGGTATCGATGGCAAAAAGGCGATCGATCAAAAATTTTAAAGAATATTCCATCGCCTTTCAACAAAGGGTATTAAGAAAAAAAATTGAAGATAAAGCCTGTCCACGTTAAATTTCGGACACTTTTCTTTCAGTGTAGATTTTGAATTATTTCATGGATAGCTGAAACGTTTCACTTATATGACAGCTGAAGCTCTCCGCTTTATTTCGTGATGCAACATGTATGCATTCTTGTTACATTCACTAAAATGGCGGCGAATCAAGTGGAAGTGTGAATTTATCGGTTCGCAATTGTGCCAAAAAGTACCAGCGCTTGACTGTGGATCGGTAAAGGGCGATACGGTCAAAATTTGGTCAATATCAACTTGACGTATTTCTTTCAATTTTGCATTTGGAAAACCTGAACACCCCCCTCATTTTGAAGTTTTGTGTGTGTAGAATGTTGCTCCTATTTTGATTTTGGAATTACCTCTTCAGTTGTCAAAATGCCGTCCAAGCAAGAAGAGCAGCGTATCAAAATTTTGCTCGCGCATCGCGAAAATCCGAGCTACTCGCACGCAAAGTTGGCAAAATCGCTAAAAGTTGCCAAATCAACCGTTACAAATGTAATTAAAGTGTTTGGGGAACGTTTGTCGACAGCCAGGAAGTCTGGATCGGGGGGGAAATCGAAAACCGGAAGCCGCTGAGACGACAAAGAGAGTTGCCGGTAGTTTCAAGCGAAACCCTAACCTATCTCTCCGAGATGCCGCAAATAAGCTGGGTGTATCGTCTACAACCGTGCATCGAGCCAAAAAACGAGCCGGACTATCGACTTACAAGAAGGTAGTGACTCCAAATCGCGATGATAAACAAAAATACGACGGCCAAAGGGCGATCCCGGAGGCTGTACACGACGATGCTGACGAAGTTTGACTGCGTGGTAATGGACGACGAAACCTACGTCAAAGCCGACTACAAGCAGCTTCCGGGACAGGAGTTTTATACGGCAAAAGGAAGGGGAAAGGTAGCAGATATTTTCAAGCACACGAAACTGTCAAAGCTCGCAAAGAAATATCTGGTTTGGCAAGCCATCTGTACCTGTGGCTTGAAAAGCAGCATTTTCATAGCTTCCGGGACTGTCAACCAAGAAATTTACGTGAAAGAGTGTTTGAATAAACGTCTGCTGCCTTTCCTGAAGAAACACGGTTGTTCCGTACTGTTTTGGCCGGATTTGGCATCTTGCCATTACGGTAAAAAGGCCATGGAGTGGTACGCCGCCAACAACGTGCAGGTGGTTCCCAAGGACAAGAACCCTCCCAACACGCCAGAGCTCCGCCCAATTGAGAAATACTGGGCTATTGTCAAGCGGAACCTAAAGAAGACCAAAAAAACTGTTGAAGACGAGCAGCAGTTCAAGGCTAACCGGCTTTCTGCGGCGAAGAAGGTGGACAAGGTGGCTGTACAAAATCTGATGGCAGGGGTCAAGCGTAACGCGCGGCAATTCGGATTTGGAAAAGCTGAAGCCTAACTGAATATTTTTCCTGAATTTCATACTAATTGAACTTGAAAAAAGAAATTTAATTTGATTTTTTAAATAAACGATTTTACCGATTTACACGCGTTTTCCCTCGACTAAATTTTGACCGTATCACCCTTTATAATCTTTGTCGAAATATCAAAATGAAAATTTGACAAATGGCAACCATCACGAAAAGTTTAAACACTTTGAACGCTAAAGAACTTAAAAATTTCTCGGTAGATTCCCAAGCAACCAAAAGTTCGAAGGCAGGATTATGATGAGAATTCTATTCAGCTTACTTTTAAGTAATTAACCGAACTTTCTAGTTCGCATTCAATGATTAAGCTTCTAGCAGCATCCTTATCAACTTCTAAAGAAAACTTTGAAGTTCACGAAAGGTTCGTTAAAGAGGTTGTAGAGAATGCTATTCAGCTTAAAAGTACCCCTAAACGAACTCAACAAATTAAAAAAAAAAAAGACATTTATATTCAACATTTTTGTTCCTGTTTTTGTTCTAATTCGTGTGATATGTAGTGAATCACTCGGTGGTTGGAACAGTAATACGTTTATTTAATGTTTTTTCTTAAAGCTAAACGGGTGCCGATCGCGTAGCACACGCTGCGTCAGCATAAGCATTTATCGTCCGTTGAACGATGTTGGATGTTTATACCGATAATGCTTACCAAGCATAAGCAATCCATATCGCACTCGGTTGATCGTGCATATATGCTGAGTAAGACTGTGGCTAGGTCGGTATGCACCACACGCCCTATATATATTTTTTAAAAATTTTTGTCTTCTAGTTACAAATTTTAAATTATTATATCCCATTTACCCATCTTGATTGTCGTTCCGCAATGAATACTTCGTATCCATCACGTTGTTACCAATATTGATACATCATATCAATAAGGTACATGACAAATCATTATAAGCGTAAATACTGATAATAATTGCTTTAAATTGATTTTTTTTTTTTTTTTTTTTTTTTTTTTTTTTTTTTTTTTTTTTTTTTTTTTTTTTTTTTTTTTTTTTTTTTTTTTTTTTTTTTTTTTTTTTTTTTTTTTTTTTTTTTTTTTTTTTTTTTTTTTTTTTTTTTTTTTTTTTTTTTTTTTTTTTTTTTTTTTTTTTTTTTGGTATTATTCTTTGCTACTCTTTCAATCTTCGATCTTATCAACTTTTGTTGTGTTTCTAGTTGAGTTTTTTGTAATTTATATTTCAATAACTTTTCATAATCATCTATGTTATAAATTGGATCTGGGGATTGTGTATCTGTTAAGTTTAAAGGTAGTTTACAAATTTTTCCGAAAACTAGTTCAAATGGCGTTTTGTTAGTCTCTAAATGAGTAGTGGTATTATAAGCAAATTGATAAAATCTAATCCAAGATGACCAGTTTCCTGGTGTTCCTGAAGCGTAAATTCTTAAAAAGTTTCCTAATGTTTTATGAGAATTCTCTAAAGCTCCCACCGTTTGATGATGGTATGCTGTAGAATTTAATTTGTTTATTTGTAAAAGTTCGCATATTTTCTTAAACAAATCGGACATAAATTCTGTCCCTCTGTCGGTCGTTATCTCGTCCGGTATACCATATACCAAAAGAACATTTTCAACAAAAGCTTTCGCGACAACTTCCGTTGATTTATCCTTAATTGGTGTTGCAGTTATGAATTTGGTTAATTCACACTGTGTCGTCAAAATGTATTTGTGGCCATCGTTACTAGGTAACAATGGACCTACAAGATCTAAATAAATTTTACTGAATGCACTAGTCGCCGTTGTAGTGACTATCATTGGTGTTTGTTTTGGTTTAATGTGTTTGTTTCTTTGACATGATTCGCATGATTTAATGAAATTTGTTATATCTTTTGACATACTTGTCCAAAAATATCTACTTTGAATATTTTTTAATGTCTTTTTTATACCTGAGTGTCCTGCTGTTGGCAGTATGTGAAAATCGTTCATGACTAATTTTTGTTCTTCCTTGTCTGTTATATGCTTTATATTTGTATTCAATATTCGTATTGGTGGCATGCCATTATTTAAGTTATTAGTGTATAACTCATTATAAAATTTCTTTGCATAATTATTTGTTTTTAAAACGAGCTCGTTTATTTTTTCATTATCGCATATTTTTCTCAGCATTACAGCTATCCGTCGTAACTGGATTAGTGTCTTCGCTGGTTTTATAATTAATTGTTTCTTCAAGTCACAAAATTTCACTTCAGGTAATTGTTGCTTTTCATCAAATATTATCTCAATAGCTTGACCTGTCAAAGGATGCTGGCCAGGCATTCCAATTACTGGGTCTGTATTGGTTTCTTTTAATTTCATACTTCTTGTTGTTACAAGAACGTCTTTTTCTATTTTCTTATTTATCTCCTTTAGATCTGTACTTGTAATGCGAGATAAAGCATCTGCCAGTACATTATCTTTTCCCGGTATATAAGTAATGTTGAAATCATACTCTTCCAGTGCTAATCTAAATTTGGTTAATCTGCTTGAAGGATCTTTTATTGAAAAAAGATAAACTAATGGTCTATGGTCGGTCTCTAGATCAAACTTTCTTCCGAATAAATATGGTCTGAAATGTCTAATGGACCAAACTACTGCCAGAAGCTCTTTTTCTATTGTTCCGTAGTTCTGTTCAGATTTATTCAGGGCTCTGGAGGCAAATGCTACTGGTCTCCCATTCTGGTTAGACAGCACTGCTCCTAAAGCAAAACCTGATGCATCTGTTTGTAATTTGAATGTATTTTCTTTATCGAAATCAGGGTAATCCAGTATTGGTGGATTCAAGAATTTTAGTTTCAATGTCTCAAAAGCATGTTGGCATTCTTCAGTCCATTCGAATGGAACTCCTTTTTTAGTCAGCTTATTCAATGGAATCGATATTTTTGAAAAATCTTTTATATGTTTTCTATAATAATTGGAAAATGCTACGAAGCGCTTTACTTCGTCTGCCGTTTTTGGGGTAGGCCAGTTTTCCACACATTCTACTTTTGAAGGGTCAGGACGAATTCCTTCTGCTGAAATGAAATGTCCTAAATAAATTAGTTCTTGTTTTAGAAAATTACATTTTGAAGGATTAAGTTTGAGATTCACTCCTCTTAGTCTTTCAAAAATTGAAATAAGATTTTTATTATGTTCATTTAGTGTCTTTCCGAAGATTATTATGTCATCTAAATAAATTAGACATTTTTCCATACACAGGCCAGACATCGCAACTGTCATAAGCCTTGAAAAAGTTGATGGACTTATTTTTAAACCCATCGGTAGCCTAGTCATTTGAAACTGACCTGAGGCTGTTGTAAAAGCTGTTATTGGTCGACTCTCAGAATCTATTTCACATTGATAGTATCCTTGAGAAAGGTCAAGATGTGTAAAATACTTGGCTCCTGCCAACGAGTCTATAATATCCTCTATGTTACCAAGTTCAAACCTATCATTTTGGATTGCGTTATTAACTTTTCGATAGTCTATTACTAGTCTCCATTTTTTATCATCATTACATGATTTTTTTGGTACTAAAAGTACAGGGCTATTCCATTCGGACTTAGCTTCCTCTATTATATTGTTTTCTAGCATTTTATTAATTTGTTTTGCTACTTCGTCTTTTTGAGAATTTGGTAACCTGTATGGTTTTGTATAAACCGGCTGTGTTTTCTCTTTTACGGCAATTGAAGGTGTAAAAATTTTTGTTACCGTCAATTTATCTCCTTCAAGGCAAAATATGTCCTTGTATTTTAAGCATATTTTGGAAATAATAGCTTTTTCTTCACCTTTCAAATGGTTGAGTTTCAACTCCTTTAACAATTTATTTGCTCTTTCTGTGTTTTCTTCCAGTTCTTTTAATTGAATAATGTCATAATTTTCAAGTTTGTTCATTTTTGGTTTCAGTTCATTCAAAATTACTGGTTTGTTTGATACATTTAAAATTTTTACCGGTATTCTCCCATTTATAGGTCTAATAATTGTGTTTGCAATGAATACATGAGGTTTAATTTCTTCATTTAACAAAACGTGTTCTGTTTTGAAATCCACGTCTAAAAATGCTGTTATTTCTGATCTTGCTGGTACGCATATCATAGCTGCAAGTGGAGAATTTACAGGTAATTCTACCCTATCACCACCTACAGTAACTATAATTGTACTTCTTTTAAAATTCAGTGTCGCTTCATATTTTAATAGAAAATCTGTACCAAGTAGTGCTGGTACATTAGGAGGTAAATCATTTACAACATATAATTTTTGTTGAAATGATAAATCTCCATAATTGAGGTTTACATTAATACTTCCTCTTGCTGTCGTGTTTCCGTTAACACCTCGAATTTTAATTGTGTCGTTTCTGTTGATTTTTAATGTTGATGAAACCAGTTGTACAGCAATAATTGAACAACTAGCTCCACTATCAAGTATAAATGGTATTTGTTCATTTTCTATTGTCATATGGATGGTAGGTAGTCTTTTTCGTCCGTTAGTCACGAAAAAGATCAATGACGTTTGCAACGTCCTCTTCTTCCCTTGCTGCTTGTTCCGGGTAGTCTCCAGCTACTATATTGGCTTGCCTATTCCTTCCTCTTTGACCTTGTTGTCTATCTGAGTTTTGTCTGTTGGAGTTATTATAATTCGAATAATTATTTTGGGGTCTTTGATCGGTATTGTGGTAATTACCTCTTCCTCGGTAATTACCTCTGTTACGATTTGATTGGTGATAATCACTTCTTCCACGGTAATTACCACGTCCTCTGGAGAAACCTCGTTGTCTTTCAGATCCTCGGCCTCTCCATGTGTGAAAATTACTCCTAAATTTTTCTTGTTGAAAATATAATACATTTTCCGAGTTAGTAGATGTCGTTGGAGAAACTTCCAACGCATCTGAAATAGCTTTGTTCAGATGTGTAGGGTTCCTAGCTTTACGAAGAAAGCTGTTTGCGCGTCTCTGATTCCTGTAGTGAAGGCATTCACAGCAATAGGTTGCACTATGTCCGATGCTGCTGACTCATCACTAAATGTTCCTTGTGAAACATAAGCGGCAGCAAGTTTACTTGCTAACGCACTTATTTTATCACCAAATTCTGATACAGTTTCTCGCTTTTGTTTTGTATTACTCATTTCATTTTGGATAGCCTGTGGTGTTATTTTTATTCCGAACTTCTGTTTAAGTAGCTCCTTCGCTCCTGCTACAGAATTTGCAGTATTTATAGATCCATGTGCAGGACCAATTAATCTTATCTTAAGAAAACTTAAGATGTTTTGTTCGGGTACATTACTATAAGTTTGAAAAAGGTAATCAATCGATTCAAGAAAACTTGAAATTTTCGATTGATTTCCGTCAAATTTATCTACCAATTTTATGGCTACATTAAGGTCTAAAGTCGTCATTTTGATTATTTCGGAGCCTATTTCTGATTCTAACTCTGAATCGATTTCAGATTCAATTTCCTTCGATTTTATTGTACCTGCTTTATCTTCTGTTTCCTTTCTTCTATCTAATTCCTCCTCTGTTTGTATTTCTTGCTCCTTTTCAATCTCAGTCCTTTCCAAAGGGTTTTCCTGTAATAATTGGATGCACTCCCTTGCTACATTTTTTAATTGAACGTATCTGGTTCTTAATAATTCATGATTTTCATTCCCTTCGAACTCGACAACAATATTTTTAAGTACTTTTAAGGTACTATTTACTTGAATAAATTTTTTATCCTTTGTAGCTTTGCTTAAATTTCTGTTTTTCTTTAGATTGTCGAGCAATCTGCTTAAACTATCTCCTGCTTCAAAAAACTTATCCATTGAATTCTTATAACATTACTTACATTTTCTTTCCATTTTGGATTTAAATCTAAGCTCTTTTCTTTCCTAAAAATAACATGATTATATATTTGGAATAAATAAAAAATTAATTGGACGATACTTCTCTTGTATGGATGCACCTTTCAGCTGCGTCCATAAGTCCTGATTGTTCCTAGAAGTCCAGCTATCGTCATCTCTAGCCAATGTTGTTTCCAGCCTTTCTACACATGTTGATATTCTCCTATGCATATCTATGCATATTCATCTCCAATCATCTCCTTGTAGTCCGCCACATTCATCATTAACTCGCGATAGTCCCACATCAAATCATCTATAACACTTCTTGTTTCGATTTTTAATGCTGCACCGGCTGCCATGTTGTACAAATATTCGATGATAGCATTCTTTGCTTCAAATTGCTCCTTTGAAATGGCAATCCGTTTTGTTTTCAATCTCTGCCAATATCTTTTTTCCCGTTCAAAGTGTTCCCTGCACTGTTTTACAATCTCTTCATTACAGTTCCGTTTGCTCGTCATGTTGTCATACTTTTTTTTTTTTTTTTTAGACTTTTGGTAGTTCTTCTATACTTTTAGCATATCGTAGTGCTCGTCTCCTCTCTTTTTTCATGAGAATTTTGTATAAAGTAATAGACAAATGAATAACTACAAGCACTAAAATCACATAGATTAACACTTCGCTATTTTCCAAAATTTCACCATGTAGTTCTTGGTTGTTAACTATGCGAATCTGCGGGTCCGCATTATGGGTTACTGCCGACTTAGAATTAGTTTTTCCCATCGTGCACTAACTGTCTGGCTCATCGTCACAATGAAATTGCATTCGTACCGCGGATAGCGGATGCAGTTGGTTTTCGCACTTTCACACCATTTTCCTAGATTTTGCTTTTCACACTTATCTTTAACATGTTGCTAACTATTTTTCACTGTTAATTAATTAATTAATTCGAATCACTGGCAGAGGATCGCCATGTGATATGTAGTGAATCACTCGGTGGTTGGAACAGTAATACGTTTATTTAATGTTTCTTTCTTAAAGCTAAACGGGTGCCGATCGCGTAGCACACGCTGCGTCAGCATAAGCATTTATCGTCCGTTGAACGATGTTGGATGTTTATACCGATAATGCTTACCAAGCATAAGCAATCCATATCGCACTCGGTTGATCGTGCATATATGCTGAGTAAGACTGTGGCTAGGTTGGTATGCACCACACGGCTAACGTACACGATCCATTGTGCTATGAACACTGGCAGCGTCAGAACTTCGTGTTGATTGGTTCAGAGCAGCTTCAACTTGAAATCCTTGAGCCTTATCCATCAAAAAAGATTTGGCATCGTAGTAGCTGTTTTCGTACTCTAACTGCTCCTTCTGGATATCTTCCAACTCTTCGTAGTCATCATGAGCTTCGATCTCCCAAACAGTTTCGCTTATTTGATTCCACAACAAATCTAATCTTTCTAGGCGAACAGTGACCTGACTTGCTGTTGAACGCTCTTTATAATACCTAACAAACTGACTTATATTGTTCAAAGATGCCCTTAGGCCCTTGAGTTTTGAGTTCAAGGCCTTCAAGGAGTCGGCAAACCTTGTAGTTCTCGTCGACATGATTGCAGGTGGCGAAATCGTGGTGCTGATACGAAGAACTTAGAGCCAGTCAGTTGCTAGATGCTAGTGCGGTTGTCACTACGAAACGTTGCTCCTCTCAAGTTTGACGAAACGTTGGGAAATCCGAGAATCGAAAAGGAATCGGCAATGTAGTACTCTAATTTGTCTACTTCGGCTGAACATATACTGTTCATCTCACCTGGGAGAAGAAACAGCGGTGCTACGAAGCCAGAAGCAGGCAGCAATTCCAAAGTCGTTCAGTTTTAACGGAAATCCGTAACCTCAGATTCAAATTCGAGCCAGTGAATCGTGAAAGTGAAAGAGCGAATATAGTATGCAGTATTGGAGCTTCGGCTGAACATATACTGTTCGTCTTACCAGATAAAACAACAGCTTGTTCCAGCAGCCAAATTCAAAATGTTTCAAGTTCCAGAATGTTACAAAGTACGACAATATACGGTAGCGCACAAGTAGATCTCGTTGTTATTAATCAGTTGCAAGATTCCAAAATGAAGCGCTATCAAAGTTGCCTCAATGTACGGTAGCGAACAGGTTGATCATCGTTCGGTTATCAGTCAGTGCAACGAGAAGGAAATCAAATTTAGCATCACAAGATGGCCTGCTTAGGCAGGACATATACTTATTCTCACCTGGAGAACTAAAGATGGCGCAGATAGTCACGGTGCTCAGATAAAATAAAGTCCGAAAACTAACAGAACCTCAGGGCTTGCGTTCGTAAATGAAGCGTAACTCAGGCAGTCCAAATTGCATCAAAAGGTTGTTTTTATTTAGTGAGGTATCAATAAAATCCAGCTTCGGCTGGGCATATACTGTAATTTTGGTATTTACCTGGCCACGATTACCGTTGCGCGGTGCCCAAGCACGAAAGCTATCGCGTAGCTAAATCGTCTACACGTCCCGTCACAGCAGTGTCAAATCGCATTGACCGTCCTCATCCAACAACGAAATCAAATGGTGCCCGAAACCAAGTTCTTCGCGAACTGATTCACCACTTTGATGACCACGTACTCAATGACGATGAATGGAGAAGCAACACAATCGAAGATGAACGTTAGTAAACAGTATTGAACACTTCGGCGGACATATACTTGTTCTTACGTACCTGAATGGTAGTAGAACAACGCTCTGGTTGTCTACTATCTCCAAAATTATCCCCAGCCTTAGTACAGGTCTGAATCCACGATAATATGTTGCAAAGTGTTCTCCTTCCTCACAGCACACGATGGCGATATTGCAATTGGGTTGTTGATGGCTCCTTGTTGTTTGGTGGCTTATTCACTTGATACGATGGCGATCCAATCTTTTGAAAACCTTTCGAATGGCGACAAGTCCTTTGTGCGGTATGAGGCTGGCGTATTGCAGCTCATTCGAAAGCGCAAGTTACTTTTGTCTTGGCCGGATCGTCGAAATACGGCCGATCACTAGTTCACAGGCAGTAGAAATCCGGCTCGAAGGACCAATTTATGTTGGGGAGTCTCCCAACCACTAATTGTGGTGTTCCACTGCCTGGTGAACATACCATTTGTCTGTACTATTTGTTGTCGTCAAAGGACCTTTCATCGCATAAAATATCCACACATATGGTCCACATTCACAACAGTACATTTATTATCTTCTAAAACACAACCCTATTCACTATAAAACACACATTTATTTAATAAACTAGACTACATTTATTCTTAAAACTAAACAGAAACTTCACGGAGTTCGCCTCCGGTCGACTGATCGCTTCGATTGCTATTTTGCACACTGTTTGACCTACTGACCTAGTTTTTAATATTTACCTTTTAATCTTATATTCTACTCCCTACTCTATCCCGACAAACTCTCTCCCACGTCTCCGCGTTCCACATAGGTAGTGGTGAGTGACCACGACCAACCGGTACACTAGTGCTGCCTCATTTACAGACCCGGTTGGAGTCGCTAAATCCTAGTAAGTCGTATTTCGGTTGGTATATTTAACTGCTCGCAGACAATCGCTATTTTTCTAAAAATTAGAACTCATTGAAAATTGAATATATGGCCATTTCCGAAATATGGCCATTTCCGTAAAACTGGTTCCGGATACTATGGTCAATCATGTATATCCTTCCAATCATGTATATATAACCAAAACATCAAGATTTTTCATGGAGGTGCTATTCAGGACGATCAGGGAGCATATTCAGGACGATCAGTTGCCCTGAACACTCTGAAGTAGGTTCCAGGTGCCCCGGGGGAAGTGGCCAGTTTGGAAAATGTCCGGAACCATATCAATATGGGTATCAAACTTCAAGATTTTTCGAAGTGATACTTCTAAATGCATTTTAGAACCAGCAGCTGCCATGACCAGCAGCTGCCATTGAAAACAAAGGGAAAGGGAAGAGGCTCACGAGAAGACAATGTTAACCCTTCCAATACAAGTTTAGATCGGCGTTGATGAAATCGAGGCGATAGACGATTTCTTGTATGCGTGGGCACATTGATGACCGCCGACAACGACACCATCAGAGAAATACAAAGGCGAATATGGCTGGCAACTCAGAAGGAATCAAACAAAGTTCGCCGAACCACAAAGTTGACCATCTACAAGACATTAATTCGAGCGGTAGTCATCTACGGCCACGAAACATGGACATTACTGGTGGAGAACCAACGCGCCATTGGTGTCTTTGAACAGAAGGTGTTGCGTACGATCTACGGTGGAATGCAGAATTACATCAGTTGTAGTTGTTGAAATCGGTTGGCCATGTCGTAAGAATGTCGGATGATAGCCCAGTTTAAATGATTCTCGAAAACGAAACGACGGGCACAAGAAGACGAGGAGTGCAACGAGCAAGGTAGATCGATCAAGTAGATGGCGACATGCGAACCCTTCGCATACTACGAGGTTGGCGAAGTACAGCCATGGACCAAATAGAATGGAGACAACTATGATGTTCAGCAGAGGCCACCGCGGCCTTGGTCTGTTAGGTAGGAACCCTCGCCAATGTTCTTGAAACCGTCATTTACCAACAGAACTAAGAGAGCTTCGGGGAAGGGAGCAAACATTGATCTTCCACGTTTGTTTGTGAAGTGTTATGAATTAGAGGTTCCTTTCTACGAATAAAAAAGCATCATCTAAGCCTACTTTGAAAAAAATGTGTTTCCTTTTTAAAAATCATTGCATGCATGCCATCAGAAATGGCACTTCTTGTAAAAACAAAAATTTGTGACAAAATTTAATAAAAATCAAGAAAATAAAATATATATAAAAATGAATAAAAATAAGTTCAAACAACCTGGTATTTGAATAAGATCGATACCATGTACGTTTTGAAATGATTTTTAAAAAACTTTTTTTTTCTGCTTCGGTGTACTGTAATGGAAAAAAAAAATATATATATCGAGGTATGACTGTATTGTCCATAGATTGAAGAAACATTTAAGAATACTTACTTAATTTTTGACTTCCAATGTAGCAAACATTGACGTTTTTAGCGTTAAATAATCAAACGGCTTCTGATCAACGTCCAATTCAAAAGCAAAAGAAAAAGAAAATTATTACGAATAAAATGACAAACCTTCTGATTTAACGATGTTCTGGAAAACTCATATTTTTCGTCATCATCTTCCAAGTTGTTTATTTTCACAACTTATCCTCGAAGATGAAGCAATCAATGGCTTCCAGCAAAACCTCTTGACCGTTCTTCCGCATAGACAGTGTCGATATCAATACCCTCTTTCTTCGAATACCATTGAAAGGCAGCCACTTGATCGGGTCCAATACCTACTCAAAGATATTTCACTTGGCTTCTCTGATAGGAAAAAAAAAACGAATCAAAAATGAAAAATCGTGATAAGGAGACCAGATGGAAATTTATCCTTAAAAGAAATGAAACTTGTTTTCTTTTCCCTTCCGTTTGAGCGAAAGCACACTCGGCTTCGGCTGACTGAAGATGTTGTTGCTGTAATATTTTCTTTAGAAACGACGAAGGTAGGTGATCCAAAAAAACTGAAACGTTTTGCTGCTGAGTCTGTCAAGGACAAGAAAGGACTGGAATAAGTGCCTATACAGTGAAATGGCTTATAAATCCTGTTAAAAGGAACCATATTAGCGTGTTTGCCACTACGGCATAGATGAAGCAATGGCTGGAGCCGGTCACGGTTTGTTGGATGGGCGCTGCTATGTTCGAAATGTCCACTCAAGTGGCTCTCCACTCAAGCAACTGCTGCTCTGCGGCGGCAATTGACGAACAATGGGGTTTCACTTTTGTGAGTCATTTCGAGAACGATGGTGAGTAGTGCCTAACTGATAAAATGGTTCAGGGAACAATCTTAGGAGTAATTTTCGGAAATATTGAACTTGGGAGGGAGTTTTTATGTGGGTGGTGAATTGTCACCGATCGACAAAGTTTCCCTGTGTCAGCCAGTGTTGCAACTAACCCGAATTCGAATCTCACTTAAAATGGCATGGTAGCTAAGCCCTGTCAGCTGGCACAGAGAGTTCGTACCATTTGCTTCGTAAACACGATATTGGGTCATATCAATAAAACCAAACTGACTGTGACTGGAAGCGCTAGCATTATTCACAAGATGCGAATGCTGAAGGCATGGAAACGACCATAGATGTGAGTTAGGTTTAAGGTGAAAGGAAACAGTTCGGTGATGACCTATTCCATTTATCAGTAATCCATTTTCCCTTGCCTGTGTACTTTACTGCTAAATGTTCCCTAATAAAACGCGCCGGGAACAGTCGTGTCACATTGAAACGAACGACAGCTCGACGCGTTCTTTTTTTTTGTCGACTCTAACCGTGCTTCGCGGCGTTGTTTGTTGGTAATAGTTGCTTTGAAAACAAGCAAAACTTGTTATTATTTATTCCTTCGAGCCGACTTTTCCCGTAGCTCACCGTCAGATCCAATGCATATACGACATCCTCTATCCGCTCAACGAACCAACTAAAATACGTCAAAACATGGCCCTTCTCTGTCCTTGTCGCCGCCCCGTCGCTTACGCGTTCCGCTCCGACTGTCACACACGGCTGCCGAATGGAAAACATACAGCAGTCTACCGTTATGTATATTTCATGATTTACGGACTTTGTCGTTTGGCAAACCATTATAATTCTACCTCCAGCCACGGTCATCGGCAGCATCCTTGTTTAGTGGCCGTCGTTGGAATCAGTTGACATTTTAACGCTTCAGCGAGAATTTAGCTTTGGCACGTCTTGACAGCTCGACAAACGACCAAACACCACCATATCGTTACGTTGGATGCTAGCATTTGCGCGTTTGTAAGTCCCAACATGATACCAACGTATTGGAAAGACCCGAAACCCAGCCCAACAGTGTTCAACGAACAGAGAAAAAGTGAAACCCGTATGTGCAAGCCTAAATTCTGTCTGCCTGATAAACAGCTGGATGTTTTGCTTGAGTTGATGCGTTAGGAATCAACTACGACGAGCTTCATTTTCCGAAAGCGACTACGCAGGATATAAAGACTGTATTCGAAAATAAAGAGACACATTTACTTGTTGGAAATTTTTTAGCGAGTGGGTGGTGGATTGTATAAATATTTCTTTCAGTGATATGTTTATGTTAGCGTTACAATCCAAAAAGTGATTACAGAACAAGAACAAATGCGGATGAAAATCTTATGCACTCACTTCAAAAATCCAAGCGCGTCACATTAATGGGTTGGAAAATAGCTTGGAATGCACCATTCAACCATTATCCCGTGTGATCGAGACATTCAAGCAACATCAGGCAAGCAAGCGAAAGGAGTGACAGGAAAAGCAAGGAAGACACCGGATCGACTGGGTGGAAGATATTGAACCTCTTTAAGTATCGATCCAAGCTTTCGGTTCGGGATGGGACAAAAATGGCGATTGTTTCAATTTATTGTGTGCAAACCAGAGTGATAAAGCTACTATGTCCATTTAGAATCCGGAATAATTAAATAATCTGTATCTCGGTAACTGATTTACGAACAAATAAGTTTAATACATCAAAACAAAGGTAATTATGAAATATAAGGATCAATATCAATATCATTTTTCTTCGTTTCTAATGAAAATTCGCACTTTCTTCTTTAATCCTCCAATCAAACGCTGCACACCTCCGGAGTCAACTTCCTTGGCACATTTGTTCCACATTTTGGTCATCTGAGTCGCGTTCCGAGCCGTTTTTCCACTTTTCTTAAGCTTCCGCTTCATTATTGCCCAAAATCTCTCGATGGGCCGGAACTGCGGGCAGTTGGGTGGATTTATGTTTTTATCGATGAAATCTACGTTATTATCGCGGTACCACTGGATGACTTCCCGGTTGTAGTGGCAACTCGCCAAATCTGGCCAAAACTTCACGGGACCTTTATGGGCTTTAATGAAAGGTAGTACGCGGTTTTTGAGGCATTCTTCCTTGTACAGCTTCGAGTCCATCGTCTTATTCGTTCCGAAGCTGCATATCCCTTGCCAAATCATCAGTTTTTTTTTGGCAAATTTGTCCATAAAAGCAAACTTAAACTTCGCAGGACCCTCGTGCCGTCGCCATGTAGAATTTTTGGCCAGGAAGCTTTCCGAAATCCATTTTGACGTAGGTTTCATCGTCGATGAGCAGGCATCCTTAGTACTTCGTCAAAACCTGCTGGTACAATTTCCGAGCTCAAGTTTTGGTGACGAAACTTTGCTTCAATGTTCTGCTTGGTTGCTTGCTGGCTCGATAAGAACGATATCCTGCTCGCAAAAGAGTTCTTCGAACGGTACTGCGAGCAGCAGCGTATTTTTGTGCGATTTCATTATCTGATTGTCCAGGGTTTGCCCTGACGGTTCTCAACACCTTCTGGTTTAGCTTGCGGTCATATGTTCCACTACGACGTTTACCTTGTGGCACTCGATCCACGCTCTTTCGCTCCCTAAAACGTTTGAGCGATTTTCAACGTTTATGCGATTTTTATTGCGGACCACGTTGGGTTATCAACGTGGGTGTGCAGACTTTTGTCTCTCCTCTCGGCGTCCATCTGGAATACAGGGTGCGGCAAAAAATAATGTGAAAATTTGTTCTTTTTCTTTCAAATCTCATTTGCAACTAATTCAAGCAATAATATCAATATTTTCTAGTGCTGTTATCTTTATAAAGTTCTTTTAAACAAATTTATTCAATGTGTCCTACATTTTTATTAATAACATCCTTGAGCTGACGCTGGAAGCCAGAGCATGCCTTTCGGACGTAGTCCTCCGACATTGATTGCCATGTGCGTGTTATGGTTGACTTCAGGGTTTTCACACTACGGTGTGATGTTTTGTAGGCTCGTGCTTCAACATATGCCCAAATCGAATAACCCAACGGATTAAGATCTGGACAGCTAGGGGGCCACAAATCCTTCGACCAAAACTTCATGTTATCGTTCAACCATTGTTGGGTTCGATTGGACGTGTGACACGGCGCTCCATCCTGCTGTAGGACAACGTTTTGGTCCTCGGAGAAGTTGACCTTCACCGAGGGAAGCACTTGGTCCTTTATAATACCGATATACACTTCGGTATTGATTTTAACTCCAGCATCAATGAAGACAGGCGGCATTTTCAAACCGTTGGACGCCACCAAGCCAAACATCATGACACCAGCTGGATGTTTGGTTTGAAATTTGAATTTCACTTTTTCCGGAACGTTCTCCATTTTCTGCGGTGAAATGAACCGGTCCGTGCGGCTGTTGGCCACAGCATCGATGCTGAAAAGCTTTTCGTCGGAGAACAGGATTATCATTTTTTCCTTCTTCAACAAGGAAAGCAATCTCTTGGAACGAGTCACTCGTAGTTTCTTGACCCGGTCCGTAGTCAAGTGGCGTTTCACTCTGGCTCTGGAAAATGCATGCAGGTCTTCTTTGATATATTGATATTTGATATATCCGAAATATTGGCTTCCTTTACAAGTTTTCTTATGGAACGCACAGGGTTGCGAGTAATTTTTGCACCGACCGATTTGATCACGTTCGGCGTGCGTGCAAAGTCCCGGCTTCCGCTGCTTAGGACCATCCTGCAGGGACTTCTTCATGCGGTAAACTGTTGCCAAATGGCACCCTACCACCTTGGCAATCTCTTTCGGCTTCTTCTGGGCGAAACGGGTGATCACTTCTTTCGCGAACATTTTGACGAATTTGCAATAAAACAAATAGAATTTTTGGATGCAGCACTTGAAAGAAAACATAAATGAATACACTTTCGACAGAAATTAGTCACTAGCTAAACGAATTAACCCAATACTCAAGTTTGAACATTTTCGCATTATTTTCTGCCGCACCCTGTAACTTTTGCCTCACTGCACGAAACACCGTGAAATTTATACCACAGAAAGTGAGCGCCTAGGTTAACAAACCGTTGTAAAAGAATTCTTGCAGCGGTCACTTTCCGTGCCGCTGCAACATAATAAGTGATTCCGGATTCTAACTGGACAGAACTTTAAGCAGGACACGGCGATCAAACCCCGCGAAAAAAAAGTTGAACCGGAAAACCACCAAACCAAGGTGCGCTGCTATGGACGACGAGACTTATATAAAGACCGACGCAAAAAAGATGCCGGGAAAGGAATTCTACCTCGCTAAATACACGTTGGCCATTCCTGAAATCGTGCGGAAGAAGAAGCTGCCCATATTTGCAAAGAAATTCCTTGTCTGGCAGGCATGATACCTACAGTGACCAGCGAAAAACAAGATCAATAGAGCAGTATGTAAGATAAATCTCTTTTGATATGTCTTGTACATATCAGAACCATTATATTTACACATGATCAGTTTCTTTTCGACTCATTTGACAAATTTAACACATATATTCAAATATACTCGTTAATTTCATTTTACCGCTGACGGGATACTTAAATTATCTTCTGTTTGAGGTATCACAAAAAAGAGATCATTCAAAGGAAAAATAATCTGCCGTGTACAATCCGGTGGAATACCCCCCGTAAATCACTGCTTTGACGTTTCATTGTGTACATCCGCCGCAATGCTCTGCCGCAAGACGAAAGAGTAGACGTGTTGAGTTCACCGGAAGTGATTTTAAACCGATTAACATGGGTGGCAAAAAAATGTTGCTACAGGTCCGAAATTTGATCGTCCGTGATTGCAATTGGAACCATACCCAGCACGTAGTTGCCGAGAGATATGTAGTTAGCCATGGTGCAGTTCAGAAGATTTTTCTGAAGCACCGGAAGCTTGGTAGTGTTGCTGATCGGCCGCTACGTTGACGAAAACGTAAAAAGGATCACCGAGAGGACCGCATGATCATCCGAGAGATCAAGAAAAATCCGTTCATCGCCATCCTAGAAATGAGAGAAGCTGAGCCTGCCAATTTTGGATCGTGTTATCCGTCGACGCATCGCTGAACAAGGGTTGAAAGGCCATTCCACCCGGACGCGACTGTTCTTCAGCCGGACTAACAAGGAAAAACGGCTCCAATTCGCCAGAACTCACATAACTAGAGTTCTGGAAACGTGTTGTGTGGTCGGACGAATCCAAGTTAGAGCTGATCAACAAGAAACGGCGGCAAAGAATATGGCGCAGAAGTGGATGACATCTCCAACCAACCATGAAACACGGTGGAGGTAATATTATGGTATGGGGTTGCTTTTCGAGGTTTGGAGTGGGTAATCTGGCCCTAATCAAAGGAATGATGACAGCAGATAGCAAAATTGATATTCTGTGCGAAAATCTGGAAGAGTCATTGCTGAAAATGGGGTTGGAAGGCCCAAGCATACGGCCAAGAAAACGCTCGCCTTTTTCCGATCCTGTCGCATCAAACCCTTAGAATGGCGCCCCAGCGCCCTAACTTGAACCCAATTGAGAATTTTTGGGCGATTCTCGATAATAAAGTGTAATAAACGACGTAACCAACAAACAAACGTATCATGCGGCGTTGGAGACGGCTTGGAACGAACTGGATCCCTACTACCTCTCAAACCTGGTGTAAAGCAAGCCAAAACGGCTTCAGGTGATCATCATAGCGAAAGGAGGTCATATTGATTACTAATTACTTGATTTTCACCGATTTTTCTGTTGAATTTTAAAATTGATCTTTTTTTGCGTCATACCTTATAAAAATAGATTTTCCGATAGTTGATAATTTTCGTTTGTGTGATAAAAAAAAAACATTACCAGTAAGTACAACCAAACTATTGGCAGGGAGACAATCTGACTGGACTTCAAAGAACTAGACTACAATCAGAAAAGTCTTTATTAATCGGATGTTGAAGTAAGACTAATGAAAATTGAAAATGTCATTGTGCAAAATGTTGCTTTGATTAGTTATGGCATGCTGCGTTGCATACTCTCAACACAAACTTCCATGTGAATCTTTTGACAGGATGTATCACAACGCCTAGCTCATTTTCAAATCTGTTACTTTTGTAAACATTTATAAATTCATTACGGAATGATCTTTTTTTTTTGCCTATCACTGTATCAGTCAGCCTTACATTACGTTTCGTACCATTAACTCGTTTGTCCCCAACCCCTCTGAGAAAGAAAAATTCAAATTTAAAATTAATGATACTCTATCGTTAGCCATAGGATTTTTGCAATAGATCACAAAATTATCTTAGTTTTTGAATCTGCACTGGTTATTCCAAAAATGTCCGTAGTTTCGGATTCCAAGGTGGGAGTACTAGGGTAAGTACCTGTCCAGGAATGGTGTACACATTTTTTTAGATGCGAAACATGGCATGCGGCATTTCAAACTTCATGATGTTCCGAAACATTTACTTTGGAGGATATTCTGAGGGTGTCTGACCATACTGGCCACTTAGGAAGTCCCCCGAGTTCCTCCGGAGAAGTGGCCATATTCAAATCGTTTCCAAAACCTAGCTTGTGACATACCAAACCTCATGATTTTGTGAAATTTTCTCTTTGGAGGATATTCTGAGGATATCTGACCATACTGGCCACTTAAGAAAGTCATGTGGGATCCGAGTTACTCCGTAAAAGTGGCCATCTTCAAACCTTTTCCAAAAACCGACTTGCGATACATCAAACTTCATGATTTTGCCAAACTTTGTCTTCTGAGGATATTCTGAGGGTGTCTGATCATACTGGCCACTTAGGAAGGCTCTGCGGGATCCGAGTTCCTCCCGAAAAGTGGCCATAATCAAATCTTTTCCGAAACATGGCTTGCGATACATCGAACTTCATGATTTTGTATAACTAGGTCTTTGGATGACATTCAAAGGATTTCTGACCACTTAGGAAGGTCCTGCGGGATCCGAGTTCCTTCGAAAAAGTGGCTGTAAGTGCGCCCGTCGATCAGCGAGCCCATTGTGTTTTGCCTTCCACCGTGCTACCCAGGAAGACTACCATCGCATGACACGACCATCGATCTGACAGTCGTAATCTGTCACAAAGAGATGATCTTGCAAAATTACCTACATCAAAGTTGTGCTATTGAATTAGAGCTTCTTAAAATTAGTGCTTAAACTACCTTAAATCAAACTAGATTGAAATCTTAAACCTAAACCTAACTAGTGGTTGTACTTAAATTAGTTGATTAGCCAAAAAATATAGTACTTATAAGTAGTTAAAATTTATCTAGAAAGTAGTGAGAACAATTCCAGCATCTATTATTTTCAACTCTATCGTTATTTGCTTATAAAACGGCTGCAGTTTCACGGACAGTAGGGATGCTCAAGAAAGATCTATGTTCAGGAGTATAGCGAATTACTAAAAGAATTTATAACTCTCTCTGCAATAAAGTTGATAAATTCGGCTAATTCAGGTGACCTTCGCAGTTATTTTCCCAACAGTGGCCATATTCAAATTGTAACCAAAACCTGGCTTGCGACATATCAAACTTCATGATTTTGCAAAACTAGGTCTTCGGAAGACATTATTTGAATTTATTATCATACTGGCCACTCTCGGTGGCCCTTCGGGATTTTAAGTTCCTTCGGGAAAGTAGCCATAATCAATTTTTTTCCAAAACTTGGCTTGCGGCATGTCAAACTTTATGATTTCGCAAAAATAGGTCTTCGGAGGACACTCTGTGATTTTTTGACCATACTAGCCACTTAGGGTTGCGCACTGTGATCCAAGTTGCTCCAAAAAAGTGACCATATTGGAATTTACACTGAAACATGGCTTCTTGATTTTGCAAAATAAGGTCATCCGACGTTCTGAGAATTTCTGATTATACTGGCCATTTGGGGAGCAGTGCCGTATTTTTTAAGCTAGGATAGGAGTGAGCAAGACAGCATTAAAACACGCAAACACTCAAAAAACAAAAGAATAGACAGAGACAAAAGACTCTGTGTTAGTCACTATTGCTCGAGAGAATAAGGAAAAGATATGTTAAAAAAGAAAGCAAGAATCCTCAAGCACGTAGCTTAATGCGGCATTTTATTGAGCTTTTTGACGTTTAATTTGCGCACACTACTGCAAGATTTGAATCGAAGCAGTGCGAGTGAGAAGTCAACGAAGTTGTGGGAAACCAAACCGTGCATTAATCCCCGCATGTTAGACAAAGAAAGACGATTAAATGTCGAAAAGGTCTATTGGCGTATTTGCGGCACAAAATTTGTGTCATTATTGCTGTCTTGCTTTGGCGTCAATTAATGCTCATGTTGACTCTCTTCAGCCTTGCACAATCATTTTTTATTCATTCAAAGCTAGCTATTTGAGTGTTACGGACGCGTTTTTTTATATTTGTAAAAATGTCGCGAATTTGTCTGAACGATCCGCAAAAATGTTGTTGCATTTGTGGAGACGTGATATTGAAGGAACAGAGAAAGGGGTTTACACCTTTGTTGGAGACAGCATATCAGCTGTATTTTGACAAAGAGCCACTCCAAATCGTGAGTTTCCATGGGTTCCAACATACTCCTGTTGCTCATGCTACCGAACATTGCTTGGTTGGATGAAAGGTACGCACAAAGGCTTACCTTTTGCCAAACCTATGGTGTGGACTAATCCAACCAATCACATGAGCGATTGTTACTTTTGATTGACAAAAAAATCATGGATTTTCCAAAGCTTTGAAGCATAAAATCGAATACCCATCAAGGCCAACATTGCACTCCGAAGCAATGACAGTTCCAATATCTACAAATATTGCTGGACGTGCTGATGAGTTGGATTCGGAACCAGGTGAATCTGAGAAAAGCTTTCAGGATGATCCAGATTTTTTACCTTCGGAGTCTGAGGAACCCATTATATAACCCAAGAGGAGCTGAACGATTTGATTCGAGATTTGGAGCTACCCAAGACCAAAGCGCAGCTGCTAGCTTCAAGGCTATAGCAGTGGAATGTCCTGGAAAAAGATGTAAAGGTGTCATCTTATAGGAAGAGACATTCAGATAACATTAAATATTTTTCGATGGACGGTGATCATGTATTTTGCAACAACATCGAAGGTTTAATGGAAGAGCTACAGTAAGAGTATCACGCAGCTGACTGGAGGCTTTTCATCGACGCTTCAAGCAAAAGCTTGAAGGCAGTGTTACTGCACAATGGAAATAAGTATTCTTCAGTGCCAGTTGCATTTGCAGCTCACATGAAGGAAACCTATGAGAACATAAAAACACTTTTGGAAAAGATCAAATATTCGGAACACCAGTGAAATCTCTGTGCAGACCTTAAGGTAGTGGCATTGCTCATTGGGCTTCAAGGAGGCTACACAAAGCATTGTTGTTTCCTCTGCAAATGGGACAGTCGTGCGAGGGATGAAAATTAACACCAGCAGCATTGGCCAGCACGTACCGAGATGGTACCTGGGAAGAAAAATGTGTCAAATCTGCCTCTTCTCGACAAGGACAAAATTTTGCTACCTCCGCTACATATTAAGCTTGGGTTGATCAAAAATCTTGTCAAAAAGCTGGATATTCAAGGAGAACCATATTGTTTTTTGAGGAAAAAGTTTCCGAGATTGAGCGAAGCCAAGGTGAAAGAAGGAGTATTTGTTGGCCCTCAAATTAGGAAACTCCTTAAAGACGACAATTTTCAGCAAACTCTTAACGCGACAGGGTTACGAGCATGGAATGCGTTCCAAAAGGTTTGTGGTCACTTCTTGGGAAATGAAAAAGTCTCCGGATTATGTACACATCGTTCAAGAGCTGGTTGATTCGTATGCTGCACTGGGATGTAATATGTCACTCAAATTGCACTTTTTTGCATTCTCATCTGGACTTCTTCCCAGAGAATATGGGAGCCGTCTCAGATGAACATGGAGAACGATTTCATTAAGATATCGCACAGACTGAAAAGAACTTTGCTGGCAAATGGAGCCCAGCGATGCTAGCGGACTACTGCTGGATGCTACAGAGGCAAACACCTTTGGAGAACCATAAAAGGAAAAAGAAAACAAAGTGAATTTAAGTTGAAAAATATAGACAAAATTTCAACTGACTGACTGACTGACTGACTGACTGACTGACTGACTGACTGACTGACTGACTGACTGACTGACTGACTGACTGACTGACTGACTGACTGACTGACTGACTGACTGACTGACTGACTGACTGACTGACTGACTGACTGACTGACTGACTGACTGACTGACTGACTGACTGACTGACTGACTGACTGACTGACTGACTGACTGACTGACTGACTGACTGACTGACTGACTGACTGACTGACTGACTGACTGACTGACTGACTGACTGACTGACTGACTGACTGACTGACTGACTGACTGACTGACTGACTGACTGACTGACTTTACGAATGTTTGTTAATTTCTAAGCTTTCTGCGACGTCTAATTTCCAGGGTGTAGGGTAGCCTCTACCCCCTGGAAATTAGACGTCCCTTAAAACTAAGAAATTAGCAAACAACAAAACACAAGTCCACTAAACAAAGACCAAGGTAACGGGTGCACATGGCTCTTTAACTTAATACTCAAACGACATCAAAACCGACGCAGTGGAACACCCGCTGCTACGGAATAATCAGGTTGGGTATAAAGAAAAGGCGAGGTAGATATCAAGCATAATATTTGTTTTGGACTCAGGATAGGTTAGGTACAAGAAATGTTAGCTGTAGGTACAAGTGTTTGTACCTATTTCTAAAAGTAGAATAAATACGGCAGGTGGCGAAGGTTTTCTTTCAGTCGAGTATTAGTACACGACACTGAAGAAGTCTGCACATTGTAGACGAAATACGCGTATCTGTCAAGATAGGCAATAAAGGTAGTTGGAATTAAATGGAAATTACTAATCATTCTTCTTATTTTCTAGTTACAGGTATTCCACTAAACAGCTCACACTCTCCATAATTCACAAACAGATTAACAAACAGAAGACAGATTAGTAATTTCCATTTAATTCCAACTACCTTTATTGCTTATCTTGAAAGATACGCGTATATGTCAAAATAAGCAATAAAGGTAGTTTTTTTTTTTACTATTTGGCACTATTTTTTTCATTTATTTGGCAGGCTCAATTGCGTTAGCTTCACGGAGCCGATAATTCATTGTTTTTTGTATAATGTAATGACTTAATACTAGGATTAGTAGGACTTGGGCCGTTTACTCGCAGTTTACCCGAGTTAAAAAATGTCTCATTTTTTGGGGATGGGTTGGACAGAGGAACGAGGAAATAGGATTCTGTAATCTCATCAGATAGTTGTCGTCAGCACAATAACTTGGTGCAGAATGGTCAGGGCTCCATTTTTGTGTTCGGCCGGTTGTGGTTACCATTGGGCGACGATGAAACTTCCCAAGATGTCGGAACAAAACAAACATAAACTCATGAATAAAGAAAAACAAAAACACTAGCACATTAAATTCTTATGCTAGACATTTGGAGAAACACATAAATCGATTGCATATAGCACAGATCGCGAGATCCCAACACATCTCTCATAAAGAATGTGCACACCAAAAAGTAGTCGTCGGAAATGCCCTAATGCAGTCTTCTCCGTGTACGCTTTGCTAATCCGATCACTACTACATGAATATTAATGTATGTGTGCTATGATGAAGACGTCGTTTGGCTACGGTAACCTTTATTCGGTAAAATGGCGTCGAATCAAGAACGCGTGCGCGAAGCAATTTTGCACAAAAGAGTGGAAAATCCAGATATGTCGCACGGCGATATTGCCAAGTCATTAAGAATCGCAAAATCGACCGTTACTAAAGTGCTAAAAAACTTTCAGCAGCGCTTAACTTTAAGGAGAAAGGTCGGTTCCCGGAGGTAACCATGATTCTCGTTTCGTCGCGGAGAGGAAGAAAGTGATTAAAGAATTTAAGAAGAAACCGAATATCTCCGTTCGTGATGTGGCGAAAAAAGTGAAAATGTATCCATCGTTCGTCCAGAAAGTGAAGAGAAGTGCAGGCTTGAAATCATTCAAAGTAGGTGTTGCTCCAAATCGTAACGAGAGCCAGAACAAGAGCGCAAAATCTCGATCGAGAAAATTATATGACACTATGCTGAAGGAATACGACTGCATAATATTGGACGACGAAACATATTGCAAAGCTGACTTTAAGCAGATACCGGGACTACAATTTTATACCTCGTTGCAAAGAAGAAATGTTGCTGATCGTTTTAAGCTAAAAAAATTGTCGAAGTTCCCAAAAAAATACCTCGTATGGCAGGCAATATGTGGATGCGGTCTCAGAAGCGACATCTTCATCACGACTGGCACTCTAAGTGGACAAATTTACGTAAAAGAGTGTCTGAATAAACGACTGTTACGGTTCATTCGGGAACACAACGGTTCGGTGCTGTTTTGGCCTGGCCTGGCATCTTGCCACTATGGAAAACTAGAGGCTAGGGATTGGTACATTGCTAATGGTGTAAATATTGTCCCAAATTATTGCAATCCGCCAAATTCGCCAGAACTCCGTCCGATCGAAAAGTATTGGGCTCTGGTCAAGAGGAATCTTCGAAAAACGAATAGCGTAGCAATTGATGAGAAAAGCTTCAGGCGTAACTGGCAGAAAGCTGCAAAATTGGTGACGGATGACACTGTGCAAAAACTGATGGAAGGTGTCAAACGAAGGGTGCGGGCATTTGGATATAACAGGTCAAATTGGCTTAACTGTATATATTTTATATTTGTATTTTTATGAAGTCTTAAACAAATGATTTACTTTTGATTTTCTCATATTTTCCATTTAATGCCACTTTTTTCGTTCCATTGACTACTTTTTGGTGTGCACATTATTTAGAAACATAAGGTTGTCTTCCTTGGGCCTCTAGGGTATTCAAAAGTCGTGTTCTGGCGGCGTAATTATCCGTGCATTGCCAGACTGCGTGATCGATGTCATCATAACCGTTTCCACACCGGCAAAGACAAATATAAAGGTAGTTGGAATTAAATGGAAATTACTAATCTGTCTTCTCATTTGCTAACTGCAAGTATTCCACTTAAAAAGCTCACACTCACCAGGATACAAACAGATTACACACTAATTTTTTACTTTTGAAGGAATATTTAAATCGACTGCATGCAAAAAGCATCTTCAAAAACAGAAAAAATAACCAAACACACACTTATAAATAAAGATTTTAGTACACGAACAGATTGAACTGTTATAATTTACATTCGGAGAAATGCATAAATTGACTGTATATAACAAACATCGCGGGATGCTAACACAACAGTACAGTTATTGTTGAAAAGTATGCCCTGTTTATTTTATTTATAAACTAATACTAAAAATTTAATCAAAACTTTTTATTTCTAAATCAGTGGTTGGTCGTTGGCATCTAGTATAAAAAGGTAAAATGATGCTCAATCGATAAAGGCGCAGCTACAAAGCAACACCATGCTGGCGGTGGCTGGGTTCGATTCCCCGTCTGGTCTAGGAATTTTTCGTAAAGGAAAATGTCTCGACTCCCTGGGCATAGCATAATTGTACTTGCCACACAATCATACTAATTCAAAAATGGAACTTGGCATCGGAAGCTCTCAATTAATAACTTTGAAAGTGCATTTAGAACACTAAGTTCCAAGCAAGCAATAAGCTAATTGTGAATCAATAAGCTTTAAATGCTAAAGAAGAAGAAGATGCTCTATTCATTTTAAACGGTTGGGTATTAAGCATTCACTATTTCAAAAACCCTTTATTCGCCATTACTTGCTCTCAGAAAAAATACCAAGGTTTATGGAAAGATCTCGATAATGGGAAGTTTAAAAAGCGCACGGATGACCATTTCTCTACAACTTGTTCCATGAATAAGTAAATTGGAAAGATCTTGCCTTAAATATCAGCTACAACCCAGCCTACCAACACGCTCAGAGCCCCAATCCAGAAGACTTCCCACTAAAATCTAAAACGTTATATTCTTTTTACTTGTTGTTCGCACACACTCGCTTTATTTTACTGTCAAATTGATTCATTTCTCAATTCTTCACTTGCTGATATTGACAATAAGATCATAAATAGATCATTTGCTGTTAAGACTTCATTGCTGGTTTAGCAATCAAAATTTATGTTTTATATTTAGTAGAACGACAATTTACAAATGCTGTCTCCTCACTTACCTTACCAATCAAACCAAGGCCGGTGTGGCCTCTGCTGTATACAGAAGTTGACTCTATTGTATTCGGTCCATGGCTGTATCCCAGCTTGCTCGTTGCGCGCCTCTTCTTCTTGTACCCGTCTGTTCGTTTTCGAGAATCATTTTTACTGGGCTTTCATCCGACATTCTTACGACATGCTCGGCCCATCGTAATCGACCCATTTTAGCGATGTGTACGATGAGAGGTTCTCCCAGAAACTGATGCAATTCGTGGTTCATTCGCCTCCTCCACGTCCGTCTTCCATCTGCACTCTACCGTAGAACGTACGCAGTACCTGCCGTTCAAAGACACCAAGGTCACGTTAGTCCTCCACTAGCAATGTCCATGTTTCGTGGCCGTAGAGAGCTACCGGTCTAATTAATGTCTTATGGATGGTCAGACTTCCTAAAGATCATGCCACTCGTGTCTATCCCAGCTCTTCGAATTACACCCTCCAGTGCAATGGTAAACAACTAACACGACAATCCATCACCTTGCCATAACCCTCTCCGGGATAAGAAGGGACTCGAAAGTGTCCCTGATACTCGGACGACACACATAACTCGATCCATCGTTGTTTTGGCCAACCGTGTCAACCGGAAATCTATATTCGTGCATAATCAATGCTGTATTCTGATAGGTTTTCAAACGTGTCAAACATCATCAAATGCATTGTTCTTAAAGAAAACATATGCTCAACATATATTCGAAGGTTGAAAGACGAGCTATTAGTAACAGTTTTATTTTGATATGTTTATTCACCCAAAAAAGTGGCAACGAAGTGTCACCGATAGCTTTAGCTATTCACAACCCAAGATAAATCGCAAAAGTCATCACACAGTCCTCTAGGAAATACTTTCCACTATATGCTACCAGTAATTGTTTTCCTTTCCACGGATAGCAGCGTGACAATGGTGTGATATACGATGTTGAAGGCAAAACTTTTACCATACTTGCATTTTAACTTGCCTCTCGTTTCAATCCTGTCCAGTTCCTAGTGCAATGCTTACAATCGGATATAATTTCAGTCGAATATAGAGAAACAAAACTGCTACCGCAATGCTTTTAGTTTCGGAACCCACTTTATGCTGTTATCCGGAAAGTCACACCCCCTTCTCCTTCCTTCGGTAGCTGAATCGAACAATAGGTCCCTGGGGATGACACACCAATCTCCAGAGCAGTTAAAAAAACTTACTCCATTCTGCTCACATTCACTTCCGCCTTTGACCAATCCATTACGTGTTTTTAAAACTTTGTTTCTTCATCGATTTTATTCTTTTACAAATTCTCCCCTGGCACTCTTCCGCACCTTGAAAAACAATCGCCCTCCTTACGAGAAGGCGGCGGAAGTGCATGGAAGTAAAATTGGCAGGAAGAAGAAAACTTATCGTCCTTTTCATTTCACAACTTTTCACACCGTACATTTCCTACATGGCACCAACCGCACCCGTCGTTGCTGGATGAGGACATTGAAAATTGCACCCTGTACTTCCTACCCGAGTCTGTTGAAAGTTTTCTCTTTCCTTTGTTTTTTTTTTGTTTTCCAGCATCGACCACCGATGCAATGTTTTCAAACTTTCTGACCAGAGATTTTCATTTATTTCTTTTCCATACAGTTGGAAATCGATAAATTACAGCCGAGGGCCCATCAATTCTAAAAGTTTCCCTTGAAAATCAGTTGGAAACTTCAAACCTAACTACTGTTTGATGCTGTTTTAGCTGCATTGAAGTAATAGAACAACAACAATAGCCACTTTTGCTAATATATGAGTTATGTCAATTTTAAACGCCAAATCAATGCCCTGCTTAATGGCTGTTTGATTATGTATTATGAAACAATTTGAGTGCATGTGTGTTTGTATGTCCCTGCGAGAGGAACGCTGCCAGAAAAAAAAAGAATCCAATTTATGGGACTTTGATAGGCAAGCTTACCAATTACTAAAAGCACTCGAACAGTGTTGTTGAGTTTTGGCTGGATTTTCTTTCTTTTTGTTTTCTGTGGCATAATGTAACGAGAGAGGAAGGTATTTTTTTGTTTTTTGTTTTGGTTTTTCCTACCGAAAGATCGTCAGAGAATGGTAGTGAAACTCTCAGTGAATTTTAATTCCGTACGCTGGATGTTCCCCGGCCTCGGGGTGAATCCTTTGCCATGCCAATCGTGGGCACCTCGCGGTTATTTTTTTTTTTTGTCTTACCACACTGAAAAATAACGGGTTTGGAATCGTGATCTCTATTTTAAGTTATGTATTTCCTTCATTTGGGAGGCTCAATTGTGCTAGCTTTACGAAGCCGATAATATATGGTCTTTTTAATATGATGAGTGACTTAGTACTAGGGTTAGTAGGACTTGGGCTGTTTACTCGCGGTTTACCCGAGGTTAAAATAGGTGACATTTTTTGGGAATGGGTTGGACTGAGAAACATGGAAATAGGATTCTGTAGTCTCATCAGATAGTTGTCGCCAGCACTTAAACTTTGTGCGATATGGTCAGGGCTCCCTTTTTGTGTTCGGCCGCTAGTGGTTAGCCCAAGATGTCGGTACGCAAAAAAACACACACCAGAAAATAGAGAAAAAAAATACCAGCAGATTAAACTCTTATGCTAGACAAACTAAAGCTATGTCCATTTAGAATCCAGAATAATAAAATCATCTGTATCTCGGTAACGGATTGACGTACAAATAAGTTTAATACATCAAAACAAAGGTAATTTACTGTACTTTAAGGAAAAAAATATCAATACAAATCATTTCTCTTCGTTTCTAATGAAAATTCGCACTTTCTTCTTTATTCCTCCCATCAAACGCTGCACACCTCCGGAGTCAACTTCCTTGGCACATTTGTTCCACATTTTGGTCATCTGAGTCGCGTCCTGAGCCGTTTTTTCCACTTTTCTTAAGCTTCCGCTTCATTATTGCCCAAAATCTCTCGATGGGCCGGAACTGCGGGCAGTTGGGTGGATTTATGTTTTTATCGATGAAATCTACGTTATTATCGCGGTACCACTGGATGACTTCCCGGCTGTAGTGGCAACTCGTCAAATCTGGCCAAAACTTCACGGGACCTTTATGGGCTTTAATGAAAGGTAGTACGCGGTTTTTGAGGCATTCTTCCTTGTACAGCTTCGAGTCCATCGTCTTATTCGTCACGAACACTTTGGTCTTTGCTCCGCAGCTGCATATCCCTTGCCAAATCATCAGTTTTTTGGCAAATTTGTCCATAAAAGCAAACTTAAACTTCACAGGAACATCTCCTCGTGCCGTCGCCATGTAGAATTTTTGGCCAGGAAGCTGTCCGAAATCCATTTTGACGTAGGTTTCATCGTCGATGAGCAGGCATCCTTGGTACTTCGTCAAAACCTGCTGGTACAATTTCCGAGCTCGAGTTTTGGTGACGAAACTTTGCTTCAACGTTCTGTTTGGTTGCTTGCTGGCTCGATAAGAACGATATCCTGCTCGCAAACGAATTCTTCGAACGGTACTGCGAGCAGCAGCGTATTTTTGTGCGATTTCATTATCTGATAGTCCAGGGTTTGCTCTGACGGTTCTCAACACCTTCTGGTTCAGCTTGCGGTCATATGTTCCACTACGACGCTTACCTTGAGGCACTCGATCCACGCTCTTTTGCTCCCTGAAACGTTTGAGCACATCATACACGGTTGATTTGGCGATTTTCAACGTTTTTGCGATTTTTATTGCGGACCACGTTGGATTATCAACGTGGGTGTGCAGAATTTTTTCTCTCCTCTCGGCTTCCATCTGGAATAACTTTTGACTCACTGTACGAAACACCGTGAAATTTATACCACAGAAAGTGGGCGCCTAGGTAAACAAACCGCTGTAAAAGAATTCTTGCAGCGGTCACTTTCCGTGCCGCTGCAACACAATAAGTGATTCCGGATTCTAACTGGACAGAACTTTATAACAAAGATTTTTCTTGCAGTGTTTTGAAGCTTGGTATATTTTCAAGTATTTTCTTGTAATTGTCTTAGAATAAATTATATTTGAAATTTTTGTTTGGATTTCCGGTGTTTGATTCATACAGTAATAAAACGAACTAACTTTCCTGAAAACACCAAATCAAATAATGTAATAGATATCATTATTAATGAAATTGCAAGCTGTAATGTGGTTTTTGATATAGGAAGTCCCTCTGTTCTCTCCTCTGTCTGTTTCGTAGATCAGAATCTGGCTCTGAAAGTAGCTCTTCAGTATCCAGCAAAGGTATGAAGGAACCCTCATGCTGTGTAACGAACTAGCGATCGCTTCCCAACTCGCACTGTTGAAGGCATTCATTACGCCCAAGGTAACCACGGTGCAGTAACGATTCCGCCGTCTTTGCTGCTTCTACGACCATCCAAATGGTATCCACTATCGACCTGCCCCTTCGTAAACCAAACTACATGTTTGAAAGACCGTTCTCACTGTCACTCCAAGTTCCCGGGGAAGTTTCCGTTGTCTATGCATTTCGGCAGAGTGGTCCTGAACATATCCGAGTTCTCCAGGATTGCTGCCCTGAAACAGTTTTGAAATGAATTCTGGAAGGCTTTCTTCACTTTCTTTACTTCATTACTATTCATTCGTGATCCGAGCTTCTTCTTCGTGATCACTGTCCTCGCCATACGGTGTGGGTGGCCATGTTGTTGGTTCATGCTGCGGGAACAGACCATCGATGATGGGAACAGACCATCGATGATGGCTTACATCTTCTCTGGGGACTTTTCAGGGAGTACAGCTGGGCCTTTTAATTTTGCCATGGCCACTCCTTAGGCATCACCCCAGGGGCTCACGTTGGCCTTGTTGCAAAGCTCATCGAGACAGGCTTTCTTGCTGAGCCTGATTACTTTGTTCGGCGCGGTTTTGCCGCTCTGTGCACCTCCCTTCTTTTCACTCGTTCCTTCGTGCCCTCTGGCTTCTTTTCTTGGCTCGGAGACAGCTGTCACGTAGTTCTGCGATGGTCGTGTTTTACCAGTAGGCGGGACGACAACCGTTTCTTAGTTTCTTCTTCCACGGCGTGGTTGCATCGCACACTTGTGCAATTACTGCTGTCAGCTCTTCCACGCTCAATCCAACCGACTTTTCTCAAAACTAAGTGCCTCGACGAACACGTCCTTGTCAAAGTTCTCCGTTTTTCACCTTTACTCATGCAGCTGTCTCCCACGTGGCTCGATCTGTCTCCCGTTCCCGATGCGGTAACCGATCGGGTATATTCTTCGCTCACTCTCCAGTTCAGGTTTCGCGCCAGTCCAGGACTGCAGAAAGTGACATCGACGATCGCCTCTCGGCCATCTTTCTCCTATCTGCTGGTAATACTTTCGTTGGCCATGTCTAAATGTAGCTTTGCTAGAGCTTTCAATGAACTACGTCCCCTCGTGTTAGTGCAGCAACTGTCCCAACTGTCAACTGTCGCCGGCAATGACGACCGGTCTTCGATCGATAAGCTCTCCCGTTAGCTTGTCCAGCATTTGTTTGAAATGCTCTTTCGTCCATCGTGGAGATGCGTGCCAGCTACAGATGTAGACCCCGTTGATTTTGGCGATCAATTCGTACAGTGCACTACTTCTTGAATTGGGTATCTGAGTATATCGCCGCTGATTTGATTATATCAGCTATTCAGTTCCCATCCCCAGGTGGGACTAGGTATGGCTCCAAGATGATAGTGATATCGCTCTTCGTTTCTGGCACAGATTTTCACAGCACAGAAAAAAATAATGAATTTTAACAAGCGCGTAAAATTTCCCCTCGTTTAATTTCAAGTTAAAGGAGGCGTAAACAACGAAATTGGTTGCAATATTTTATGCGCCATACAACAATGTTTGCATTCTTTCATACAACAGGCTAGATTCAGGCGTTATCAGGCTGAAATTTACATGAATTCTCGCATTATTTTCTGCCAAATCTAGCATTCCCTTTATGTGCATTAGATCACGCAGAAAATTCAATGTTTCTTTTTATCTGTGAGCAGTTGCTGTGTTGTGTCACAGTTGTTGTTGCCTTTTTTTGTTAACACTGATCAGGCATTTCGGTGGCTATGTACAGCCCAGCGCCTTGTGGCCCTCTTCACCACACCTTCTGCACAGTCTGTTCCGTCAGTCCATCACCCATCTCACATGCCTCTATCAAGACATTCTTGACCTTTTCCTAAGCGATTTCATCCATTCATTTCATCCAGCTTTAAGCAATGGAAGGTCACTTCAGTGGTCATGGGTTTTACATCAGCCTTGTCACCCACAATCTTCTGGTCATCCCTTCGTTAGATGAACTCTTGTTCTTCGAGTCCTTTTTTAGTTCTGTCCTTCAGTTCTGGAGCATGTCTTATGGTCCGCAGGACCTCGAGATAATCCTCCGTGTTTGTCTTCACGACGAGTGTCTCGCCTTTCTTTCTAACCTTCTTCTCTCTAAGGGGCTTCCTATGGCTGCTCCGGTCTTTCCTCTTATCCTTTTGGCTCTCGGCCACTTTCCATGGAGTTTCGGGTGCAACGTTGCCCTAGCAAATTTTGTTTATTGTATGGAGAAAAGCTTTGAAAAGTAAAAATAAATGGAAGTATTTTATATCGACGCGAAAATATCCACCTCTTTTTAAATCACTCTTTAAAAAATAACACTTTTACGAGCGTATAAATTGAAAATTTGTCATTGGAAAACTACGAAAATTTAAACTATCACTTCAATTGATCTTTTTTTTTATAAATAAAAATTTAAACAGATTTTCAAACTAACACTAGCACACGCGAGCAGATTCCATTAAATTTAACTACTCAAAGCTCATCCTTCGACAGATAAGCCTATTTTGTCAAAAGCTTACTACATCAAAAATACAATTATTGAACATATTTCTTTCCGTGCCAACGGTGACAAATTTTTTAGGAACTTCAAACCAGCCGAGTCATTGCGAAGCCTGCTCCGCTCATGACCAGCGCAAAATTTAATTATTCGCCGGTCTTCTGCTTGATTCTTCCTCGCCTGGCAGCGGTTTTCCTCGATGGTGGCTTATATGCTTCAACCGACGGCACAAACGCACACATACACACACAGGCTCCATACCAAAATGATACCGAGCAGCTATAGGTACATGCACGAACCAATTTAGGTTCCATTTGCTCCAGTAGCAAAAACTACTGGGAATTTCAGGAAAACGCAAAAAAAAAAAATGCCAGTGAAAAAATATTTTAGTCCCACAGCGTTTCCTGAAGTTTAATCCCGGCACCCTTCCGCTAAGCCACTGTTGTCGTCATGTGAGGTGGGCTGGAATCGAAACGTGGAGAGGAAAATTTGGTTGTTTCAAGTTTTACGCTTCATCACACAATTGCACTTCCTCTGGTCTTTTTTTTTATAATCGAGTAGGATTTTGTGGGGAGTAACCACACCAATTGCTGATGTCAGTATTCGAAACGCGGAAACGCACCAAGAGCGGACTTTTTTAGGAGTAGAACCTTTTCACCATCCATCATTTATCTGTCAAAAAAATCATGTGATCGTTGAACAGTCAAGTCTAGTGTGGTTAAGCGTCGTCCTGGCTATAGACTTGCTACGGGATGGAAAATTGATGGATTTTCACATTGACGGCGTTCAGACGAGACAAAAAATGTACCATAAACCGCTACTATAGTTGATAACCATCAGCTAAAATATGCGTTTGATGTTTATTTGTAAAAAACCCCTGCCTTCCTGATCAACTCAACTAAAAAAGAGCGATGAGCTGCTATGGCGAGAAAGCAAAACGAGCTACTTAGCAGAGTGAGCTTTTTATTTGAAAGCATCAAAACAGCAATTCATATATGAAAGCATTTCGAGCGTGCACGTTTAACGACCTGTTGGCGTCTTGCTCAGTCTGCAAAACCAGACACATCAATTTATACTCGAAATGCAACGACGGTGATCGGAGCTGTTTGCAATCATCTGACAAAGCCAATGCACTCAAATTTCTTGAATCTTTTAAAACATTTTCAATGATGTCTAACCGAGGGGTATTATTTAACACATATATGAGATAATTATAGAAATCGAGATCGAGACAAATTACGGGGAGATACAACCACACTGTAAACGCGTATACCCAGAATAAAAAAAAACTAAATTGTATAGTGTTCAATAAGTTGGAGTACACTTTAAAAATGTATAAAAAAAATGAAAGATATTTTTTTCTGAGTAAATTGTTATTGAAGCAATTTTTAATTCCCAAGCAACACAGCTTGAAATAAACAAGTTGAAAGTACTGTTAAATGAAATACAGGTAATCAATATAAGTGTATAACACTTTATTTTATACTTCTATATGACGTAAAAAGCACAAAAAGTAAAGCCTTGTAAAACATAAAATGGAACAAAAGACATTCTCATACAAAAATATAACATATAACGCCAAGCGTGAGATTTGAATATTAATCCTTGGCGTGATAGGTTTTAAGCTTCTTTGCTAAGCCAACTCCGATTGTTGAAAAGGAAACCCTGAGTATGTATGATATGCTTCCCGTTGGCTGCAAAAGCACAATCTTGTACAACTAATTCATCTTTATGAGAAAAAAGAAGACGTTTTGCAAAACATGGTTGGTGTAATGTAATTTCAACAGTATTTAAAACTACCCATAAAATGTTGTCCAGTTAATGTTTAATAAATGTATGGAAAAATGTATTTAAGAACAAAAATAAAGTATAAATCACTACCAGCAGTGAAAAATGTATTTTTAGCACAATCGTTAGTCAGATTGATAAATAGAATACGAGAGATCCCACACGACCCGAATAAGGCAGGGTTTGCAATACATTTATAATAAATTTGTAAAACAAATAATTATTAATCTTTGTAAAGAGATGTTTTGTGTGTTACTTGGGTGAGAACCTTAACGACATATTAGCTGTTAGCACCCCCAGATAAGGGAGGGGGGCCTTTGTGATGTATGACGAGCTTGAGACATTTCTCAAAAGAATCGCACGCGGCACGCTCCTGGTTCATCGGCATCTCGTCCCAGATCTTCTGAAATTGGTTCATAGTGCTCACTTGATGTTCGCTCTGCTTGGCCAGCATGTACGACCATACATAAAAGTCCAGGCAATTAAGGTCTGGGAAGCTGGGAGGCCACAAAGTCTTATCGAGAAAACCAGTCAAAATCTCCCGACACTACGCTTGGACGATATTCACCGTGTGGGCCGGTGCGTCGTCCTGTTGAAAGACGTTATAATCCTTCCCGTATAGGTTTCTAAATGCTGGGGCCACAACCTTCTCCAGAACCTAGGTCTTATAGTACGCGACGTTGATTTTCACGTTTTTCTCGATAAACACCAGTGGGAGCTTCCCAAGCCTGGATACGGCCTTCCAAACCATCACAGACACGGGTCTCTGGAACCGCGGGATGTTTATGTGGAATGGGGGGATGCTGGACAACGTCGGGGCACACAGCCGATCATTTTGGACATTGTGCGGCTGTTGCAAGACAAAGAGTTTCTCATCAGAAAACACGAACTCCTGACCTGCGTGCCACGACGAGAGTATCAGTTTGCGTTTCTTGTACGGCTTGTATCCCAGGTCCTTCGTCATGATGGTGTGGGCAGTCCCGATTGAACCATCCAGGTCAACAGCGGTCCTCCAGCAGTTCTTGATGGCTGCCGGCGTCCTCAACAAACGCGGCCACCTGGATCTCACACGGTCCTTAGCCACGCCCCTTTCCAGGTACCGACGGATGGTGGTATAGATGAAATTCTGCTTCACCCCTCACCTCTCGCAAACAACTTTACTACGACGTCGCGGTACTCCTTCATCGTGCCCGGTAGACAAACAACAAACGACAGCAAGTCGACACCGTGCGCGTTGGTTAGCCTATATATGAGGCTAAAGCTGACATCAATACCAATACACAGAATTCACATGGTGCGCACCTACACAACGATCAAATGTTGTATTCAAACTTATTGAACACCCTGTATTTTGTTTCATTTTACATTATAGATTGCACTCAAAAAAATTGACACGTTGTTTCCACGTGAAACTGGCGTAATTTTCGTCCACTGCCAAAACCAGTAATAAACACGTGGAATTCACGTAAGAGCTACGTGATTTCCACGTAAATCCACATTCTACGTGAAAGTCACATAAACGTTACGTGATCTTTTACGTACAATTTACGTACTGGCACGTAATGTTCACCTAATTCTACTGAAGAAGATTTCTAGGATTTTTTTTTTTTCATTAGGGCGAATCTACAATTAAGAGATTCTTTCCGGGCTCGCTCTCTTTCATTCATCACCTTTTCGTTTTTCATTCTTATATTTGCAGAGTATGCTAGCCATTACTGTTTTGTTTCGTTCTGTACTAAATAATCCCTCTAAAGTTTTATAATGGTGCTGTAATGAATGAAAGAGAGCGAGCCCGGAGAGAATCTCTCAATTGTAGATTCACTCTAATGAAAAAAAAAACCCTAGATTTTGTTACGTGTTCAGGTGAAAGTTACGTGAAATATCACGTGGAAACAACGTGTCGATTTTTTTGGGTGTGGAGAAAAAATGAATCATTGTTGTGGACAAAAAAGCAACACGTCAATTTGCTTTGAGAAATTCAATATGTGTGTGAGGCGATGCAGTGTATTAGTTGATGAGTGTGAGATTGGAGTCCGATGATGACTCATTTGAGAAAACACAATATGTAGATACAAACAAGTAGCAAGCTGAATTTAATTGAATAGAGACCCTAAATTTGCCTCCATTGTCGAGGAACTAACACCCCTTCACACTACAACTTATATTGCGTGATATAGACTATCTTGATATCAGTATCTAGACAACTAGTTTCCACTGGAAATAATACGCATGGCATTTGATATCAAGATACTCTATATCACGTAATAAAGGTTGTAATGTGAACGGAGTTTATGAAGCAACAATAAACAAAAATAAATATAAGGAGTGTATCGAATATAAGCTATCCACATACATGTGCGTTGTACGCATGTATTTGTGATGGTTTTTAATGCTCTGAACACTGCATGCTGTGCGTTTGACTGTCAGCTTTCTTTTGTTTACTTGTTTGTGCGGTTCAAATTCTGCGTTTTCAAAATGCCGAGCGTATTGAAAAGGAAGTGAAAATTAAGGTTCTGGACACATGGCTAAGTGAGAAGGGTATTACTATGCGAAAATTGGCGAAGCGGTTTGGAATTCATCATGCGAGTGTTAAAACCATCATTAATAAGTTTGGGGAACACTATTCTTTGGATGAGCTACCAGGAAGAGGCAGAAAACCCGGTTCTTCCAACCCGAAACTGGAACAGAAAGTGGTATCTCTAATCATGAAGAACAAATCAATGCCAATACGTGATTTGGCCAAAAAAGCAGGAACGAGTGTCGGAATGATCCAGCGTATCAAGAGGCGAAACCACCTGAAGACCTACAAGAAGCAGAAAATCTCGAAACAAAGTGCAGAACAGAAGAAGCGAGCAGCAACAAGGGCCCGGAAATTGTATTCGCGTCTTTTGCAGCGTCCGGATGCACGCGTTTTGATGGACGATGAGACCTATGTAAAGGAGGACTCAAAAACCCTTCCAGGTCTACAATACTTTACTGCCGTCGTTGGGGAGGATGTGAGCGATGCGGACAGGTCGATTCAAGTGGAGAAATTCGGTCGAAAGGTACTGGTATGGCAAGCAATATGTTCCTGTGGTTTGAAGTCAACCATTTTTTACACTACCGGAACTATAAATGCGGAAATCTATCGATCAGAGTGTCTCCAGGAGAGATTGTTGCCTTTGTATAAGAAGCATAGTACACCTCCACTGTTTTGGCTGGATTTAGCGTCGGCTCACTATGCCAAAACCACTCTCAATTGGCTTGCGGAAAAGGGTATAGATTTCGTTGAGAAAAATATCAATCCACCAAATTGCCCTCAGCTTCGACCCATCGAACGTTACTGGGCTATCGTAAAGAGGGTCTTCAAGAAGACTGGTAAGGCAGCTGGGAACATGCAGGAGTTCAAAAAAATTTGGGCTCGAGCGTCCAAAAAATGCGATGCAACACTTGTCCGGAACTTGATGAAGAGCATTCGATCCAAAGTTCGAAAATTCGTGAAGGAATAACTTAAATTTCATCCGGTCTTCATTATGTTCAAGTTTAACCTCGTACAATAAAGGATCAATTTTTTGTATGAATAAAATATCGGTTTTCAACATAATTTGAAAGAAAGTTTGTGGATAGCTTATTTTCGATACACTCCTTATTTTTCACCAATCTGTATGCAGCGAGTCGTTTTTACACAAACTTGCTTAGTTTTGTTCATTTCATAAAACACTTCGTGGATTAAGATGGGTAAACTTGATGAGTGGGAGATGAGAGTCCCGTGATGAAACAAACACAGGGGAAAAAACTACCAGGATTCGTCGAGAGAAGAATCGAACTGAGGACAACATCGTGGTTATTCATTTTGGTAACCACTCAGTCATAAGGACTGCATCGAAAATAAAATTTCCACATATTTTTCTTTCAAATCATATTAAAATTGATTTTTTATTCATACAAATGGATGTTCTTTATTGTATGTATTGAGCTGAAACATTGTGAAGACCGGATGAAATTATTATTATTCTTTCAAGAATTTGCGGATTTTCGATCGAACATTTTTCATCAAATTCCGGACAAGTGTTTCATAACATTTTTTTGTTGACGGCTTGCAAATTTTTTTTTAAACTCCTGCATATTCTCAGCGGCTTTACCAGTCTATTTGAAGACCCTCTTCACAATCGCACAAGGTAATTTGGCGGATTGATGTATTTCTCAACGAAATCTATACCCTTTTCCGTGAGCCAATTGAGAGTTGTTTTGGCGTAATGTGCCAACGCTAAATCCGACCAAAACAGTGTAGGGGTACTATGCTTCTGATATAAAGGCAACAACCTCTTCTGCAGATACTCTGGTTGATGGATTTCCGCATTGATTGATCCGATTGCCGAATAGTACCGGTTGCCATACCAGCACTTTTCGACCAAACTTCTCCACTTGAATCGACCTATCTGCATCGCTTAGATCCTCCCCTACGACGGCAGTGTAATATTGTAGACCTGACAGGGTTTTTTAGTCTTCTTTGACATAGATTTCGTCGTCCATCAAAATACATGCATCCGGTCGCTGCAAAACTCGCAAATACAATATCCGGGCCCTTGATGCTGCGCGTTCCTTGTGTTCTGCACTTTCCCTTTCACTTTTTTTTTTGATCTTCAGGTTTTTTGGTCTTCAGGTTTTCCCGTTTAATAATACGTTGAATCATTCCGACGCTGGTTCCCGCTTTATTGGCTAAATCACGTATCGATTTTGATTTGTTCTTCAGAATTGTAGCTACCACTTTCTGACCCAGTTTAGGGTTGGAAGATCCGGGTCTTGTGCCTCTTCCTGGCAGTTCATCCAAAGAACAGTGTGCCCCAAACTTGGTAATGACGGATTTTACACTCGTGTGATAAATTCCAAAGCGCTTCGCCAATTGTCGTATAGTTACACCTATTTCACGTAGCCATGTGTCCAAATCCTTAACGTCGTTTTCAATGCGCGACATTTAGAAAACGAAAAATTTTAACCGTGCAAATTAGAAAACAAACGAAAGATGAGAAAAGAACGCACAGCATACTATGAGGAACACATTAAAACCATCACAAATACATGCGTACAACGCAAATGTGCGTGGATACCTCTTTTTCGATACATTATTAGCAAGTTGTGTCAAATGGAGTAAAGACCCTGCGGTTACTTCACTTATTGAGGCACTAAGCGAAAGGGCGATGAAGACAAATAAATATGTTTTCGCGCGATCTGTGTGCGGTCAGTAGCTTGCAAACACTTGCATGGTTTCGGTTCATAAAACTATTGGTGGATCAAGATGAGCTGGATTGCTCTTTCGGAATCGTGCCGTTTTCTTGATATGGCTATAAAGATATGGTTGGAAAAATTGCATTCAAGGGTGTATCGATAAAAATGACACACACATATTTACTCACTAAAATTTAACCGAATTTAGGATTTTCATGAAATTTCCAGGGAATTTAAAAATACCAATGAATTATGATTAACAAGATTTGATTCATTCAATTTCCTCTCCCAACCATTAAACCCGCACCTTCCTTTTTACTCCACCCATCAAATTTTGTACAACTGATTTTCCCAGAGTTTTGTTGTTGTTTTGACCCAACATTTCTTCAATTCCAGCTCTATTTTAAAAGTTTTTGGGTGTTTGCGTTCCCTTTTCATAATTGCCTAGAATTTTTCAATTGGGCGAAGTGTCGGTGATTTCGGCACAAAATTGACTCCGTTGGCTCGGTACCCACACGTTTTGAGCGTAGTGGCAGGATGCTAGGTCAGTTTAGGAATTGCAAGAGACGCTTCTCAAGGCACTCTTCCGTAAAAATTACCATTGATTGTTCCGGAAGTTATGAAGGGTTCGTTTATTTCATCACATCCGCAAATCGTCTGCCAGATCAGGAACTTATTTGTCAATTTCGATGATTTCTTCTCTCGAACATCCTACGGAACATCGAACTTAGACTTGGCAACGAGATATTCTTGCATAGGAAGTTGACGGAAGTCGGCCTTGACGCAAGTTTAACAAGAAAACAAACGAGAGATGACAGTGAAATGCACAGCATACTATGATGAACACATTAAGACCATCACAAATACATGGATTTTGGATCCACGTGGCTTGTTTTGTCAGTTTCTGCTTCTTTTTGAGACGTTGCTGCTTAAATAAGCGTTTTTTTAAACAAAAAAAAAATTGTGCAAGGCGTACATTTTTTATTAAGTATAGGGTCCAACAATTGAACTGCTGCATTACTTTGACAGTCATTATTACGTTGCACATGAAATTGTATTGGATGACCACTCGTCGCTTTGTTTACATTGTCTCTTGGCTGTCAGTATGTGTTAGTGTTGTAATCGAGTGTTATACGAAAAAATGGATCTTGAACAGAAACGTAGTGATGTGTTCCAAGCTGGAAAACTGTAGAAGGACATCGTTCGTGAGCTGTCCGATTTACGTGTGTGCAGAAGTTTTGTACACGTGTGCGCAGAAGTATGCCCAAGCAGCACACAGCAGTCACAAATGGTTACAGCAACTTGATTGTGACTTATTTGAGTTACAAAGCAGTCACTTTTACTGGTTTGCAACAAGTGTGCTACTAGGGTGGTTGGTAAATGACCGGAATGAATTTACAGTTGTTGGGGCCCGGGGGCAATCAAATTGTGGGTTTAAGTTTGGTCCTAAGTCCATGTCACACGAAAGAATAAGTGAAACTTATTTTACGGCAGCCCCTAAAATGTGGAGGCCAGAAACCGTGACCATCCCCCTTCCAGGTCCAGCCGGTAGTCGTCTGTCTGTCATCTCTTCAGTCATCTAAAATGCAGCTCTAAACTGACCATATCGAATGCATTCAATGAAAACATACGATTTTACAACTTCCGCGTGGACTTTGGCGGGTGGAGGGAAGGTGGGCTTCCCTCTTCAAAGGGTGCAGTCTTTCTGAGCGTATGTTCTCCATGTCAGGGGCGGCTCAAAACAGTTCTCCATGTTAGGAGCGGCTGATCGTCGTCCTCGTGCTAGCGTGGGGCTCTAAATAGTGCTGTGCACGATGGTCCTCCGGCGAGACAGGGGATTGGGGAAGGCCCAACAAGCTGCCCTAAAACAAATCAATGTTACAAATAACACAGAAATTAATACGGACCGGAACAAACGGCAAAGGCCTAGGCGAAGAAATAAGGACTACGATTGGAAACTCGGAACATGGAACTGCAAATCGTTCTGCTTCCCTGGCTACGACGAACTCCAACCACGTAACTTCGAAGTCGTAGCACTACAGGAGGTTTGCTGGACATGACAAGAGGTATGAAAAACCCGTCATCGAGCGGCTACTTTTTACCAGAGCTGTGGTACCATAAACGAGCTAGGCACCCGCTTTGTAGTGCTGGGTAAAATGCGTCAACGCGTGATTGGATGGTTTTCGATCAATACGAGAATCTGCCAGCTGAGGATCAAGCGTCGATTCTTCAACTACAGCATCATCAACGTACACTTCCCACACGAAGGGAGACCCGATGACAAAAAAGAAGCGTTCTACGCGCAGCTAGAGCAAGCGTATGATGGCTGCCCGCCACGAGACGTAAAAGTCGACATTGGTGACATGAACGCTCAAGTAGGACGGGAGGCAATGTACACACCCAGTAATAGGGCCTAACAGCCTGCATACCTTATCGTACGATAATGGCCAACGATGCTGGACGTGGACTTTGCCGCTTCCCGTGTTTTAGTAGTCCAGAGTACCTTCTTCCCCCGTAAGGACATCCACAAAGCCACTTGGATATCACCTGACCAACAAAAAGAGAATCAAATATATCAAATATATCAACAACGTACGCACTTACCGCAACGCGAATATAGACTTGGACCACTACCTAGTTGCAGTATGAATGCGCTCAAAACTCTCGACCGTATACAACACGCGACGAATTCGGACGCCACGACCTAACATTAAGCTACTACGGAAAACCGGAGTTGCCTAGGAATACATGCAATAGCTAGAAGCAGCCCTACCGACGGAAGAGCAGCTTGGCGCAGCTACTCTTTATGATGGCTGGGAAGATATTCGAACCGACATTGATAGCACTACAATAGCGGCACTAGGTATTTCTGCACCGAATTGAAAAAATGACTGGTTTGATGGCGAATGCAAGCAGTTAGTAGAAGCGAAGAATGCAGTACGGGCGAGAATGCTGCAACATCGTACGAGAGCGAATGAGGAACAGTACAGACAGGCACGGAACAGGCAAAATTCTATTCTTGGAAGGAAAAAGCGCCAAAGGGAAGATCTAGACCGTGAAGCATTGGTAGCACTGTACCGTGCTAGCGACACACGAAAATTCTACTAGAAGTTGAACAGCTCGCGGAAAGGTTACGTACCACAATCCGATATGTGCAGAGACCTGGGTAGTAACCTTCTTACAGAAAAGTGTGAGGTGATTGAAAGGTGGAAGAAGCACTTTGACGTGCACCTGAACGGCATTATTACAGCGAACGAAAGTGGCATGGTAATAAATCTAGGGACACCCGCAGAAGATGATAGGACCCCGACCCCAAACCTTCCGGAAGTTGAAGAGGTCGGTTGAAAAACAACAAAGCTGTGGGTGTTGACTAGCTCCCAAGCGAGCTATTAAAATACGGTGGTGAAGCACTGGTCAGAGCGCTGCACTGGGTAATTACCAAGATATGGGAGGAGGCATGTTATCCGGAAGATTGGATGGATGGAATAGTGTGTCCCATCTATAAAAAAGGTGACAAGCTGCATTGCTGCAATTATCGTATGATCACGCTACTGAGCGCTGCCTACAAGCTGCTCTCCCAAATTGTATGCCACCACCTCTAACCAATTGCAAAGGAGTTCGTGGGCAATACCAAGCAGGATTCATGGGTGTCCGCGCTACTACGGACCAGATTTTCGCGATTCGGAAAGTGCTGCAGAAATGTCGCGAATACAACGTGTCCACAGAGCATCTTTTCATCGATTTCAAATCAGCTTATGATACAATCGATCGAGACCAGCTATGGCCGATCATGTACGAATATGGGTTTCCGGAAAAACTTGATGCGGTTGGTCAAAGCAACGATGGTTCGAGTGATGTGTGTCGTCCGAGTATCAGGGACACTCTCGAGTCCCTATGAATCTTGGAGAGGGCTACGGCAAGGTGGTGGATTGTCGTATGTGTTGTTTAACATTGCACTGGAGGGTGTGATTCGAAGAGCTGGGATAGAAACAAGTGGCACGATCTTCAGAAAGTCTGTCCAAATATTTGGCTTCGCCGACGACGTAGATATCGTAGCACGTAACTTTGAGGCGATGGTAGAAACGTACATCAGACTTAAGGCTGAAGCTAGGAAGCTGAAGGTAGGATTGGGTTTGTGATTAATGCGCTGGAAACAAAATACATGAAGGGAAGAGTCTCACGAGAAGACAATGTTAGACTCCTATCACGAGTTCAGATCGACGGTGACGAATTCGTGTATTTGGGCTTATTGATGACCGCCGATAACAACACCAGCAGAGAAATACAAAGGCGCATTATGGCTGGCAATCGTGCCTACTTTGGACTCCGAAAGGCGCTAAGATCGAACAAAGTTCGCCGAACCACAAAGTTGACCATCTACAAGACATATATTAGACCGGTAGTTCTAAATGGCCACGAAACATGAACATTGATAGCGGAGGACCAACGTGACCTTGGTGTCTTTGTACGGAAGGTGCTGCGTATGATCTACGGCGGAGTACAAGATGGAAGACGGGACGGAATTGCATCAGTTGCTGGGAGAACCTCCCATCAAACACATCGCGAAAATCGGTCGACTACGATGGGCTGAGCATATCGTAAGGATTTCGGACGACCCTGTAAAAATAGTTCTCGAAAACGAACCGACGGGTACAAGAAGAAGAGGCGCGCAACGGGCAAGGGGGATCGATCAAGTAGAAGGCGACCTGCGGACCCTCCGCAGACAGCTAGGCTGGCGAGGCACAGCCACAGACCAATTACAATGGAGACAACTTCTGTATACAGCAGAGACCACACCAGCCTTGGTCTGATTGGTAAGGTAAGGTTAGAAGATTTTTACACCGTACAGTCAAAAGATACCTGGAGACCGGAAATACCAAAAGACGGTATGGTGGGAGACTTCGAGCTACTGTGGTGACACCTGCCATGGTTAAGATCGTCAAAAGGCGTCTTAAGAGAAATCCTCTCCGCAATGCCACTCAATTGACGGAGGATCTCAACGTATCAGATCAAAGTCCCCGTTGGATCCAGAAAGATAAACTTCAGACCAAGCCCTACAAGACCCAGAAGAGGGCCGAGGAAGGAAGGTTGGAGAATATCGTGTTTACCAACGAGAAACTGTTCACCGAACAACAGTTTGTGAATAAGCAGCATGGCACAGTTTAATTGCTCACGAAAAATCACGAACCCATGCCAACGTGCTGAGACCAGGCGACAGAAACCAACATCGGTGATGCTTTGAGCCTGAAGGCCTAAAGTTACCAACCGAACCATCATCACAAACCCATATTGTAACATCCAACAATCATTATTCGGACCTCATCAGCAGATATAAAGCAATCCACAAACATGAACTCAATTGGTAACAACATAATACCAGCAAACATTCTTCAGGCATTACTCGGACCACATCAACACTTAGTAACAAACACCAGATCCAGTGGTCATTTCTACAGTATGCTGCATCGACAGAAACCATCAAAGACAATCCATGTGACAACACTCCGAAACCGCACATAATATTTAAGCTGCATCAGCAGTAAACATCCAGACAACAGAAACGACGACAACCGACCCTTGGACCACTATCGACAGGTATGATGATGATTGGTCAGCACTTTATTAGTTAGTGCGGGGTAGATTCAAGGATCGATTAAATAAAAATATTCGTAAGTAGGTAAACAGAGTAAGAGTGCAGGTATTTTTTTAAAAATCTCGTTCGAATAGTCACATCCTAACTTACTTATCGGGAATTATTTCTACAGTACGTCATCGATACGTGAGCATGTAGCCATTTTGGTTCCTGGGATTGGGTTTTCCAACAGGACTCCGCTCACAAAGCGGAAAAATCCACCTCTGGAATGCGGAACATTTTTCAGCTTTCATTTCGAGCTCGGAGTGACCTGCGCATTCGCTGGACCTGAACTCTATGAACTCCACTATCTGAAGTATGTTGGAGCCCGAAGTATGCTCTAAAAACAGGAAGGTGTGGAAGTCCTGAAGCGACATCTGGCGGTAACCTGGGATGAAATACCACAAGACCATCTGCCTGCCACCTGTTGATTAATCCACCTATGCATCGCCAATCGTCGTCACCCTATTTTGTACCGAAAAAAGTTGACAGAGTGAACAGTCAATTTGCAGCAGCCATGGTGTAAACAGTCAAGCAACTACGCACGATGGTCTGTTCATACTGTCTGCTCTATCGCGGAGCGAAAAAGTTGGACACCGTGAGACATTTCGTGTCCGCTGACGAGAGACGAGAGCGCTGAACAAAAGCCTGGTTCATACTGTCAGTGGCCTATAGCCAGCACCAGAAGCTGGAGAGGAAGACCGAGGGAAAGGCGGCCTCATCATTCTACGCCTTGTACCGCGAAACCAGATTAACGGTGAAAAAGAACCTGAGCAAGATGGACATCGTTATGCGGAAATGTCAGTCAGGCCAGCAATCACCTCGAAATCGTGACTGAAGCTGTTGGTGAAACAAATCTTTCCGGCGAAGCGCAACGTAGTGGTCATAGTGGATGTCGAGTCCTACTGGACGGCAACGACTGGTAGGAGACCAGGTATTATATGTGCCCCATCAAGGACGTAAGCATTGACGTTAAAAATATCTCTCACAACAAGTTACCGAAGATGTGTGGCTGACGTGGCTGACTTCTGTGGCTGACGATCAGCAATTTAGGAATGTCCAAGCCACTGTTCTTTACTTCGAGGACTTACAGAAAACGAGGAAATATAATACAAATGTGCCTGGAATTTGCCGCCTTCATCAAGAAGTATCAGGCAAAAAAGGATTTGGTCTTCTATCTGGACCTGACCTTGACCTATTTTACCAAAAGATCACTGGAGGAGATGAAACGGCTGAAAATGAAAGTTGTACCAAAGATATTCAACCCTCCCAACGTCCCCACTTGCAACCGATTAGAAATTTTTGGGCAAAACACTCAAAAAACTTCGGGCAAAAACGGAAGAGCAGCTCATAGCCAAGTCACGAAAGTGCTAAAGAACATGCTTACATCCATCTTGTCATCGGCCATGGCTAAACTTCCGACCAACTGCCACGGCCGGTCTTGTATGGCGTCGAAGCACTATACACAGGAAAAATAACGAATTTTAACAGGTGCTTAGTATTTCCCGTTTTACAGTTCCATGCCAAAGTAAGCGCAAACAACGAAATTCAATCTATCAAACAACAGACCTAATTCCAGCAATATCTGGCTTACGTTTACATGAAATATCCCATTAATTTATGCCAAATCTAGCATTCCATTTATGTGCATGAAATAATGCAAAAAATTAAATATTTCTTTCAAACTATGTTGCATAAGGCTAAGTGAATGTAGGATTTAAGGAAAATCGGTTCTATTGAATTATCTTTTGGATTATTTTTGTCCATTTATTTAATGCATGTTTTGAAAAAAAATTAACTGGCCTAAACATGTAGTAAGTGTCTTAGGCGAACTATTTTAAAGTTTTATTATTTATAACTTCTCTGAAGACTTCAACCTATAGTGAAAATGCATGTGTAAATAAAATTTTCATACCACTTTTAAAGAAATTAATCAGAAGTTGCATTTTTTTTAATGTCAAAAAATTCTTTCTAGGACAGCAAATACTAAAATTCCTTTATTGTTTTCTCTCAAATCTCAACCAAACAAATTTTTGCGATAGTTTCTCCGGAATCAAAGAGAGCCTCGGCATAAAATTCGATCCTATTAAGCAAAAGTAATGTGTCACATTTAGTTCAACTAACCTAAACAATTTCCCAACTTTTTTGTTGCCAACCCGCAGCCAACAAGCTGCTGAAAGTTATCACATGAATCCTTAGTAAGAAATCCTTACCGGAAAAATAAAACAAAACAAACATAACCGTATCGTTCTGTCGACTCGTCTGTCATAAACTTTTCCTCTCCCGTCAGCTAATGTGTCATCAGTTAATTTATCCGATGATGCGTTCGAGTTCGGATGTTTGACTTCCAACCAACACCAAGGTATAGCCTAAAAAGAAAACACCCATCATAGCACCACGTCGTCTCGTCGTCACCGTTACTGCGCCACATCATCGCGAACGACAGTGTCAGAAAGTCATGGCAAAGCCGACGAAAGAAAACCTTTTCTTGGCAAACAACGCACACGGCACAAACAAGTCATTTCCACTTATCTTAATCGAATAATTGAATAAGACAAAGGCGGCGGCTTTTTCCATTTGGGCTTGAATGAGGAAAAGAGGTTCATCCATTCCATTCTCCGGTGAAAATGAAACGATTTTCTTCACCGACAAACTTTGTGTTTTCGGTAGTGGATTTAGCTTCTGGCAATTCTGATTCCTCAACAAAAGAGCGGAAAAAGTTTGCTCGAAGTTGAAATTAATTATTTGACTTGTGTTTCCTTTCCACGCTGGCATTGAGCTGACTCGATTGTTGTTGTTACCTTGATCTCTCTTCTCGACTGCGGTGCTTTTTCCACGGGAATGCAAGCCAAAGAACAAAAGTAATTGCAGAGCTTCATTGCGAATAGTTTTGTTTTGATAGCAGCCGCTACCGAGTTGAAAGCTTTTTCTGATTTCTCGAGTAGCCATAGACATTCTTTTTGATTTGTTCAGTTTGCCCATGGCCGCAACTCTGCACCTCGGAAAAGAGTTGGCTTGGTTTCTTGAGGGTTGCTGGCAATGAATCTCAAGCGTGAAACTTTGGTCAAATCTGTTCCCGCTTCTACGGTCAACGCTATTTAATCATCATAAATGGGAAGAGTTTTTTTTTTCTCGATTTGTTTTTGCTCGTGAAGTGAAACTGACATCGGGTGAAGTTGAATGTCAACAACTGATCCTGTTTTAAAAGGACCCGAGGCAGATATAACGTACCGGTTGGAGCGAATATTGTGTGGCTTTCTACTCGCAACGAGAATTTTTTGCAACGACTTTATAAACATATGATGATTTGAATCGGCCCTTTTAGGAGATTAAATGAATCATGAGAGAGTTTTGTCAAAAGATTTCAGCATATAATATACATATACTATATATATATATATACACTGATAGGCAAAATAAAGTGCCCACCTCATAGTTTTTTCAATTTCTCTCATTTACTTGGTTCAAATTAAAGTAAACACACTGTATTTTTTTATTATCTTATTTTTTATATTCTTTTTAAGTTTCACTTATGGAATACTGAAAAAAAAGGAGTTTTACTTAAAGAAAAAAAAATCAATTTGTGTTGAAAAAAAACAGTGACAAAATAAAGCGCCCACTTCATTTAGGCTACAGAAAACATAAATTAAAGTAAAATAAAAGCATTTCAATAATTGATGTGTCCTCCTTTGGCCTTCAGGACCTCCTGCAGGCGCTTCGACATGCTCTCGACCAGGTTCTTTAGGTGCTGTGGATCTAACTCTTCCCAGGCGCGCTCCAGGGCTTCAAAATAGTTATTTTTATTGGTAACACCAGTTTTGTCAACCCTGGCATCGAGAATCGCCCACAAATTCTCGATGGGATTGAGGTCCGGGCTTTGTGGAGGCCATTCCAGCGGTTCGATCCGACAAGACCGAAAGAAAGACTTGGTCTTCTTGGCAGTATGCTTCGGGTCGTTGTCCTGCTGGAATACGAACTTCTCTTCAAGGCCCGTCTGGATCAGCGAAACCTCCAGATTTTCTCGCAGGATGTTGATGTAAGAATCTGCCGTCATTACCCGTCGATTTTCACAATGCTTCCCACTCCACCCCACGAAAAACACCCCCAGACCATCACATTTCCTCCTCCATGCTTCATCGTGCCTTGGATGTGGCGCTCCTGAAGCTCCTCTCCCGATCTGCACCAAACACGAACCCGCCGCTTTCGGTTAAACAGCTCGAATTTTGATTCGTCCGTCCAGAGAACTGTTTTCCAGAACTCTAGGGGCTTATCAGCATGCTCCTTAGCAAACTTAAGCCGTTTGGCTTTGTTTGCCTTGCTGATAAATGGGCGTTTCCGGGCAAGTTCGCTATTCAACCCCTGTGCTACGAGACGGCGACGAACAGTTCGACCGGAAACTGATAACTGAAGGGTTTCCTGGATCTCGCGGACAGTTACCTTCGGGTTCTTCTTGACTTCGTGCATGATCTTGGTGTCCGTTCTCGCATCCGTTTTCCGCTTCCTGCCTCTGCCAGGGCGATCCACCACTGATCCAAACGTTTTAATCTTCAGAAGAATTTTGCCAACCGCTGCCTTACTGATACAGTGCTTCTTAGCGACAGCCCGGTGCGATATCACAGTTTTCAAATCGAAGCAAGGAACGTCTTGCATCATCTTCTTCTTATTTGTATTAGAGAGGGACTTTAACCAATCATGTCATTCGTCGCTCCATGTACGTCTCGCATGCAGCTGAGGACGGTATAAAACGCACACTTAGGAAAAATTTGCCTCATTCGTTTGGCAGCATTGAAGCTGTGCGGAGCTGGTCGCTGGTAGCTGGTCGCAGGTAGCTGGTCGCAGGCAGCTGGTGAACGCGTAGCAGATGGTGGTCGCGTAGCAGCTGGTGGTGGTAAGTACCAAGGCTCTCCCAAACAGCGATCGTCGCGATGAGGTAAAATGGCGGATGATGGGGGCGCACAATCGCGTCGGTTTGTGCAAGCCGCCATCTTACCTCACCATGGCGATTGTTTCGCCGCGACTTCGAAAACGCTGCTGTTTGAGATGAAGCGTCCTTGGACGCGAGCAGCAGTAGGTGGAAATAATCTGTCCTTTTGAGGACAATAAATTAAAATAAAAGAGTTGTTTATTCAAGAACTAATCTTAAATTTAGTTCGGTGCTCGATGCTGGTTGGCGCAATCCATAAATTAATAATCTGTCCTTTTGAGGACAACCAATTTTATTAAAAGAGTTGTTTATACAAGAATTAAACTTTTATTTCGTTTGGTTTGTGCGCCTAATATCATGGTGCCGATTCGTTCGCCGCAACTGGGGAAAATTTTACCCAGCTGGTTGGCGCAACCCACCAATAAATAATCTGTCCTTTTGAGGACAACCAATCCTGGTCAGAGAGTTGTTTTTATAAGAATTAAATTAATATTTCGTTCAGTTTGTGCGCCATTTAATCTAGTGCCGATTTGTTCGTCACGACGGCAAAAACGCTACTTTTTGCGGGAGAGCCTCCATGGAAGGCGAGCAGGACAATTCTCCGTCGGTGAAAAAAATTTCCTAGCTGGTTGGCGCAACCCGCGATGAATCAATAAATCAATTCAATTTCTAATTTAAGAGAGTTATTTGAATAAGAGTTTATCTTACATTTACTAGGCAACAGTGTGCTATGCAGCGGATCCATAAAATCAGTGAAAATAAATCAAAGCCTGCCGGTGCTTTGATTTATTTTCACCGGAAAATCCTACCAGATACAAATCCATCTTTGCTACTTTCAATTTAATATTCTCAGCTTGAGAGTTTGTTTGATTGGGATTTTCGTTTCAAATTGTCGATTGGCAGCCAGTGGTATTAGCAAAACTTGTTTCCCCTTCGTCGCATACCGTAAACCACACAAATTCCCTATCACGGACACCATTTTCGATGTCAAACATGATATTCCGAACCAACATTCTCTGTAAATTCCAATTAGTAGTGTGTTATAAACATTGTTCTGTTGTGTTAACGATTCGCGTTGGATAGAGTCCTACCTCTAGGAAGAAAACTTTTGAGAAACATAGTGAAAGTGAGAATGTCTAACCGATTTGATCCAGAACGCTTGCACAGATTCAGGAATCGCATAAAGAGCGAACATACGAAATCCTCCGAAACGACCATGCACCGATGCCGAGCGAGCTCGTAGTTATCGGGTGAAATTGAAAGCAGCCAGAGGTAATGCGTTGCCAACAACTAGTTGGGACGCTGGAGAAAGTCCTTCAACTCGAGGTAGGAAGTGATGATAATTAAATTTAAATCAATTTGACAAAGTGCATGTCATCATAGCACCAATTGAATATCTCTCTATGTTGTCGCTCCCTGTCTTAATAAATTTCAACATAGTATTAATTGTATTCTGGATATGACATTCGCAACATGCTTTACTGCATATGAACCTACAAATGATATCGATACAAATAATGCGCTGAACATATTTTAATGCGTGATTATTTTTCTCAGGTGTTTATTTTTATATTTATAAGAATTCATTTTATATTAACCAACCTTTTCTCCCATACCCATAGCAAAGAATAATGATATTTTATAAAACTCCTCTCTTTCTTCTGCGAGATCTAATATATTTATATATATTTCGATTTCCCTATGTTTTTAGCCATAATTGATTCACTAATTTACCTGATATTCACATAGAAACATGAATAATAATTTCACAAGAAAACCATAGACCATATTTTAGAGTACCCATTTAACCTTATATTCCCAATTATGGTCTAATGTATTCATCACATAGTAAAATGTAGAATATAAAAAGTTTCAATGGAAAAGTAAGAGTGAGGGTTGTGTAGTTTTCGAAGGGCTTATTCATTCCAACACCTATATAACTAAATAAACATATTAAGGAATTTTAATGTCTTGAAATGAAATGGCTGACTGATCACATCAGAAAGTCATTTTAGATGTTATAAAGTAGCTTTATATTCCGTATAGTATACCGAATATAGCCGAATGCCGAACGAGAATATAAATAAATGCCCGGATCTGATGAAATAAATAAACTTTACTGAGAATTCGTTCGAACAAGAATCCTTAATGATATCCATATCCATCGAAAGTTTTCGACTCAAATGTTTGTAGGGGGGTTAAAACTATCATTAATTTAATAATTTATATTCCCTAACAGATCCTCAACTATCTTCTAGGCCTTAAAGATAGTCCATCGTAAAACGATGCAACCGTGGCCGTGTCATCATTTAAACCAAAAAGGCCCTTTCCACGGCCACCAGAGAGTTATAAAGAGTGTACAAAGAGGAATGTTCCCACCCACTGACTTCATAAAACCAAATCCCCTTTTCAGGGCCACCAAAAGAGATTATAAGGGGTGTACAAGAGAATTTTCCCACATACTGACTTCATAAAACCAAATAATATCTCCAGAGAGTACAATAGAATTTTCTTACATACTGGCTTCAAAACGCTGGTCTAATGTCCCATAAGAGCCGCACCAGAAATCATATTGTGACTTAAACTGCTTCTATCGGTATGCCGGTACGCCCCGAGCCGGCACGAATAATTGAAACCCTTTTCACGCTAATAATAGCCACACAGAAATTTCCCTGACATTATAATGCATCACTTGGTTTAACGTAGTCTACGTCAACCGGTCGTGCTCTTGTACACAACCCCACTGATTTTTTTAAGGAGCCTGTACAAATCCTTATGGCTGGAGTAGAGCGCAAAATTCGAGATATCCATATCAATGACGAATAAAGATTTTTTGATTGTGTGAATTTGTAAACCATAACAAGCGTATGAAATAATTAGTAACATTTGAAATTAAACGATTCATGTATGTTTCACAACAGATAATAGACAATACCCTTTGTATAGCAGATCTCTTAATTGGTAATCCTTGTGATGAAGAATGTGATCAATAGCCTTCCCGACCGCCTAACCATTTCTAGATAATATTAAAGTAGCATAATGTGCATGAATCAAATGACACAAGATGTGCTACACTTGATTTACTGATCGCCGTGTTTTTACTTCTTGAAAAAGACATGTTACGGATGTCAGCAGCAATTTAAAATAATTGTCGACCGAGATTGTTAAATGATCAAGTCATCTTTTTAAAATGGTTAAGATTTCTAACATCTCAAAAACTTATTAAAAACTATTCGCTCATCTCAAAGAAATATAATCTACTATTTTACCACAAAAATATATATTCGTGTTCCTTTGACTAAATACCAACAAAATGACATACGTAAGCCATTATTTTCTCCAATTCTGTCCATACATAACATTGTAAACCATCGAACCAAGCCCGAAATGATACAATGGAAGAAATTAAAGGCTTTCGCCAAAAGATGGCTCCATTGATGATCAAGTGGGTAGCAATTTCCAACAGCAAATTCCAGCTATATTTTAAACGATTTCCGTTTCCTAAACTTGAAGCCTTTGTTGTTGCTGCAGCACATTCTGCTCGTCTGTATGTGCTTGAATCTGACTGTAGTGAGACCGAATGAAAGCGAAACTGTTTCCTGGTGAATTGAATTCTTACATCTTTCTTTATTCCATTCATAAAAAAGTATCCGTTGCGCCATGCCGCTGCGTTCGAGTCAAAACAGGAATGCACGTACTTTTTTCCGCTGGGATTTTCCTCTTCCTCAGTAGTTATTTTCCTTTTCTATACGCCAACGTTTCCCTTTCCACGGGGGGCTACTACAATCGAACAACATTTACCATTTGCTGTATCGTTTCGCTTGTACATCATGATGGTAATAAATAGATTGCTAGCAACCGATAGGGGCTAACCCGAAGCTAAGGCAAAACTTGAACACTGGAAGAGCAGAAGCGGAAAACTTTATTCTGCTGCTTGGTGAAACTGTATACGGCAATTATCCCGATCCTCATCCCGGTTGTTATTAGCTATCTTTTTTTCTTTGTAATTCAAAAGGAGACTTCACCCACCTCACTGGATTTGCTATTTGTTGCAAAGAACATGCCGTGGAGAGTAGAGGGTTGTGATTTTTCTCTGTTTCCTAGTAATCGCACCGATCCCTACTGAAGTTGGTAAGTGTACATAAAAACCACCACCACCACCATTACTGTTGTAGTATGCCATTGAAGGAATTGCTGCCGCCATTGCCGTGCTATTGAATTGATTGCAGCAATCGAATAATGGTGGCGGAAAGTCAAGCTGAGATGTAGGCGATGGCATCGAACGAAGGAAAAATATTCTGTTGGTGATGACTGCGACGACTACAACAATCCGGCCGTCATGAAGTAGATGCTACGTCTTTTATGTGTGTACCGGATAGGAAATTAAGTCATTCGAACGTAACGAAATGTTCCGCCGAACCGCGCCGTCGAAGATCAATGCCGCTAATGGCAGCCATGATAGATGAGTCATCCGTATCGTCTCGTTCGAGAAGGACCAATCTAAGAGGAGGGGCGATGCTGTTATGGGATTGAATACTGAGTTAGCAACAAGGCCATATAAATGGCACAAAGAAAAGGATTCCGACTGTCGTTAATCGAGCAAATCCTTTTCACATCCGCCCTGTTGGAGGTTTGCTCGTGGTGTTTGTGGTTAAGTTTCTTCGTTATCGGAATAGAACGGAGCAGTTTGATGGGTTTTGATTGAACCGGGGGTTATCCATAGATCACGCTATGCATTAAAAAAGGGAGGCCAAACCCTGAGTCAACACGTTAATTTTCCGTTCTGGTTGTTGAAATATATCTTGTTTGGAAATTTAACTCACATGAATTTTAAGAGTTTATGCAATTGATTACATGGTATTGCTTCTCATTTGTTTTCGATCAAGTGTGGGGTACCACACGGTAGCAATCTCTGCACCGTTATTTTGCTCTTCAACGGTACTGCTTCGGTTCTGGACAAAGGATTCAAGGTGGTCTATGCAGATGATTTGAAGCTGTACGTAGTTGTTCATACAGAAAAAGAACTGTTTACAAAAATCGTTGACTTTGTTTGCTGATTGGTGCCAGAGTATGTATCCGATTAGTTGCCGACTGCTGCGCGTTAGAATCTTTGGAACAACGACATAAAATACAGCAATCGGTAATAGTGGCTAATCTACTAAATGGTAAAACTGATGCCCCTATAGGTTATAACTGCTTGCAATGGAATTTCCTTGTACCGATCAGATTACTTCGTAATTTACGTTGTTGCAACTAACCTTTCACCCAACTGTGTTTGGTGATGAGCCAATTCATCATAAACTGTTAAAGATCTTTGAGCAAAATGAATCAACTGAACGTTTTTTCCATAGGAGAAAATCTGGGCTAACCACTTTACGACCGAGTTGCAGCACAATTGAAAATAAATTGAGTATTTATTCTTATACGTAATTTTCCACTAAAATAAGTAACGATCACTCAAGGTGTGTCGTGAGATTATGAACAATTTATTTAAGGTAGCTAAACAAACATCTCATATAAAATAGAAAATGTTCATAAAACATTTAAGAATGTCAGAAGATGAATAGTAGGGTGATAGCAATGCAGAAATTTAAAAGAACTGATGATGATGATGATGATGATGCTGATGATGTAATACTGCCATCTATTGTAGCAAGACAACTTTCTGTTGCCCGCCCTCATTCCACGAAATGTTAACAATAGGGAGGAAGCACTTCCATGCTCCCCATTCAAATCGTTTTCTCTTGGGTACCCAGATGGTCCCTCCCTTTCCCCGATATATGTTATATCAAGAATATTTAGTATATTTTGTTGTGGTCATTTGATCGCTAACCTTGTGTTAGAAAATTTGGATGAAAGTAAAATTGCTTAGGGTTATAAACCGTTCTTCACTTATTGCTTCAATTTCGTCAAAATGGATGTTTACTTTTCACGCATCTTCTCGAAGCCAGAATTATTTTTGGATGGGTTAAAAGTATCCATCTAATCAAAGTCGATTATACTATTTTCAACAATTGTTCAGGAAAATCTTAAGAAATTACGATAGAAATTAGCACATTGTATTTAATGATATTCTAAATAAACAATAATACATCGAGTAAAAATTAAACATTTATGTTCTACGCGTTTATAACAATGTGTTTCTAATTTGTAAAATCACTTTCCTTCTAGCTTTCGGAATTATTCTGGTTCCAGTTTATCCCTTAGCACATCCATGATTGAAATTGTAATCCCGAATTCAGAGCTGAAAATAAAATTAAACACCAAAGCGAGGTGCAACGGTATAAGAATTGTATACTTGTTCTTCTGACAAACTCTGAAGGATTTCAAATTTTTACGAAGTAAATTTTCACCCATATAAGAGTGAAAAACACCCACCTCTGGAACTACATGAAGCTGTTTCAAGGTGGGTACTTTTAACTCACATTGTATTTTTTGAAATCACCCATCTCTTTGACAGCTTCATATAGTTGCCGAAGGTGAGTGATTTTTATACATAAAATGTGTAATCTCAAATCTCTGTCACGGAATTTGCATTTTAGAATTCTCGATATTATTTTCTCTTGTACGAAATATTTAGTAGAGTATAGACTCCCCAGATTGATTAGAAGTTCCGAAGCTAACGAATGTTCATAAGCAAAATATGGAGATAGAAGTTTATTCATTACCGATAATATTTTCGAAAATGTAGTTTTAGAAGTAAGGTAAACATATAATCAGGTAAATTTCTGAAATCATAATATTTGTTGGGGTTGACTTCAGTACCACTAGTTGTCGACAAAGACTGCATAATGGGCCTGTATGTCATCCCCAAGAGGTAATTGTAATTATTGAACTATTCACAAGACAGTATTTATGAAATGCATATAGTAATTTCAGAGTCATTTCTGGAGGAGACTTCAGCACTGTCAACATAGACATTATTCTGAACGTCGTTTCCAGGAAGTGTTCGAAATAGTTATATAATAGTCTACTTAGACATCTTTAATTAGAAATTGATTCAAAGTTGTTGGGTGCAATATTGCAGGGATGGGTACTATGACATGAGAAATTCTACATCTTTTATAAAATACGAAGACAAAATACCTAATACTTCAAATGGTGCTAACGCGATCGATATATGCTAATGTGACCATGGTATACCATGGTCCTAGAAATGGGGAATGTTGGGAAAGGGTCCAGCCTTGACAAACAAACTGTCATGCAGCTCCACCCAAGAAAAAAAATTCAATACATACCCTACTCACAACGCTACCAATGAAATGAAATAAACATTATTGTTTATAATATTTTATGTATTTTATTTTACTAATTAGTGATCAAAAAAATAAAAAATATTGATGAAAAAAATAAAAAAAGAGAATTTGGTGATAACTCGATAAATTACGTTTTGAAATTAAGTAATTTCCTCCTTCCTGTTATTCATCAATATAGGGGCGAAATCTTATCGCAGGTGAGGCTTACTTTTATTGAAAATATTTTAAACCTGTTGAAACTATTATTTATCTATTATTTTCTACAAATATTTTAATTAATCGATCATAGTGATACTGCAATGATACTCGTCGAAAAACATATTTTTAATTTTCTTTGAATCAAACCATTTGAATAAAATTCGGAGGTAAATATCCGAAATATACTGCTTGTAAAAACAGTGTGTTCCCATCTGCCTTCACTTTGTAGAGACAGAGTTCCGATTATTTTTTTAAAACGCTTCTCAATATTTCCTTGGAAATTTTATCAAAATTCCCTTCGCATTTCTTATATCACTTGTCTTACATTTATTCTTAAGATTTCTTTAAAGGATTTGATTTTCAATCAAAGGGTTCTTTTTTGGCTGAAATAGTTCCTATTATGCAGTGGTGGCGAAAATATTAAATACATCTACAGTTTTTCATACAAAATTGTCATATTTGACATTCTCTATGTCAGCACTCAAAGGATGGATTGAGCTGAAATTTTGACAGTAGCTCAGAAGTAACCTGAATTTTAAACTGTGTTGAATTTATAAATTTGAAGCACAGTCTTCAAAATTACATCTGATCCACCATCTTAGAAAATTTTAAAAACATTTATTTTCTTTTACAAAATAGTTTATTTCATAAGAATGAATAATTTTGCCGAAGAATTCATTCTTGTAGAACTTTTCAATTTTAAATTATTTAAAAACTAAATTTTGCCAAACCTTCTAACATGGCGAATCTGATGCCATTTTGAAGACTGTACTTCAAAATTTAAAAATTCAACACAGTTCAAAACGGTAGATGCATTTGTTATTTTCGCCTATACTGTAGTTGTTTACATTCTTTTGCCATACCTTCAAGAAATTTCGAAAAATTTCCATGGAATTTCGATGCCCTGGAATACTATCAATGTCAATCAAATTCGTAAGTTTAACCTCAAATTACCCATGGATGTTTCTTTCGAACTGCCTTGAAGTTCTCAGTAGGTTTTTGATGAAATAATCCTCGGAATTCTCCTTCAAATTTTTTGAACTCTCTTTAGAAATTTAGCTCGATATACCATCTGGACCATCTGGACAAATGAACAAAATGAAAAATTAAAAAATTAAAAGATAGGTAGGTATATCATAATACTTCAGAGATTTGGATTTTTCCAAGAAAACATAGTCGTGGAACAGGTTCCAGGTTTTTCCATTTATTTTTTAGTTCATTTTGATAGTTATTTTTGAAAAAAATATTGGCACCCCTGACCACGGGTTATTGGGGACACCATACCCCAGGTATTTTCAGACTTTTCTGCAAGGCGCAACTTTAAGCTTGAAAATATCACTTATTTTCAGAATCGAAGTAGAAGTAGAAGATAATCGAGTAAGGTGACTACAGTCACCTTGTGTGAGTCCATTCTCCATTTGATCCACAAGGAATAATACGCGGTATATATTCACCACACTCGATTCTCTTAAGGCATCTCGACTCACCGAGGCGCAGAATAGACCTAACTATTCGATTAAACCTGTTTTGATTCATCAATAAAAATAACCTGTCCCAATCGTCGCTCTTTTCAAATTCCTATAAATGAAAAAAAACTCTAAATTTGAGGAAATTTGTGTCGCTTAACAAATCCTCAAACAAATGTGCAAAAGCACGTTGGCCAATATTTAGTGTCAACCAGTGGGTACGTGTGCTCTACTCCAATTTCCCCTTATTTCAAACTCACCTTCAGTTCAATTTACCCGTTGAGTTGGACACATCACAATAGAAAATATTGTGACGGAGCACGGACGTTAGGTTACTAGATGTATGAAAAATACTCTACAACCTATTTAGGGTTATATCTGAAAAATCCAAATTTGGCCAAACCCCACCAATAGTAAAGGAATACCATCAAGCGAAAATTATTTTCACAGGATTGCCTAGTATTCTAATTATTTTCAGTTTAAACATTTTTAGAAAGGGGTTGGTTGTGCTCAAACCAATGAAATTAGATCAGAGCCACATCTTAGCATTGAAAAGCTTTAAAAAAAAAAAATATTTTTTCTACCAGCAATTGGGTTTTCCCGTTGGGTCGGTCAATGGAAACAATCACTTCCGGCAAAGAATTTAACGTCTTATGGTTTTCATTTTTCTCCGAGGATCAACACATTTATCCCAGTTAGGGAAATAAAAAGAAACCGTGCTCATTTCGGCTGCCTCGAAGCAATCAGCAGGGTGCTTTCATAATTATTTTCCACCAACGAACCATACGCAGCACTGGTTTTCATCCTCGCTGAACCGTAGCGCATGTATCAAAAGGGCCTATGTTATAAATGTATACATTCATTTTAAAACACTGATAGCCTCGGAAATATAATTTGTTCAGATCATGCATTTTCATAGAACGAAACATCCTTACGAATGGCTGGGTAGGTGGTGATTCCCTATAAATCCACATTAAGAGTCATTGCTTGCGGTTTGTTCATACACCCTTTCTAAGTATTCATCCAGATAAGTTGCCATTATTTTGCGGAATCGCTTTTTGACGACATTCAATTGAATCCTACCATATTGCCCTCTGTGCACTTATTCGTCGTCATCCATCTCTAACAACGACGACGACGACCCATTGATGCCAACAACAGCGTAGGTAAAAGAAACCCACGGAAGAAAGGAAGTTCAAAATTGGCGCAGTCATCTGACATAGCAGGAAGTGTTTCTTTCTAACAAGGGTTGCTCGAGTCGGAGAGTGCCGCTTTGACTGGAAACAGGAACAGGAAGGTTAAAATTGTCCAAACGATAACGAGACGCGGCAGGAAGAGAACGGTTCTCCAAAGTTCAATTGAAAAGAATTTCACCCTGCAATGCTGCACGAATGGAAAAATAGGAAGAGGAAAAACATCTCCGTTCGGTGTAAATTGTTCCGAATCATGGTGCTTGGTCGTCGTTCGTCCGTTAACCGTCTAATACGGAACCAGTCCGAACCCTAGCCATAGAGGATGGGAGAAATCATTGGCACAGCTGCGATTTTGCCAATTGAGTTTTTCACATTTTCCAATTCGTCCGTTTTCGAAGATGGGGATTTTTTCTTTATTGTTCGCCAAAATTACCCTTAAGCAGTATCTAATTGTTAAACCGGAGGCAGGTTCACTGGTGCCAAGTGGAGATGATTGGATGAATATGTCCCTAACGGAAAGATGGGCATGAATCTGATGTCAGATTGCCATTACTTTCTTGAACAGAACAACAACTCGTTGAAAATAAGTTCACAACTTCTTAAGGATTATCCTCGCTTTTCAAAAGGTGTTTGTAGGCTTTGAACTTTTCTTTGACTTTGTAACGTACTACTTACCTAAAAGTGTCAACATGTTCGCTTCTCAAGTTACTGCGTACACACTATCACCATGGACATCCGAGTGGTGAGGCATGCTTAGATTGATGACCAATCAAACAAAATACGTGTGGTGAATCGAAGTTCAGTTTTTATTAGTGGAATAAAACAACAAACACAAAGAGTCACTTTGGTGTTATGGCATTTTCATTCAATGCTTCATTTATCTGGGTTACGCTATTGAATTCAGTGACATAACATTTTGTTACGAACAAATTTTATCGGTTCGCGATTAATTGAATTCGGATGGAAGTGGTCGTTAATTGGAAACAATGTCTACTACCGAGGGTACCGGAAGGTAATATAAAAGTCAAATAAGGCAGATAATTTAAATGAAGAATTGGTATCCGTTGAGATTAACAACTTCTTATGATTCCGCTATCAGTTTCCAGAATGCCTTTTACGATGCCAATTACTAAATTGATCGAAATATCTCAAAGCAAAGAACAGACTATTAATTTCCGAAATAACTCAATAAACTGCAGTCAATAAATAAAATAGCTTATCAAATCAGCACATACAACACACCCCGATAAGTGCAATAAAACGCACCCTCGTTCACGCTGTAGTGTCCGATCTTTGGTTGCCACGTGCCGCCATTAAAAGTATGAGCAGAAAAATCAATTCACGCATTCAATCGACTCATCCTCCCTCCCATGTTTCCCCTTCATCAAATAGGTGGACCCTTCCGGCACTGGTTGTCTGCTGCTGTCCGAGAATTCAATTCAATGTGTACAAATAAATGTATCAGATTTCATTCGCTAATGCTCCGCCAGAAAGGCAACTGACAACTTGCGTTGCTAAACAAGGGGACATCACTTTGTTTACTGCAGTGTCGAAGATGAGGGAATGCAGGCCTGTCTCAATTTCTGGATCCTTAACTTTTTTTTCATGCATTTGCTTGAGCCTGTCTCAAACTGTCATTTCAGTGGCCGACAACTGATGACTGATGATCACCAAGAAAACGTTGACGGAAGCCGGAAGCCAGACATGACAGCTACATGAAAAGAAGAAGAGGGGGGGGGGGACATGTTTTGGTAAATGCTTTTGGTTGATGCTGTCAATTAGTTACAGTTAGGGTAATTCATGCTGAGGATGATGAGCTATCCGCAGGGGTAAGCAAAATTAATGAGTATTTTGGAAAGTCGCATTGAGCTTTCCATCTTTCAATATCATTCCGAACAAAAGTTAGTGTAGTTTTTCTTGTCATAAATGATGGAATATATTATTGTATTTATCGACCTAGTATATATTTGAGATCACATAACTTTAGAAGACAAAAGCGGAGTCACAAATAAAAAAAAACAATCTCAAAGTAACATTTTAAAACAACTAGTTTTTAATGGGTTGAATACCACAATTATACAAATTCATAACACATAATACAGACATCCAAACTTGAGGGACCATCAACTTAATTCCACAGTTGCTCTTGTGTACTTTTCCTCAGAAATTGAATTTCTGTTATTGGGAGTAAAATAATTCAGTAAAGATTTCCAGAAGAAACTCGATGGTTTATTCAAAAGGATATATTTAAAGAGAAATATAAAAATTCATTTTTTAGTCTGATTCAAACTCTCATTGCATGTTATTCATACGATTAATTCGAGACAACTCATTTCGGGATGATCTGCGTTCATTAACCACACATCCATCAAAATTTAAACCTCTCTCTCATCACACGCTCGTTGTCCCTGCAATGTACATAAAACCTGATTAACCCACCGACAGACAGGAAAGTTCATATTTTAATTAGAAAAGTTGTCGGAAAACCATCGAAACGACCTCCTCGCTGCACCCAACCAGACCGCTAAATGAGCATGGGAAACCGTTCCCAGCTTTTGGTGCCATTCATTGGGATTGCGAACCGACGGAGTTAACTTTTCCCCTCTCACTGTCGCTTGATCCCATCTTTCCAATAATCTAACTAGAGGTGATAAACTAGAACCTCCCTGTATGGCCAAACTCCGTTCCAAAAACAGAATAGCCATAGAGAGATCCTAATCAGTAAATCTTTCGGCGTCATAACTTAAACGATACAACCTATTAAAGTTGTGTTTTATAATTTTGTTGGATTCGCTTCCTGCTTTTTATCTAGTGAACCAGCACACAAACTGGCACCCTCCGTGTTCCCTATTTGGAAGCCAATATCTAAAACGATTTCTTATCCAGCGGAATGGGATATGATAGTCGGGGAAGAATAGATCGAACTGTGCCTCTTTCGGAGCAGAGTCACATACATCTTTTATGTGTTTATTTTTTTTTTATGACCTTGCATTATACTTTTCCGATTTTTTTATAACACCCCAAATGACGAGCTGTGGCTGTGGGCTGGTAATTATAAGGGCTGTTATGAACTTTCGTGTCAGTCAGAGGCGAACTTTGATGATTTCCATCCTAACGACAAGAGTTATAAGAAGAGAGGTTTTTTGAGAGGCATTATTGCGTCACGAAAGTCATTTCGAGTTTTGGCCAGCAGCCGTTGGTGAATCTTTGGTTCTGGGATGGGGAATAATTTTATTTCAGAGTAAATTTAATTATTTCTGTAAATGGTTGCGCCGTTGACATTTAACGACGGAGCAAATGTTCGATGCTCAATCATCTCCGAAGAAAATTGCTCGGCGTCTTCGTTGACTTTTTTTTCTCAAGTAAGGGGAAAGGTTTAGGCTTGCACGAGACAAAAGCAAAGGCAAAACCAAAGCATTATATTTAATTTTTGAATTGTACTTTGGCTCTCGCAAAGTAAGAAGAATAACGTCCTGCTCACTAAATAACCGGTTGCGTTATATGTAACATTATGCAACGCTTTTAGTTCCAAATTGATATCTTATAAATGCATGAGATCCGTAACTTGCTGTTTGAAAAATTTGCAAGTGGTTGTGGAAAGTGATGTATTCAAGAAACCGTCATTTTCCAGGATGCTTTCGAAAATTGGCTGCAATAGTGTGAGATTAGATTAGATTAGATTAGATTAGACTAGAAAATAATAAATCAGTGGATCGCAAATAATTTGATACCATCATAAGTAATGGTCTATGTATTGATTTTTTCTTCTTTATAACATGATTTGAATTTGATGTCATTCACACCGATGAAAAAACAAATAATTGCCTAAAAAGGGAAGAAAATTCGCTTAAGCGCAAACCACGATTCAGCAACAATGAGCCTACCAATGTGGTTGGAAACTGCCATTTTCGAGAGAGGAACCTTTTGTGTGTCCTAAAGTTGAGTTACGACATAAACTGGCGGAAAAAAAGTATAATGACAATGTATATGTCACTGATTTTACGTTTACCGTGTAAGCTTCCACAGGCAAATTTGAGTATTTGTAACATACATATGCGTTATGTGTTGATTTGCCAGGTATCAATATGTGTTTGTTATTAATCGCATCCTTCTGTTTTCTTGCCTGGAAATAAGTTAAAAGACGGCAATCTGCGTCATCTTGTTTTGTCTTGCCAGAGGTATTTTTTGGTGTTAATAGAAAAATGCCATTGTTGGAAGAAGTTTAAATCCCATTTTCCAAAAATGTTATGAATAAGAACATGATTTTCCAACAAGACAATGCTGCCTGTCATGCCCTCAAATCAACCATAGAATTTTTGAAGCTCGACGACATCCCTGTATTGGAGTGACAAGCCTGCAACCCAGATCTAAATTCGATTTAAATCGCTTGGGGGTTACTTTCTCATTGGCGTGATAATAATAATTCGAATCATTTGAAGCATTTAGCTTACTTTTTCAATTTAAGACAAACGGTAGATGAATATACGCGAATTTCCAGGCACAGTAGAACTTTGATTGATCATGTTTATTCTAATTTTGATTCTGTTTGTTCAGTTGTCGATACTGATTTGAAAATAACCGATCATGATACAGTAGGTATTAACGTTATTGAGAATAACTTGAATAATAGCGATGATTTTGTGAAATTGAAATGCTGGAGGAAATATTCAAAACAGGCTGTTTCTAACCTTGTTCAGAGAAGCGTGGATTTTCCAATTGCGAGCGGTAGTTTAGATGAGTCTGCAGCTGTTCTTACTAATACCATGAAAACGTGTACAAATAAGCTAGTTGAACAAAAATTTGTTTCTTTGAAGAACTCGAACAGCTGGTACAATTTGGATCTCTTGCGTCTTAAACGCAAGAGGGATAAATTGCACAAAAAGTTTTGTAGATCTAATAGTGATAATCATTGGAATAAGTACACAATCGCACGGAATAAATATTCACAATGCATTAAAAAAACTCGTTGTGAATATATACAGAGGAAAAATGATCAACATCAAAACAACAGCAGAGAGTTATGGAAAATTTTGAAATCATTATTGAAACCTAGCAATTGCAGACCGCGGTCCATAACTTTTGAAGGCACAATAGAACAGTCTGAACAAGCAATTGCATCTAAGTTTAATGATTATTTCGTCAATAGCGTTTCATTGATCAACCAATCAATTGAATTGGTCGATGAACCTGATGAATTAAACCAGCCAGTTAATATTAATTACAGATTTGAAAGTTTTCACCCGATCACAATAGATGAGCTTAGAAATATTTGCTTTTCCTTAGGAAAAACGGCTGGAGTAGATAATTTTAATGCTAGAGTTATTCAAGATTGCTTTCATGTCATTGGTCACACTTTACTGGACCTTATTAATGAATCATTGCAAACTGGGCACGTGCCTGAAGTGTGGAAAGAATCGTTGGTTGTTCCGATTCAAAAGGTTGCTAGGACGATTAAAGCCGAAGAGTTTCGGCCCTTCAACATGTTGCACACATTAGAGAAAATTTTAGAGCTTGTTGTGAAAGGCCAGTTGTTAGAATATTTGAATAGTAATTCTTTGTTGATTTCGGAACAATCTGGCTACCGGGAAGGCCATTCTTGTGAAACCGCGTTAAATTTAGTATTAGCAAAATGGAAAGGTAACTTAGAGAGTAAACAAACAATTTTTGCTGTTTTTTTGGATCTGAAACGCGCTTTTGAAACAATTTCTAGGCCCTTGTTGTTGAAAGCATTAAAGCGCTTTGGAATTTCGAGTACTGCATACAGATGGTTTGAAAGCTATTTGTCTGACAGAACTCAAAGGACTGTTTTTAATGATTCTGTTTCCAGTCCCGTGGGGAATAACCTTGGTGTGCCCCAGGGAAGTGTATTAGGGCCCCTTTTGTTTATTATGTATATTAATGACATGCGACGTGTTTTACGATTTTGTGACATTAATCTGTTTGCAGATGACACTGTGTTATTCATTGCAGCTAAAGATTTAAATGAAGCCGTTACCCATTTGAACGAAGATTTGCGTTTTATAAGTAGATGGTTGAAATGTAAGCAATTGAAATTGAATATAAGTAAAACTAAATTTATGGTAATTTCACAGAATCGAGTAAATGAGAATGTCTCAGTTACGATTGATGGTGAGACAATTGATCGCGTTCGGGAGATTAAATATCTTGGCGTGATTATTGATGACAAGCGAAAGTTCAACGCTCACATTGACAATGTCATCAAGAAAATTGCCAAGAAGTATGGAATTCTATGCCGATTAAAAAACGATTTAACTACTTGCAGTAAAATACAGCTATACAAATCAATCATCTCCCCTCATTTAGAGTTTTGCCCTTCCATTTAATTCTTGGCCAACCAAACACAAATATTGAGGTTACAGCGTTTGCAGAGTAAAATAATGCGCTTGATTTTAAGATGTAACAGATTCACTTCCTCGACTTTTATGTTAGACGCTTTACAATGGCTATCAGTGAAGCAAAGAATTGTGTATTTAACTATGGTGTTCATTTTTAAAGTAGTTAATGGTTTGCTTCCTCGATATTTGTGTGATCGAATTGAAAGAGGAAGTGATTTTCATAGATATAATACTAGAAACGCGGATGAAATAAGAACACCGAATTTCTTGACATGTGCTTCACAAAACTCATTATATTTTAAAGGAATAAATGTTTTCAATTCAATGCCAAGACACATTAAACGTGCACCAACACTTTCAGAATTTAAAAGACTATGTATTTCACACGTTAAAACTGTATTCTGAGCAGCAAGCGAATTTTTTTTTCAAATATTTATGAAGATTGTACCTGACGATGTTTTACTATTATAAAACGGATTATTTTGTGTGGACCATTTCTTGTACATTTATGTTGCTTTTTTTTTGTAAAAATGAAGAATGCATCTGACGAAGTTCTTTACAAACGGATTAAAATGAGTTGGCTATTTTATTTATTAAATTTTATTTTTTCACGTTTACAATACTACAATACTCACTATTTTGTTCGTCACAGTGATGATGATGGAAATTTGTATAATGTTGTTAGTTTAAAAAAAAATAAAGAAAGTAGTCTACAATTGTTTGAGCCTCGCGCGCGGTATACAGATATGATGGACTTCTTTTTGAATTCGTTAAAAAAAAAATTGGCCTTTGATGCTTTAGATGGTACTATGAAATAGTAGCGAGTTGTCTGGCTGAATGTCGGGGAATTCTTCGTCAATTCTTTTGTGGTTGAAAGTAAAAGTTGGACTAATGCCGGTCCAGGATTTTTTCGGTTTGGAAACATTCTTGACATCCCTGGTGAGATATTCTTGGCCAGCCCTAAACTAAGCTGGCGGCTCCATTAGTGTTGGAACTGCATTGGCTCTGTAACGGGTAGGATCGGATATTGGCTTGTCTTTTGATAATGTCCTTTTACTGGATTCTGTGATCTGAATTGCAACAGAATGTCCTGATCGCTGGGAATACTTGCGAATTTTTGTGGTTAACATCAAAGCTTTTCACGATTATGTCGCTGTGAAGCAAATGGATACTTTTGAAGAAATTTATATCTGTAGATGAAATCAGTTCGTTTTTTTTGCATAACTGGTTTGAATTGTTACCAAATTAATTATCTTAGAGATAAAATCGTCTAGCTCAAACCTTTGTAGGGGTAAGGGCGGGACCATCATCATCATCATCATCATAATGTTTTCAACCATAGAAGGAGTTATGAAACGGCTGGCTAATTAAAACGGGCAGTTCCAGATGAATTCTTGGATAAATTGGTCTAAGATGGATCCGAATATATTGAAGAACTTCATAACTTCTATGGCTCGACGATCCGAAGAAGTTATAATGAGAAAAGGCGATATTACACACTACTATGGACCTTTATTAGTCGGACGAACATTAATAAAACGACTTTCATTTTAAAAAAATTATCTATGCTCCTTTCAAACCCAAAAATCATAATAGCATAGCATAGCATAGCATAGCATTTTCCGACCATACATAATCCTGGGTTGGCTGTTGTAGAGACGATGGAAGCGCCAGAAGAGCTGCCTTGGGTGTGACAGGCTCTTCATCCATCGATCTCTTTGCACAACACCTGGCCAGGTCCTTATGATCAGCAAGGGATGGGATGGAAGTGTTGATTAGATGTCTACTTAAGAAGATGCTGAGAACTCATGCTATCTTCATAGACATCTGGAGTTGGAAATTGGATGGGATTGTGCGGGAGGCTTTCCTTGGCGAGAAAGCATAAGTTTATTTATATATATACATAGGTCGTTGGGAGTGACGAAGCTAAGAAAATTAATGCACTCCTTTGTTGTCCGCTTTCCTGGGCTGGAACAAAAGCTGGAACAGACTCTTCTTGCATGAGAGCTTGTCTGTCGGTTGCGACAAGAGCACTAACTCTTGTCTTAGCCTTTTGTGGCTTATGGTTATAGCGCCATTACTCGCTCTCTGGAAAGAGAAGAAGGATGAATTGACACAAAGCCGTACACTCGAGCTCAAACACACACAAAAAATCATAAACAGACACACACACCCACCACACACACACACACACACACACACACACACACACACACACACACACACACACACACACACACACACACACACACACACACACACACACACACACACACACACACACACACACACACACACACACACACACACATAGATTACTTGTTGAGACCTTTGTTACACCCCCATATGTCTATTATTGTCCAATCTTACTTTCCAAGGGACGCAATGACCTCCTGTTTCGGGGCGTCAAAGACATTAACATAACCGGCACACAACTTATCCCAATGTTAACATAACCGGCACACAACTTATCCCAATGTTAACATAACCGGCACACAACTTATCCCAATGGTTCAAGTACAATCATATCATCAGTACATTGATATGATTGTGCTTGAACCGTTGGGCAGCGCATTGCCTATACAAAAATTGAACGAAGAGCCACGTACCAGACCTCCAACTGGTTTACACCCAACAATCAGCCAACCCATCCCCCACCTCCCGAACATCTGATCGCTTGGCGGTCTTCGAAGGTATCTCTTCTAGTTAAACCTCTTATTTAAAAAAAAACCAACAGTGTCCTATGTCCTATGAGGTTACTGGGACTCCTCTGGAGACATGAATAATAAGCCCTCCCATAGCAAATCCCGTACAAACTCGAGAACATGATTTGATCGATCGCCATAAGCTCCAGCATAGCAATTCGTTCGTAGCTGGATAATTAATTAATACTATGATTACATTTTCCGAAATTTGTTTAACTATAATGTAGAATGTATAACAGTTTTTCGTTCTCATATACTATAATAGGAGATGGATCTGCTTGTGTTCTTCCATGCATAATAATTTATTTTTCACCTAGTACTATAACAATAATTGAATTGTTATTCCCAAATAGATTGACGTATGTTGAGTGAAACACACGATCGCTATTCGCCTAGAGTTTATACTTATTGCACCGAATCCGAAAGTGACTAAGATTTCTCGCCGTCGGTTAAACAAAGTTGTCGCGAAGGTGTCCGTTTTGAGTCTCGTTGGACGCCATCAATCGTCGTAGGTCACTGGTGATGAATTCTTGTCTCTGAACAGAACTATTTAATCCAAATTTTAGAATCCAAAAATTTACTCGGAGCTGACACTTTAGAAAAAATGTGTGATATGCGATAACGATAGAAATATACAGGAGTTTATCTAACAATTGGTCTCCAATGGTAAGTGAAAATCTTAGGAAACGAATGGCATTCATGCACTTTTTCACAATCTTCGTCACAGGAACCATTACTGTCGTCGGACGTTACTGTACCAAACCAATACACTACGGGAGAAGAAAAGAACGGACTGACCTGCAATCGCAATTTATGGTTCTTGCAACGGTGAAAAATCTCCTGCAGAAATCTGACTTGACATCGATTGCCAACTCCAGCCAGCCTGACATCCGCCTTCAACCTGGATCACTTTGAGGCACTTTTCACTGCACTTTTTTCAACTTTTCGGCCGTTCGATACTACTCGGACTCTGTACCGTTTTTTTCAATTCACATCTTTATCTATCTATCCATCTAATCTATCTAAAACTATGAAAATTTACGGAAAACGAAATGACAGTAAGTGAAAAATACATCCACTCGGAGCGAGCGCCTACTTCTCTTTAAAAAAGAAAGAAGACAATAGAAAATTCCAGAATAACCAACCATGACCGAAACCTTATCGTACAAATGGGTGAGACTGAACAGCTTTCTGTGGCAGAGATCAAGCAAGAACTGGCTCTACCAATCACTCATAAGCGTGTAGCTAAAATTCGGCGCAGATGAGGTCACTTGAAGAACACCAAAAAAGGCCAATAAAGCAAATCTCACCGAAGCTCACATTGATTGTTGTCAGATTGAATTTTGCGAAAAAAAACGCATGTCCTGGATGATGGAATGGGATGATGAATTATTTTTTCTAAGGGAAAAGAAGTTTAGAGGGCCTTGATTGTTGCGCATAAAGACTGTATTCGAAAAAAATAAAACACACAAAAATGGTCGTTAAAAATTCATTTTTAGTCGGATTTCCTCCAAACTTTCGGGGAATAAACTACAACATTTTAGTCAGGATTCTATTTCATTTGTTAATTGGATCTTCTCTCCAGGACCAAATGCCAATGACACCACTCATAAGGTTTTGGGAAATATAGGGTGTTCCGGAAAGTATAAAAATGTAAGCATGATTAAAAATCAAGGTTAAAACAATTTCTTTGGAGGATTTTTTTTTGTTTGGTTCCTGAATAATTTTCCTGTAATTTCCACTCTCAGTAGCACATATAAAAACCTTATCATCGTCAATCATATGCCAAGGAACGTTGCTCATCAGTCTATGCACATACTCCTTCGCAATTATTTAAGACACTTTTTTCCTGTCCCTTGCCAATTTTCCGATGGTATCTGCTGCTTTCACATGTTTCCTAAGATATGCCTTGTTCAGAGCCCAAAATTTCATGATTGGTCGGGCTTGAGGAAAGTTCGGAGGATACATAAGTTTGATCATTATTTGCGTCGTACCATGCTATGGTGGCTTTCTCATAATGCATAGATGCCAAATCCGGCCAAAACGATACTGGACCATCATGATTCCTGATCATTGGCAGCATACGTCGATTCTAGCATTCCCGGATGTACGTATCAGTCTTCATTGTGTCTGATGACACAAACGGCTCTGACCACATTCCACATTAGCAAATAGCTTGCCAAACCATTACCTTTTTACCGAATTTCTCGGTAATTGACTGCCATCGACGTGCTGGCCTTCACGCACGGTGTAATATTAATCTCCCGAAAGCGTCTTAGTCAATTTTTACATATGTTTTATCATCAATGACAAAACACGCCGGTTTTCCACACAACAGATCGCTATACAGCTTCCAAGCTCACGATTTAGCGATAGCAGCCTGTTCTTCACTCCGTCTTCGCATCTCCTGCTTCTTAAAGGTTTTTAGATTGGTTCTTGCCCTGCAACGTTGGGCGGTACTTTCAAAGGACCCAGCTTTTTGGCATCATCTCGAACAGAACTGCTTTTTTTATTCGAAAATGCCATCATGATCTTCCGGTCCACATTTTGATGATTGCTTCTCCAATCCAATTCCGACACAAAAACATGTTTTTCAGAATGTAAACAAAGTGAAAATCAGCGTCATTTGGTTTCGCGTAGTTTCGTGAAGAAATCGAACATATAATTTATGGGAAACCTTATAGTTTTCGACTAACATATTGAATTTAAATATTCTTACGACTACAGTTTATTGGAACAAATTACATGCTTCCAATCAAATACAGGCAATTTTTTTTATGAATTAATTTATTTGTACAGGCTCAATCGCATCAACAAATACAGGCAATTGGATCAAATCAAATTGAAAAAGACCATTGTTTACGTATTTCATACAGGAATGAGGTAAGAAATACCACACATCCCACTCGGAGGCAGAAGTTTCTGCAGCTGTTCGTAAGGTTCGTAGCAAGGAAATGGGCGTAAATAAAGCGGCCAAACATTCCGATGCTCCGAGATCAACAATCCACTCCGCTTCTCCTGTAGGAACGGCAGAGCTATAGTTCCGGGCCAATGGCAACATTGACGGAAGAGGAAGAGAACAAATTGGAACGATGGATTTTTGACAGCTAATACAGAGGCAACGATCATTAAAAATATGACAGTGTCAAACACGTCCTCGATTTAAGAAATATGCAACCCACAGATGTTTTGACATTCAAACTCTTGAAGAACGGTTGGCCAAAAGCATTAGAGAGATTTCCAAGAGAGGATCCACTTCGCAGAGTCACATTGCAGAATTTTGCAATTATTCTACAGGGCTGTTTGCACTACTCTGTTACAACGGCTAGCATCAAAAATGGCTTCAGAGTTTCAGGTTTGTATCCATGAGATTACAACGCCATTGATAACTCGAAGTACATGGCCAATACGGCTGTTCATGACGAGTCAAAGTTGGCTTCAACTACGACGACTGACCAACAAAAGCTTAATGGGCACTAGTACAATGCACATAGGCTATTGAATCTAAAAACAATCAAAAGTGGTATGATCGACAATCCTGACGAAGTTTTCTATTAAATCTTTCAAGTTTTGCAAGAAGCTGTACCAGACCAAAATGAAGCCTTGGAAGATTGCAATGACGGGGATGCATGCTGAAATCAACATGAACATCAATGCACCAACATATTATACTTCTAAAATAAATGGGCATTGAATATGTTCGACTTGTTTGATCATTGATCTTTGAGAAATGTTTGATGCCTCCCTTAACTCTAGAACGTGAAAACACATGATGTTGTACACGAGTTTACACAGAAGGAGCAAGAAAATAAACTCTTGGAAGAAGGGAAGGGAATTAGAAAGAAAGTTAACGGAGAACGAAAGGTGGTAAATAAATTGAAAAAGAACCAGGAAGAGGAAAAGAGAGCATTGCAGAAAATAGCTGTGCTCTTTAAGAAAAATTGAAACAATTATTGATTTTTTTATGATTGAATGTCAAAAACTATGAGTTTGTTTGAATAAAATAAACACAAAAGAAGAGGTGAGCTAAATCAGGAACGTAACCGCAAGGTTTACGTCCATACAAAAACAAAATACGAAATAAAGTTGAAGTTTTGTGAACATGCGATCGGAAAAATTACTTTCTATCTAGGGTGAGACCAAGGTAGACTACTTCCCCAAACCAAACGATTGGTTTGATACAGAGGTGAACTTTGTCATCTCCTGGCAGAATGAGTCGATGTGACTTGAAGTGTGGAAACAAAATCGTCTGGGTTTAATCGATACAAATCTTCCAGCTATTTAAATATTAGGACAGAACAATAAGGGTACTCTGAAGTTTTCTAGTCACTCTACCCTTGTAGATGATGGAAGTGTCGTCTGCCAACATCGACAAAATATAACCACTTGCCAGAAGAGGAACATCTGATGTGAAGATATTGAATAAGAAAGGGCCTAAGAGGCTACCCTGGTGAAAACCAGCAACGTTAAACGTATCAGAATGGGAATCGTTCAGGAAGGCCTGGAATGATCTGTCCAACAGATAGTTTTTGATGATCTTAGCAAGATAGATCTGAAAGTTGTGTCGATTCAGCCTAAACACCAGACCATCGAGACAGACATTGTCAAACACCTTTTTGACGTCCAACGATGCCATGGCAGATGTCTTTCCAACGGACTTGTTCCGTTTGAGGATGTTAGTTACTCGCGTCAGTTATCCTGGTTTGTGAACTCCAGTAAACGGCTGAAGACCAGCTTTTCAAACAGCTTTAAGATGGAGAACAAAAGGCTGAAGGTGCGATAGCTTTAAGTGCTGTTAGGATACTTGCGAGGCTTGCAAATAGGGATTACTTTGGCTATTTTCTAGTAAGATGTCAAATAGCCAAGCTTCCAACATCTGTTAAAAACCTCTGCTGGGTGTCGGAAGAAATCAACACTCATGTTTTTCAACTGGAGGTTGATGACTCCGTCGACACCAGCGGATTTCATGTTATTGGTTTGCTTGTAGCAGATATCACCTTATCGGCCAGAATACTACTATCGTTAGTGACAACTAAGGGTGTTTCGGTGACTCTAGACATGCCTCCGTAACCGTAGGTTCATGTGGGCTCACAGTAGATTTGCCGAGGTTGTGGGAGTTCACAAAATGTTGACCTAGTGCGTTGGCCTTTTCAACAGGGGTGATAATTTTAGATGGGAACAAACTATTCTGGAGTTCGTGTAGAGCGGAATTTTGGTCAACTTCCAAAATGGTGTTGAACAATCTGGGAGGGAGCGAATTTTAGTTTCGAAATGTTTTTTTCAGAGATCCATCATCCTGGCCAGAATAATATTAGCAAGGTGGTTTGAATTGGCCTTAAGGTGAGGTAGACCAGGGTGTTGGAATTGTCTTCGTATCGAGTTACGGATTCCTATAATGTACTTGGAAGTCCTGTCAAGGTTCAGAGAATTACTCACCTGGTTTACTGATGGCACATGCTGCTCTCGGACCGGAGAGATTGCTTCATTGATGGTACGCAGTTGTCGGTCGATGTCTTCGGGGGTCTCGGGGAGCGCATCGGCAGCGTAATCAGCAGAGTCGTTGACGCATCGTTGGAATAGTTCCCAGTTGACTCGGTGATAGTTGCGCCTAGCGGTAGGGTGCCCATTGACCAAGGAGCCAACTTCAACCACCACCGGATAGTGGTCCGAGCTGAACACCTGGTATACGACCGGCTGAGCGATGTTGTTGCCCATGTTGGCGAGGAAAATATCGAGAGTTGCAAGGGAGGGTCGACTCAACCGGGTGGGAGAATTCGGACTCAGTAACGTGTAGTGGCCTACCTACAGGTTATTTTGGGTTGATGGATCCATTGTTGTCCCGACGAGTGTTCCCCCAGCTTTCATGTTTTGCGTTGAGGTCTCCAGCGATGATGAATTGCCTCCGCTGTCGAGTTAGCTTGACGATGTTTTTTTTTCAGTAAGACCGTAGCCGCTTGCTTGGGGCAGTAGGCTGCGATTATGACGATCGGTTCAACGGTGGTGTCTACCTCCACACCTATGGCTTCGACTACGTTGAGCCGGAAACTCGGCAGCTGGCAGCAGTTGATGTTATATCGCAAAGTAATGGCAACACCTCGAGCCTGATGAGCCGGAAGTCAGAGATATAAACGTTATAAATGTTATATCGCAAAGTAATGGCAACACCTCGAGCCTGATGAGCCGGAAGTCAGAGATATAAACGTTAACGTCAGGCTTGAGGTACGTTTCGGTAATATCAATGTCGTTCTCGTTGAGGAATTTGGTTAGCTCGATATTTTTGTTCCAAACGGATCAAGCATTCCTAATCAAAATCTTGATGGTAGCTTCACGGTCCATTTTTGTTCATAAAACTTATCAACGCCATGCTGGCAGCGTCAATTTGTTGCTCCTTAGAACGGCAACGCCGTATTTGTTGATGCAAGTTCTGGATGAACTCCATCATTTGTTCCGGAATTTATAGGTCATGATGAATACTGATGAGTTGCTGAACTACTTGTTGCCGGATTTCCCCAGGCCGGAGGAGCAGCATGTTGAACTGGTGAGGTTGTCGGGGCGGCTACAAGTCGGTGTTGAACTGTGGTGGTTGGTTGGCGGTTTTGCTGTCAATGGTTTACTTCGAGAGGCGGTAAGTTTGGTACATTGTACCGGAGCTGCAGGAAGTGTTCTTCCGTCACCTGTGGAGGCGATCGTCACTGGAAATGTTTATTAGTTTTGGAAGTTGAGTTGGGGTTTAAGTGGGGGGTTGGGGCGGGTTTTTTGTGGGGGTGGTGGGTGTAATTGGGTGGGGGGCTGGCCGGGCATTTTTGGGTGGGCGGGGGGGTGGGGGGGTTGTGGTGGTCTGGGGGTTGGGGTTGGTTGGGTGTGGGGGGGGTTTTGGGCAGGCATTGATATATTGATCGTCAATCAGTTTGGGCGTTCTTTTAAATCGCTCGCGACCACGCGCGTTTTGTTTTATTAATTTTTGCTTACATTTCGTTTTATTCTTGAGTGCTTTTTGCCGGTGCCGTATTCAAACATGAGTCAAATTAATTGTGAAGTGTGCTTATTGGACTCGTCTGTCGATTCCGTTATGTGGACGTGTATTGGATGCACACGCAAGTTTCACGCCGCCTGTGTAGGTGTGACGGTTCCCCGAGGCTCACTTCGGAACCTAAAAAAAGACAGAAAAGTTGTTGATCCGTCGTCATTTGTGCTACCATGTTGTGGCTCATGCCAAACTCTGGTAACCGCAACATTTGAATTCAACGTTCTCACACAACAACAAAGGGTCCTGGCTAAGCAGATTAGTGAAAACACGGAGGTTATGCATCGACTTGCTCTCCACCAGGAAAAGCCAAATTTAGTTTCGGAAGCTATTGAGAGTATGGAAATCATTCTCACTAGCATAAAGAATGAGCTGTCTTCCATTCACAGAAACAGTAGTTTGACCGGAAGTACTACGATGCTGAAAAATCATTTAACTTCTTTAGTTGACACAGCAATGACTTCAACAATGCACACTCTAGCAGGTGATCTAAAAAAGGAGCTGCTAAATATCAACAATGAGATAAGTCAGCTCAATCAGCTGAGCATAGAAACGGCAGCCAGTTTTAATATGCAAAGCAACTCTATGCTAGAGCTCGATATCTTGGACGAGCTAAAAGCACTGACTGCGGACATAAACGCAATACCAAGACATGGGGAAGCACACACCAATGCACATTTAACTCCGTCACTCAATTCAAATCCCAGCCTGGCAAAAGAATTGAATCATAACAACAAACACGACACCGACGACTCAGGTTGGCGACTTTTGGGAATGAGGAAGGTTTGGAAAGCGGATTGGAGTGAATATGATGCTCGAAAATTGCGTCGTTTGAATCAGCAGAAATTGGCTGAAAAGGCTAAAAAGAAGCAGAAACATTATCTAGCAAACCTAGCAAAAAATAGCAGTAACAACAACAACAACAACAACAACAACAACAACAACAACAACAACAACAACAACAACAACAACAACAACAACAACAACAACAACAACAACAACAACAACAACAACAACAACAACAACAACAACAACAACAACAACAACAACAACAACAACAACAACAACAACAACAACAACAACAACAACAACAACAACAACAACAACAACAACAACAACAACAACAACAACAACAACAACAACAACAAAAACAACAACAACAACATCAACAACAACAACAACAACAACAACAACAACAGCAACAACATCAATAATAGCAACCGTACACACTCAACTGTTGTCTACAATAAATGCAACAACAACAATAATCTCAACACCATCGGCTATCCACACAATCCACTACCACATGATCGAGACCTACTAGCGGCAGCGAAGTATCGTTTTTCCAGGCCGCCACCTAACTATCAACCTATACAAATTCAACGAGGCGAAATCCTACACCCTTACCCGGCATCTGATGAATCTTCACGCATAGCACCTGCACACTTACCCAACGGGCTGGCTCCGGCGAGTTTTTCAGCAGCACCATGTGAGCCATGTTCATGCTCGCATGGGCATTCGAGTTTTCATCGGTAGTGACGAAACCCTTAGAGGAGGATAATGATTTTGAAGCGCACGACGATAACGAGAACTTGACGACATCTCTAGATCAGAGAGGGGTAATTAGTTTTAATAATTTTAATTTATCGACTAACTCGAATCTGCAAACGCTTCCACCTAAAACACAATTAAGTACCGAAATAATAGTTTATTGCCAAAATTTTAACCGTATGAAAAGTGCGGTAAAAATTCAAGAAATTCATAATAAAATTTTGGGTTGCTCATTCCCAATAATAATGGGAACTGAAACCAGTTGGGATCAAAGCGTTAGGAGTGAAGAAGTCTTCGGACATTCTTATAATGTTTTTAGAAATGACCGCAATTTGGAAATTTCTGAAAAGAAGTCAGATGGGGGTGTTTTAATAGCTATTTCTACCAAATTTAATTCAGAAATCATTGATACATCTACAGTTAAGGAATTCGAACATGTATGGGTGAAAGTACACATGGCAGGTGAAATACATGTATTTGCCACAGTGTATTTTCCCCCAAATAACGCTCGCAAAGAAGCATATGACCATTTTTTTCAAACTGCTGATGAAATTATGTCTGAACTTTCCCCAGAAGTGAAAGTTCACATATACGGTGATTTTAATCAACGTAGTGCTGACTTCATTCTAGACAAAGAAAACGAGTGCATCTTACTACCAGTCGTTGGGGAGAATGAAACATTGCAGCTTATTTTCGACAAAACTGCAGGCTTGGGGCTCAATCAAATTAACCATGTAAAAAACCAACAAAATTGCTATTTAGATTTTTTATTGCAAATATTCAGAAAGACTTCTGTGTAAGTAAATCTATTTTTCCATTATGGAAAAATTAAGCTTTTCACACAGCAATTGAGTTTTCCTTATTTGTTCATGAATACGAAAAACCCAACGACTATGAATATGAAGAGGTCTTTCAATATCATTTAGCAAATTATGATATCATAAGACACAAACTTAACGGAATTGATTGGCAAACGATCTTTAAGAATGAAGCAAATGTTGAAACTTCTGTTGAGGTTTTCTATAAATTATTGTTTGAAATAGTAGTTGAACAAGTACCACTCAAAAAAATTAGGCGACAAGGTAATTCGAACCACCCAGTTTGGTATAATAAAGAAATAAAAAAATTTAAAAATCGGAAGCAAAAGGCCCACAAAATGTATAAAAGAGACGGTAACAGTAATAATCTGACATACTATTTGAAGGTTTGCGATGAACTGAATCTTGCTATTAGTAATGCATATGATGAGCATAATTCAAAAACCGAACTTGAAATTAAGTCTTGTCCAAAAAAATTCTTCAATTATGTTAAAACTAAGCTGAAATCTGACAATTTCCCATCTAGAATGCATCTTAACTCAAATGTTGATGATAACGCGGAAGAAATTTGCAATCTATTTGCAACATTCTTCCAAGAAATCTATACCACGTTTGATGAAGAAGATCGCGATTATGAATATTTCAATTTCTTCCCAGAATTTTCAAGGGACATTGGAGTTAGTCAAGTCAAATTTCAAGACATCTTGGAAGGTTTGAATAAATTAGACGTTTCCAAAGGTTCTGGCCCTGATGGAATACCACCCGTATTTATGAAGAACTTAGCATTAGAACTTACAGCACCTTTATTTTGGCTTTTTAATATGTCACTGGAATCTGGGATCTTCCCCAAACTTTGGAAAAGTTCCTATCTAGTACCTATTTTTAAAAGTGGAAAAAAATCGGACATTTGTAACTATCGTGGAATTGCCATTATTTCCTGCATTCCTAAACTTTTTGAAGCAATTATCAATGAAAAATTGTTTTCTCAAATCAAAAACAGACTGACTAATAAGCAACATGGATTCTTCAAAGGACGATCAACTAGCACAAATTTATTGGAATTCGTCAACTACTCACTGATAGCAATGGACAATGGCAACCATGTAGAAGCTCTTTATACAGACTTCAGCAAGGCTTATGATCGCATTGACATACCCATGCTTCTATTCAAATTGCGAAAAATGGGAATTGAGGCAGGAATCCTCCGATGGCTCGAATCCTATCTTACTAACCGTCAACAAATAGTTAGATTCAAAGGGAAGAAATCAAATCCTATTAAGGTCACTTCTGGAGTCCCCCAAGGCTCTCACTTAGGTCCTCTTTTATTCATTTTGTATGTAAATGACATTTCCTTTATTCTCAAAAACATTAAATTTCTTATATACGCTGATGACATGAAACTATTTTTAGAAATAAGAAACAAAGAAGATATCATGACATTCCAGAAAGAAAGAAATGATTTCTATATTTGGTGCAACAAAAGTCTTTTACAGCTGAACGTAAAGAAATGTAATTCGATAGCTTTTAGTAGGAAACGAAACACCCCAGACATAACTATCAATCTAGGGAATCAGCCAGTTGAGAAATGTAAAAGAACAAGGGATTTAGGAGTTATCTTGGACTCGAAACTAACTTTCATTGAGCATTACAATACTATCATCAACAGAGCAAATAATATGCTTGGATTTATAAAACGTTTTTGTTACAATTTTCATGATCCGTACACAATAAAAACATTATACATTGCATATGTGAGGTCAATACTGGAATATTGTAGCGTGGTTTGGTCACCATTTTCAGTCACCCATGAAGAACGACTAGAATCGGTACAGAAGCAATTTTTACTGTATGCACTTCGTAAATTAGGTTGGACAAGGTTTCCGCTTCCATCTTATGAAGCCCTCTGCATGCTCATCAGCATCCAATCATTAAAAGAGCGCCGTGAATTTGCATTAGTATCATTCGTAAATGACATTGTTTCGCAACGCGTTGATTCAGCAGAACTTTTGTCAAAACTTAATTTTTACATACCGTCGCGGCAACTATGAAATAGAAATATATTTATTACAAGCCATCATCGTACAAATTACGCCAAATTTGTACCTCTGAATCGATGGCAACTTACAATAAGCATGGAGAAAATGTAGACTTTACTATGACCAAAACAAAACTAAAACAATACTTCAATTCAATTAGATAATGACGAACGATTCAAAACATTAAAAATGCAAATCTGATGTGTTAGTTTCCTAAGGCGTACTGTATATATAAGTGAAACATAAAATGTAAGCACTATTGTAACAAAACGGTCTACTATTGATTGACGACAAATAAATAAATAAATAGATAGTATTCAGACCCCTTGGACCCGAAAGGAAATACTTTGATCGGCTTCCGCTTGAAATATTGTATTCTAGGTGACCCACGCATTGCCATTTTCAACGGCCGGGAGATTTGTGCGTAAAAAACTCTAATTTTTCAGTTGCCAGGAATTGTCTTACTGCTTGAAAATCAGTCTATGTCTAGTTTTTGTGCCCATTCTACATATATTGAAAAACGGTTCAATTTGAGCCACTGCAAGCTTATTCCGAAGCGCCGCAACATCCTTCAAGATGGTGAAAAGCGGGGGAATTTTCAATTTTTTCGGCACGTGCTTTACCGATAACGCAGCAAATTTGTTGTCCGATTAAAGCAAATAAAGCCACTGACGAAGGATTTATGCACAAAATCAAATAAAGAATAGCTGAACTTATTTCAAAACATTTTATAACTTGATCCGCATACAAATCATGATACATATCATAAATTCTTGAAACTAAATGTAGCAGAAAGTACAGACACTCACAAACAAAATTCCATAAAATTATTTGATGTAGATCAACGAAAGAGGTATTCATATCTGTTTACATTTTTGCCTAAATCACACAAACAACATACTTTCGATACTACCAATCAGCAACAAATAATTAGATTTTAAGATAACTATTAGTTCCTTTTTGTCATCTGGCAGGTAAAAAATTTGCACAACAAACACATACAGACACAAACACTTCTAGTTTAAATACTAGACCGACTGCAATGTCCTCTTCATGTTGAGCACATGACACTGAAGAAATCTGTATGTCGCAAACGAAGTAGGCCTATCTGTCGAAACATCAGTTTTGCCTATTTGAATATATAGGAATTTGCTCGCGTTTACTAGTGATTGTTTGATTTTTTTACATTTTTTTTAACAACAAGTGAAGAAGTGAATTGTTAGTTTATTTTCCAAGTTTTCCAATTTGTTGACAAGTTTATTAAAATAATCCCGTGAAGCTTTTACATTCAATTCTTAGGTGAGGTTAAGTTAGCTATACATAGAGAAAACTTTCTCACTATTGTTATTCTAGGATACAACAAGCTAGTCTTGAAAGGTCTTTATTGTTTTCATAGCGTCCCCACTATTGATCAATTCAACCCCTAAAATTAATCCTTCCTTAAACCAGCTCACCTGTGAATACCCACTCGTCTATTCTCCCTGCCTATTTATTTGTCACTTACAAGTTTCAATTTTCCAAACAGTTAATTCCTTTCAAATAACACTCACCTTCTCTCTAAGTAGCAGTGTCCCACTGAAAGCGCCAATTGAAATTCCACTGATAATCGTAACTCATCCTCGCCGGCACTGTCGCCATTATCGCACTTGACTGGTATGCAACTTCCGTCTCTTGTGGCACAGATGTCTGCACATATACATACACAACTTTCAAGAGTATTTTGCCGTACACCGCGATGCTTGGTACTCTTGTACATCTGTCAGAAAGCGAGGCCACATGCAGAATATTTGCACAGGGCATCATCCTTCTTCTGGGTGGACCACGGGATGGATGGAAGGACAGCGGAAGCACGATCCAAGGACTGTTATACCACACACATAATAGCTAGATAAATATTCCCCTGGCGAGTAATCAGTTCGGTTATTATGATTCCTATTACAGAAGCGTTCCCTTTTGTACCCGCTCAACTTCCTGCACAGTTGCAATTGTCGACCATCTGACAGACTGCGGCTGCTCATGACTGAGCTGGAGTGTTTCTGTGGCAAAAGATGAATGATTATGTTTATTGTTGATATG
>JAHHFK020001588.1:0-58398 GCA_024533555.2 Aedes koreicus
TGGGAGAAAAACGCTGAAACCGTCGCCGAATTTATGTGCGATGGCTCGGCGCGTATTCATGAATAAAAGAATGCTTGTAACAAAACGGATCATCGGATAATAACATACATACATTACTGTTTTGCATGACAATAGCAGAAAACAAGTATAAGTTATATAGGTTCAGGAATTTCCACCAATCAAATACATTCCACAACAAGTCGAGAACACACGTATGAACCAAGAAGAAAGCTACTATCAATGTAAATGCTCATTACTTTTCATTCTAAATTTGTTTCGAAAAAGTTACTCCGCTAGTAAATTTAGAGCACATTGTGTGAATTGCGCAATGTTTTTTTTTTAAATATTGGCAATTTAAAGCAGTTCTTTGATTCATTGTTATTTAATAGTACCATACCATCGAAAGTTTTTTTTAAAAGTAATTAAGTAAGATATTATTCCAGCATGTAATTAAAAGAGACAAACGAACGAAACTAAATGAATGATCTTGTTGCCAAAATCGAGGAAACGCTGTATCGCGTCATCTATACCTTATGAAGCAGTCCCACCAACGCGATGTAGGAAGGGTAGCATGCAGAAATCTTACCCTACCACATAAAATGGAAGTATTCTTTATACGGTGTATAATTTCAGATCATCTATGGAATTATGTTGTTTAATAATTTTAAATTTGTTGTTTCCTTCGTGGCAATGATAATGCAAGAGCGTCTACAATTGCAGCTGGACATCAGTCTACAGTCATGCAGACAGTACAAATATAATTGTTACTATCATTTTATATTATAACATCCCTTCACAATATTTTTAAAGCTATTTTCAGGTTCGCATCTATGCATCGTCGTAAGTTTTAGCCCACCTAACCCACGATATGTATTTGAAAGATAGGATGGTTTTTAATGTTTTGTTTAGAAAGGATCATACGACAAATTCTACTAAATAAAATTTCCAAAAAAGTTTAATAATTCAAAAACTAAAATTGTTGATGATCTCTCATTTTCTATTGCACAGATATAAAGAATTATTTATGGGCCCAGTAGAAAGCAAGAGTTATCGGAGAATTCAAGTTTCATTTTTCTTTTCTCTCTCTGGTTTTTTTTTTGTTTTTTTTTTTTATTAAGCTTCGTTTTTGGGCAGTAATCATAATCATATGAAACTTATTCCGGCTAATTGTTTGCTTAAATTTTCTTTGCTATTCTACTTGGCTGCCCGGTGATCAACTTTCTTTCATTATATCACTTTGGAAATTTTTGCCATTTCAGAGTTCCAATCATCTAACATCGCAGCAGAAGAGACAAATAGTTGCATTTAATTTTTATGTGTATACTATTACAACATCGTATTATTTTCATCATATCATCATTATATATATATAAGTATAATCATATTAAAAATATTTACTAAGAGATAAATAATAATAAATTTCATTTGCTTTAAGGTTACAAGGAAATAGATTCCAGATAGTACAGATATATTTCATTGTATCTAATGGTGTTTTTCTATGAATTTAAATCATTGAATTTTATTAAAATTAATAAATGCTCTTCAATTCTGCTGATTATGTATATCTATATGTCATGAATACATACATATTTTTTTGATTCATGTATAATTAAATGGTTTATGTTTTATTTAATTGCAATAAGACCTTCACATTCCAGAGTTATATTCATCTGCCACTGATTGAGCTGTAAAAATGCACCAAGCTGCATATTACTATTTTTACTATTTCATCATATTATTTTATTTATAACCATATTTAAATTACAGGATGACGAATTCCAACCATGGCATATTTTAATTAAATATAATAGTACATTTCATTGCTCTATTACATACTGCATATATTGCATATTATGACAAATTATGTACATTATATATAATAAATACTGGGTTGGGAGGCATCAGGGTATCATTCAAGCTGAAACTGGTCGATGGTTTGATTGACTGCCCAAGTCTAGGAGGGAACGAGCATTATTGTATGTATGTAGGAAGCCACCATCCTAGCGTGGGCCTTGCCCTGCATGCGGTTCCACTTAACAGAAAGATCATGCTCTGTTACCGTTCATACTGCTGTACGAAGGGCCAAAAAGGGTTGGACAGGCCCGTAAGCAGACACACTTACGCGAAACCTGCGGGAATAAAAGAATCTCCTTCCAGCAATATGATCCGATAAAACGAATAACAAAATACGCAATTCAGTTAAGCTTTCCACTAGATGGTTTGTTTGAGAAAGGCGCGTCAAATTCATTACAACTGTTGGAGTGGAATGTACCAATCATAAATGAAAGACACATCCCCTCCTAGACTCCGGTTGGCTGTCCACTCCATTGTCCAATTGCAACTTCAATGATGCCCTGATGCACCCTCCCACCCCAGTATTGAAATGTTTTAAATCAATGAATTATATTTAGGTTCATGTAATATATGTCAAATATAGAATATAATAAGGAAATATCTTTAAATAGAGTGTATGTCATTTGATACGGCAAAATGGGTAGCCTGGATTGGATAATGTATTCGAATTATGTCGAATTTTCCAACATGGTATTTCCTTTCTGCTGGTTCTGGAGTACATGTGCCAGGACCTTTCAACAAAATAATATCAGACGTACTCTGTGTTAACAGTTAATGTCAAAATGCTGGTCAATAGTTGTTAAAATTGTTAAAATTAATAACTTCAACTGTCGAGCCTGTGAAGAGAAATAATAAACCAACTAGCGTCCGCCTAAATGGACTTTAGATAATAAGTACGTATGTCTGCCACCGATTCCGTTGCAGCTTCTTGTATTCAAGGCACTAGATACTTCCTAATCATAAAAGGAAGAAGAAAGGATAAAAATAATCATTGGACATATAAAACATAATAATTAATAGAGTATATATAACCTTTGAAGTAAAATAAATAAAATTATGTTTATGATAACATATAAATCATGAAAATACAAGTAATGATAAAAAGGATATGATAATGATAAAAATATAATCAATACACAATGTCATATAAAATACTATATATAATATAGTGAAGGGATATTATAAAATAAACTGATAATAACATTTCTATTTTAAATTACATGTCTGCAGATTGTTGTCCTGCTTCAATTGCAGAAAAATTTGCGTATCTAAAATTAACTTGAAAATTTACACAATGTGTAAATGGCCATGAGAAAAAATTTGCATTTAAAATTATTTTTCAAAATTTGGTAATTCCATGGATGACCTGAAATAACATATCATATCAAGAATAGTATAACTTAAATTTTCCTGCTTCGATTTCTTGCATCGCAATTATCATTTGTAGTGAATCTAATAGGTACTACAGTGATATAAAAATATAATAATACACTTTTATACCATAACATGAAATAATAGAATGACGTAACAAAATAATATTATGAGAACGACAGTTAGCGATAATAGAATGTATATCTGTAACATAGCTGGTCATCCTCTTGTTCTCTTCACCCTTTTCTGCTGCTGTAATATTAACCATTAATATCTAGAAAGATTAATATTTGTACCCAGAATAATAATAATAATAATAATAATAAGAGAATATAATTAATTAATGTTTCGAACATATCTGACATCCATTTGTCCAAAGGCATCTAATGTAAACGTTTTGCTGGAATAATGAAAAACAAATTGAGCCATTAATGCTTGTAATGTTGCTCCATGCTCATAAGATGAATGGTTTTGGAATGCAAAGATGATCCCAAAGCGTGCTGAAATTATTAATTGAATGTAGATGTTCGCACCCCCTCACTTCGCTATTGTCGATTTGACAACATTGCCCAGGCTACGCCAACCAGCGTCTCCATGTTTCAGCTGGCAGTCTTTTGTGATCATATGACTCGTGGAGGCGTGAGGTAGGAACTTGTGAGAACCAGAGGTCGGTTGCACTCTCCTTCGAAGTTGTCAACTCACCATTTGAAGCCCGATATTCGGAGCTGTCTTACTCATAGCCCATTAATCCATCCATTAACAATAACTAACAACTTTGTGAGAACAACACAAAAAATGGAAAATTATTACTCTTACCAAAGGTGAATTACCTCATAAAAAAAACTCTTCTCCTAAAAATGGAAATTAAACAAAGGGACGTAAAGCGGATTTTAAAAATCTTCCAATCTGTTGATATATCGAGCATCCAAACCTGTACTGCAGTTGACGTTCTCGCTCCAAGACCATGAGCTAGCCTTTCCAGAGTAATGCCCTCGGACTGGAAACATGAAACTTCTGCCTCCCGCCACACATTTGCTTGCTTTATTGCCGGAATTTCGACTACAACGATCACACACAGCCTCGAGCTAAAATTGACAATCTGTTTTTATAGCGAAAATCATTGAAATTTTCCAATAAACATAATGAAATCACCGCGGAATGAATCAAACTTTACGGTAGCACAGCCTGCTCCGCTTTTGTAGCCGTGTTATTCGGAGAAGAGGAAGTCAATGGAGAAAATCGATCAAAGAAGATAGGTGTTTTTTCAAATATTACGCGAGATACCAGATCGTCGAATTCAATGACTTGCTGGAGTCAAGTGAAATGTATCAGCTCTGACAACAGTCGACTAAGGTCTGTATCCACATTTATCCGGACACCTTCAAAGCATTGTAACTTTTAAAATATTGCACGTAGGAATGAACAATTTCACTGTGGTATAGCTGAGAGTCTATGATGAAAAAGACTATGATTGATGTTTACATCTCATGTTTAGTATTCAAGATGGCGACGAAAGAAAAACAAGTGCGCGAGGGAATTTTGTACGGGCGTACGGCAAATCCTGACTTGTTAATACGGGACCTGGCAAAAACATTGGATTTGCCTAAATCCACTGTTCACGATGTGCTCAAATCATTTTTTCGGAACGTTTGACGGTGGAGAGGAAACCAAGAAGTGACAAAAACAATGAACGCGCTGACCGATTTTTCCTGTCATGGACCGAAAGGTGAAAAGAATATTAACGAAAAACCCAAATCTCTCCATTCGAACGGTGGCTCGTAAAATGGGGATGTCGCCTGGTTTTGTCCAAAAACCAAAACAACGTTTGGGACTTAAGTCGCATTAAATAAAAACAGTTCCAAATCGCAACGACAAACAGAACTTGGCAGCAAAAATTAAAAGGCGAACACGAAATTATTGCGACACCGAAAATGTCATGCCAATTTTCTTATAATGTTTAGAATCAAACCAAAATTTTAGGGTAGTTTTATACATATATTTACTTCAAAAATCAAAAGAAAAGTTAATCGATGGAGCCTTGAGTGTAAAATTGAACGCATTTTCGCTTGATGCCCTCCATCAAAGTCTTTACAGTGTCATCCGGTACCAGTTTCTCAGTTTTTTTTTCCATTTTCTTAACATGTCCTTCTCGTCTTTGATTGTCTTCTTGCTCTTCCGAAGTTCCCGCTTCATCATTGCCCAGTACTGCTCCACCGGGCGCAGCTCCGGACAGTTTGGCGGATTCATGTCCTTTGGAACAAAATGGACAGAATTGGCCTCATACCACTCCAGGACACTTTTAGAATAGTGGCATGATGCCAAATCTGGCCAAAATAGCGGAGCATCGTCGTGCTGCTGCAAGAACGGCAAAAGGCGCTTCTCGAGGCACTCAGATTTGTAGATCTCGCCATTTACTGTGCCCTTTGTCACGAAAGGCTCACTCCTCAGTCCGCAAGAGCAGATGGCCTGCCAAATGAGATATTTGGAGGCGAACTTCGACATTTTCTTCTTCTTAAATTTGTCGTCCACATAGAACTTGCTCTTGCCGGTGAAAAACTCCAACCCCGGAATTTGCTTAAAATCGGCTTTTATATACGTTTCGTCGTCCATCACACAGCAGCCATATTTTGTCAGCATCTTCTCGTAGAGCTTCCGTGCCCGAGTTTTAGCCGTCGATTGTTGCCGCTCATCGCGGTTTGGGAAGTTCTGTACCTTGTATGTATGTAGTCCAGCTCTCTTCTTTGCATTCTGGACGTAGCTCTGCGACATGCCGATCTTTTTAGCCAAATCACGGCTTGAGACGTTGGGATTTGCTTTAATCATCCGCTTCACCTTTCCCTCCGTCTTTTTGTTCTCCGGTCCCGGTTTTCTTCCAGCTCCTTTGCCGTGGTCCAACGTCAACCGCTCCTGGAACCGCTTCAACACTCTGGAGACGGTTGAATGGTGAATGTTCAACATTTTTCCCAACTGCCGGTGCGACAGGTCAGGAAATTCCAGGTGTTTGGAAAGAATTTGTTCTCTCGACTCGCGTTGGTTCACCTCCATTTTCGTTGAATCGAAAAACACGACTTCGAGTTTGACAGCATGTAAACAATACACATCAATGAGAAAGTGTGCAAAATTTGGTTGATTTTTACCCAATGGTAAAAAAGTTATGCCCTGTTGAATGTGTCGCAATAATTTCGTGTTCACCCTTTAGTATGATTGTGTGGCAAGTACAATCATACGCTATGCCCAGAGAGTCGAGAAGTTTTCCTTGACAAAAAATTCCTAGACCAGACCGGGAATCGAACCCAGCTACCTCCAGCAAGGTGTTGCTTTGTAGCTGCGCCTTTACCGACTGAGCTAAGGGAGGACCCGAAAATTTTATGCAAACACCGAATAACTATGTTTTGTCTTCACGAATAGCTAAAACACATCCCATGAATCTGAAATAAACAACTACGACGGAAATATAATGCGAAATTTATGTTTTATTCATGTTTTGAGGTGTCCGGATTATTGCGGATACAGATCTTAACTCTGTGTTGGTGTATTCTTAACATCGCTACATATTTTGTGAGTAAACACTTCATATACAGGCATGTCTTTAACTACATGGTGGGAAGTACCAATGATCTACTCCAATTACTAGGCTGTCTTACATTAAGTTTAGAACATAATAAGTTTATCATAGACACTCACCAACCACATTCCTTAAATTAGCCCTATGGGACACAGAAAAGTCAATGAATCAAGCTTGGGCTGAGTGTTCCGTCAACAAGATTAACACTTTAACTTTCGCATTATTCCTAGTTCGATCCCGAAGTTAAACTACCACTTGTTCTATATTAATCCTCAACCCGTAAAATTCCGATAATGTAGCTCCATCTATGCCAAGCAAATCAATTTATCCTACTTTAAGAAAACCCCCACATCCACACAATTCAATTTATGTTCGAACAAATCTGTTCAATTCAATTTCACTAAATCAAGCCCTATCTATCTCTCCATCCACAACACAAACTTCATCGTTCCAGAGCGTCTTCAATCTGCTCGAACCAAGTTGTTGCACATGCATCACCTGTTTGATGTACAAGAACGGAGCTACATTTCACGCTACACGTCTCCGTCGAACTCAGCCGAAGGAGGGCACCAATCAAATGGGAAAAAAGAAGCCCCAATTCTAAAGTGGGGGAACTTGCGGGAAGAAGCGTCTGTCGGTCGGTCTATAGTCTAGAAGATAAATGAAAACCATATCGTATTGAGCGAGTGAAAAAGAAAACGGAGGGTTTGCTCCTTCGCTCGAACCATCCGGGCTCGTATAAGTGCAAGGAAAAGTTTTTCAATCTAAAATAGAGTGAAGAAGTGCTTCGGGCCAAAAGAGCATGCGAGCCATCACACCATCAAATACCAACACAAACCAAGCAACCTGCGCTGGAATTTCTTTTCGTCCCGCGTTCTCTTACTTCGGTTTTAAGTGGTGAATAAATCAAGGAAGTGGGTGGAACAAGATGGCGTATAACTTTATGGAACTGAAATACGACGACGGATCGGTGGTAGCAGGGCAGTTTTGTATTGAGGATAGGAAGTTTTGTTTGGTCAAGAATTGACCAGAGGAACCCATTTAATTACAAGCAAAGTAATTTGACTGCATTGGTACGTTTTCGAAGAAACCTCCAAATAGTTAATCTAAAGATGATTGCTGGAAGCAAAGGGAAGTGGTTCGAATCAGGTTCGGATTCTCAAGATTGTGGTTTCCGAAAGTGGTTCTTTTAAAAGGAAGTCGACATGATTGTGATTAGGAAAGTTGATTGGAATCAGTTTGTGAGTACTGGAAATAGTGATTGGGGTGCGTATCCTTTTAGCAAAACTACCCCCAGGCTGGATTTTTTCCTCTTGAAGGCTGATCAGGTCCAGCTTGTGGGTAGCTTTACTAAAAGGGTACGCCATTCGATCCTACAAAATGGCAAACCTGAGGTGGAAAATTCTCAGCAAGGAATCCTTTTTCTCAGATAATGGCTTCAAAAATTCATAAGTGGGATTGTCATGAGATTTAGATTATTTTAGAGCAATACCACTTATCACTAGTGGTTTTATGGTGTACAATCGATTCTTTCTCGATCCTTCGATTCCTACAGTATTTTGCTTAGAATTCCTTGCAATGAATTCAGTTGAAATGATTAACATTAGATTGAAACGATTCACAGAAGAATTATTTTCTAATGATGTTCATTAAGCATACTATTAGTGAACGTATTATCTTTAAGAACTTTAGAAGACGCAAACCTCAAATTCCAGAAGTTTTCAAACCTTAACTAGTGATGTAAATCCATTGAATATGGCATTGTGCAATTTTGTTCATTCTAAAAACAACTTTTCTTCATAACGAATCCTGTCCGATTATCCTGTCACCTGGTGGTAAATCCACATGTGCATCGGCAATCGTAGCAACCCCGTTGTGTACAGAAGAAAAATGTCAGTATTATCATTTGATTTGCAGCAGCCGCCAGGCAAAAAAAAAATTATACCGTGTCCAATATATTCTCATACAAATAAAACTCTATTTATTTCAAATCGATAATCCAGATTTTATTGATAACATAACCCATTATATTACAATATAATACTGATCAACTACAGCATGTTTTGGAATAACACCGCCTTTAACCTTCTTGACCAGCTCCAGACGTTTTTCAAAGCCGTCACAGGCGGCACGCACGACTTCCATCGGCATTTCGTCCCAAATTCGTTTGTTTACGGTTTTGAATTGGTTCATATTAGACGCCTTGTGGTCGTTTACTTTTGCCAGCATGTATGACCATACGAAATAATCCAAGGGATTCAGATCTGGTGAACTGGGAGGCCATTCATTCCAGTCCAAAAAGTCGGTCAAAATTTCTCGGCACCAGCCCTGAACGAGATTTGCAGTTTGCGATAGCGCTCCGTCCTGCTGAAACACATAGTGATCATCTCCAAACACCTCTTGTACATATGGCTTGACAACTTTCTCCTAAACATCCGTTTTATAATATACGGCATTCACTTTAACGCCTTTTTCGATGAAAACCAGTGGTAATTTGCCTCACTTGCAAATTCCTCCCCAAACCATCACTGACGCAGCACTTTGGAACCGTGCAATATTCCTATAACTCTCTGGAACAGTTCTCAAAGAGAGAGCCCACAATCTGTCGTTCTGGACATTGTGGGATTGTTGCCAGACGAATAACTTTTCGTCAGAAAAGATAAATTCTTCCACACCGTGCCGCGACAAAAGCAGACTTGCTCTTTCGAGTCGTTTCTGCTTGGAAGGTTCCGAAACTCCGTGAACCTTACGTTTCTTGAAAGCTTGGAATCCGAGGTCCTTTTGCAGTATATTGTGCATAGACGATCTCGAAACATTCAGATCTGCGGCCATTTTAGGTACAGAGCGCTGTGATTTTCGTCTAATCCGTTCCATGACCACTTTAACAACTCGTGCAGTCCGCACCGTACGAGTACGACCGGATCTCTTCCGGTCATCCAACGAGCAGGTGTCAAGGTACCATCGGATGGATCGGTACACAAAATCACGCTTTACTCCGAGGTTTTTCAAATTTCTGAAAATAGCGCCCGGGCGCTCACCTTTCAAAAACTTTTTTTATCACCAAAGCACGAAACTCCTTTATCGCTGGTAAAAGATAAACACCGAATGAAAACAATCGGACATAAACTAAACGCGTTTGTATGAACATAGTGCAAAACTACACCAACACATCCGTGAAGCATATTGAGTAGTTGCACGACACCAATGCAAGGAAAACGTGTATGAGAATATAAGGTCTGTATCCACATTAATCCGGACACCTTGAAATCATTGTAACTTTTGAAATATTGCACGTAGGAATGAACAATTTCACTGTGGTATAGCTGAGAGTCTATGATGAAAAAGACTATGATTGATGTTTACATCTCATGTTTAGTATTCAAGATGGCGACGAAAGAAAAACAAGTGCGCGAGGGAATTTTGTACGGGCGTACGGCAAATCCTGACTTGTCAATACGGAACCTTGCAAAAACATTGGATTTGCCTAAATCCACTGTTCACGATGTGCTCGAATCATTTTCGGAACGCTTGACGGTGGAGAGGAAACCGAGAAGTGACAAAAACATTGGACGCGCTGATCCTGACATGGATCGAAAGGTGAAAAGGATATTAACGAAAAACCCAAATCTCTCCATTCGAACGGTGGCTCGTAAAATAGGGATGTCGCCTGGTTTTGTCCAAAAATCAAAACAACGTTTGGGACTCAAGTCGTATACAGTAAAAACAGTTCCAAATCGCAACGACGAACAGAACTTGGCAGCAAAATCACGGGCTCGACGTTTGTACTGCGAATATTTGACGAAGTTTTCATGCGTTGTTATGGACGATGAAACTTATGTCCTGGAGGATTTCAAGCAGCTTCCAGGGCTGGCTTTTTATTCTGCTATGGCCAGAAATGCTACAGCTGAGCATTTCAGAACGAAGAAAGCATCGAAATTTCCCAAAAAATACATTGTGTGGCAAGCAATTTGCACGTGTGGCAAAAAAAGTAAATCTTTCGTCACTACAGGCACAATCAACAAGGAGATCTATCAGAAAGAGTGTCTGCAGAAGCGATTGCTATCCTTCATCAAAATCCACAAAGAAAAACCTTTGTTCTGGCCCGATTTGGCATCATGCCGCTATGCTAAAACTGTGATGGAGTGGTACCAAGCAAATCAAGTGAACATTGTACCAAAAACCTCAAACCCACCAAATTGCCCAGAGCTACGACCAATCGAGAGATGTTGGGCTCTGGTGAAGCGGAAGCTTTCTGGAAAGAAGCAAGGAATCAGAAACATCAAACACTTCCAGCAAATTTGGACAAAGACGGCTTCTACGATTTCTGAAGAGTCTGTACAAACACTAATGAACGGAGTTAAGCGCAAAGTTCGAAAATTTTATGCAAATATCGAATAACTATGTTTTGTCTTCACGAATAGCTAAAACACATCCCATGAATCTGAAATGAACAACTACGACGGAAATATAATGCGAAATTTATGTTTTATTCATGTTTTGAGGTGTCCGGATTATTGCGGATACAGACCTTAGTAGCTAGCTCGAGTACGTAATAAAAAGAATCTCGAATAGACGGGACTTAGCCATTCCAATAAAAAGTCCTTGGTTTGGACCGCTACCTATTTTAACCACCAATTTGCCACCAATTCTTGGTGATGCGATTCACCATGGACTTTCTTTGTGGTGGCCGTATTTTTAGTTCGTTTCAGTGCTACGTCTTGGCAACGATCAAAACAGCTAGGCACATACTTTTTCTTCTACATCCCTCACTGGATGTTTTTTACGCCTACAAACTGGTCCAACTTCAGACTGTCATTCATTTGCTTACTGTGACGTATTTGACTTTCCCTATCGCCATGTTTTTTTTTAATCTGGAAGTTCGCCGAAATGAATCTCTGTACATGTCTGTAACATTTTCCAAATGTCTGTATAATGTATGTAATCTGTATGATGTCTGTATGCATGATCAAATGTCTGTATAAATACAGATATTTCTGTATATCTGGCATCCCTGCACATATTACGCCTGAGCAACTGACGCCGCTAACCACACGGCCGAGCTGCACACGAACACATGTAATGGTTCGTACCTGAGTTGGACAGGCATTAACATGAGAAGCACGAACACAACTTCGTTTCTATCCGTTTCTATTGTTACTTCTGATTCAGACAGTTACATTTCTGTGTAGCAAGGCAAGCAGAAACTTTCTATAACTATTTATCAGTTACAATTTCATAAGAGAAACAAAACCTAAATTGTGAGTATTACATTTTACTTTAATTGTAATGGTTAACAATTAGTTGTACTATTCATCGAAACGTAAAACCACTTATAGCTAACTCGATTGTAAACATGAAATCAAGAGCTACATGTAAAAAGGACATACACGCTTATTGTAAACAAATCTTTGTAGGCCATTTTATCACGAGCTGAAGATTGTTCACGCTAACCCAGATCACTAATAGGGAAACTTTCCGCTTCCCAGCGATATTGGTTTCCGTGGGTGTCTTTCAGTTTGCGAGAAAATTGTATCCAAAGTTATGTTTACAAAAACTACCCTGAAATTTTCACTAGAGGTGGTTAACTTTCAGGTTTTCAGACCAGGTTTGACAAATAAAAAAAAATAGGGTTAACTCGATTGAAAAAATGCATCGGATATACATTATGTATTAACAGTATTTACATAATTCCTGAAGATCTCTGTCATTAGTAGGTGGCATGATTTTGTTTTTTTTTTATTACAAAGACATTTTCCAAAAAATAATCGGTTCTCACAGTACAAAGTCGGCTCAGGGTTGATTTCTGGGATAAATTAGTCGAATTCAAGTTGTGATCGGGTTTTAAAAAATAAAACATATTGAGTTCATGTTTGTAAAACATGAAACTCACACATTTCTACTTTTTCATGTGGTTCAAATAAGTATTGCAAAAATTGGGGGTACCTTTGTGAAAAAAAACACCAGTTTTATAAAAAAATCGATCACTTCGATTATAAAATGGACAAGCTTTTTTTTATCTTCTTTCAGTTGAATTTCATCTTGAATGATGATTATGCTTTTGGATCTTCGGATGACGAAGTAGTTGAGTCAGAATCAGAAGATAATGCAATCAAAAGTTCTTCGGATTCTGATAATGAATTTTTGGGCCCTACCAGAATCGGTTCCGGATGTGGCCAAATATCCGAATGGGTCAATGGTATGATGTTTTTGGATATCAGTATTAAAAATTGTCCTCGTTGGGCCAAACCGGAACCAGCTCCAGAGTATCCGGATGTGGTCAAATTCACTGATAGGTCTATGACACCAGGTTTTTGGATATCAGTATTCAAAACCATGAATTTTGACAAAACAAAAATTTTTGGTTCACAAATCTTCCTCTTTGGGCCCTTCCGGAACCGGTTTCAGTGTATCCGGGTGTGGCCAAATCCTCTGGTTGGTCTATGGCATGATGTTTTTGGATATCAGTATTCAAAATCGTGAATTTTGATCCATCGAACGGTATAAATATATGAGGTTCCAAAATTGTCCTCTTTGGGCCCTACCGGAACCGGTTTCAGAGTATGCGGGTGTGGCCAAATCCTCTGGTGTTCAAAATCGTAAATTTTGAGCCGTCGAACGGTATGAGGTTCCAAAATTGTCCTCTTCGGATGCATACCGGTACCGGTTCTGGGTTCCCATGTGCCCAGAATAATCACTTTAAAAAAAACAGGCCAACATGTCGTGATGTTTTTGGAATTGGATTTTGGATTTGGATCCAAATCCAAGAACACCTATTATTTGAGCTCAAGATATTAAAAATCGGTTTAAAAACAATGTTTTGGGAGCGTGTCAAAGTCTTGGGTCCTTTTTGACCCTGAATGCACTATGAGTAACTATTTCCTAATGCATTAGGAAGGTTAAATTCAAACCCTAACTAGCGATGTAAATCGATTGAATAAGGCATAGTGCAATTTCGTTCATTCTAAAAATAACTTTTCCTCATAACGTATCCATTAATAATATGGACTGATTTAAGCGATTTTCCTTGCGGTTACCCTGTCACCTGGTGGTAAATCCACCTATGCATTGCCAATCGTAGCAACCCTGTTGTGTACAGAAAAAGAAATGACAGTATTATCATTTGATTTGCAGCAGCCGCCTAGCAAAAAAAAATTAGAGGTGGGTTATATCAGGGATACAACCGTGAGGTTCACGTAGGACCGCTTTTGTGTATAGTAATAATGGGCTCATCTAATTTATACATATTATTGCACATGTGGTTGCAATGTTTTTATTATTTTAATTGACTCGTCCCTTATAATGAAATTTTCTACTTACTGAGCCATTGCTTATGTTTTCAAGTTCGGGTTAAATGAATAATTTACCACTCTCTCCTGAATGCCTCAAACAATCCAAAATGTTCTATTTTTGACAACATAAAACACAAACTCTTTTATTGTTAAATTTAATTGGTCGTCCTAAAAGACAGTAGCTATCATACGCGTTAGAAATTTATTTATATATTCGGTTTATTTGGCCAGCAGGACACCATCATATGTTGTATTCAATACAGCATAGTAGTTTATTAAACGACGGTAAGATACTTGGCATAATTCTAGTAACCTTTTGGCACAAACATCGTTTTCCGCTGGATGGTGCCCGGCTGCGGTATGGCTTCGGCAGCGAACACCGCCTACGCGGATTATCAATTTTTAAGACCCATTGCCACGGCAACAGGTCGAACGGAAAACTTGCAAAACTTTGCAGCGCTTCCTTCTGGCTTGAAGATGAGCAAGCGCAGGCCTTAATTTGCGAGCCAGACGCGCAATCGTGAGAAATAATCTTCGTAACGAGAGAGCGAAAAAGCACAACCGTACATGCCGCTCAAACGAACTTGAATATCCCAATGAAATCATATTGATTCGAATCGTGCGCTTTATACTGGCGTTGATAGCATAATTCTGTTCAGTCAAACGAGAGTAATTAGCATTAAAAAACCATTCACTTTTGCGTAACGCTCTCATTTTTTAAAATTTTGAAATGACACCAGGTTTAGAAAAGAGAAACGTAGTCCTACGTTAAAAATGTCAAGCAACTACGCTCGATGGTTTGTTCGTACTGCCAGCTCCACCTTGGGGCGAAGACGTTGGACATCGTGAGGCACTTCGTGTTCGCCGGATATAGCCGATCCCGCACTTACAACATCCTCTCCCTTCTGGAAAAAAGCGAGAGCGTCGAACGGAAACCAAACTGCCATTTGAAATTAGTCCATTTTTTAATGCATACGAGATTCCTCTTCTCGTGTTCAAATGTGGGAAAAGTGTCTTTAAGTTGAACAGTGAAAAGTCAAAACGCCAACGACAAAACCTTAATTTTACGACCATTATCTAATTTCAGAGTAAACCGAACCAATTTCCGGGCGAGTGGGCGGTGTTCTTCTGCACTCTCGAAGCTTGGAAGAAATTGTTTATGACTCAATTTAGTTAATCCAAGAAGATGATATTTTTATCTCGTTTCTCCTTGGTCCTTGGTGTGCTCTTGTGGTCAAAGTGTCAGCAGAGAAAGGATGGAAAAAGCGCACCATCATCGCAAAGAGTATCATTTCACATTCTTTTCTCGTTCTATCCGGCGCTCGGAGGCTGTATTCTATGGCTAGGATGCTTTCTCCCGCTTTTTGTTTAATACTCAATAGGCTTAGGTTAACGCCAAGGGAGGTCGTAAATGTATATGGAATTGTAATACCGAGATGGATACATTGTTAAATAACGGAACCAATTTTAGGCAAACACCGTACACGCGTTTATGAGCAGTTACTTTGTTGTGAGTTATGATAATCGAATATATTGTTGGCTTGTAGGCTAGTTCATTACCGGTGGGAGGCATCACAGAACTCAACAACACATGAGCCGGCGTGAACGTTTTTCGCCTCAGAAAAATCTCACCGATCTCGTCGAGATTACCCGCGGACGGTTGAGTTTTCGTGAGCGGGCCCTACTCCGGTAGACACATTCATTCGTCCTTTAGCATTGTCCGGTTTGCCATACCAAATGAAGATTGAACATCAGCAACAATTTCCGGTGAGATCTATCTGATTGTAACTAAATTTCAACGATACTGCTGAATGCGTGCCATCCTCAAAACACGATATGCTTTGATGATGGAAGTGTATGCACAATTCCAATATTCATTTGATGTTTGCACTGTGTTTATGTGGGGCTTGTGGCTAATGAAAGTGATCTTGGCATGGGCCTGAGTAACCAGACACTCTGAAATGGGTCTGTAAAGAAAACTGGGAGCACGGTGTGGGCCAAATACCGGTCTAGCGAGGTAAACGGGTAGAGAATAAGCATGAAAAAAGTAAACAATAACAAACAGCAAGTAAGAATAGCTATAATCGCTTATCGAAATTTATTCAACCGATATTAAATTTAAAATTAGTTCCTAAGCTAGTAGCTAGAAGTGTCGGTGAGCATCCCTGGCTTGTAAGTAAAGCTAAAATTAAGTACAAATTAATTAATTAGAGCTAAACATTATTATCTGGTACAGACTAGTGCAGAAACAGAAACCAACGGGTAAACAAAACCACTTGTCGCACGAGGAAGAGAAAACTATTGAAATGTAAGTTGAATTGTGGACTTAAGCATGAATTAATGATCTAATTAAATATTTCAGTTTGAGCAGCATTTAAGCTGCTTCGAAAACGGTAGTGCACATCTTTAAAATCTCCGAACATTCTCAAAAATTCAATATCCTGAGTTCGGATAACCTCAAACATGAGGGTGAATTTTACCATCACACCCTGCGGTGCCTGCTCGACAACCTCTGAGACTGATGAAGGGATGATTGGCTGCGATAACTGCAACAAGTGGTATTACTACGGGTGTGTAGGGGTGCAGGAGGAAAACGTCCACGATCAGAAGTGGTTCTGCCCGGCGGAGGATTGTCAGAAGGTTGAAGAAGAGCAGGAAAAACGTATGGAACAACGAAAGAAGAAAAAATCTTCCAAAAAGACGCTTGTAACTAGAGGGTATTGTTTCCCGGACTTGAAAAAATCCCGGGATTTGGGATTTATTTTTTCGCCATCCCGGGATATCCCGGGATCCCGGGAAGAAAATAAAAAAAACTTACAAATTTAAATTTCATGTATTTATTGAATTCATTTCATGGAAATATGTGTTTCAGGTTGATTTACAAACGAATCATTACTTGTCTTCACGTTTGAAATATGACTTCAGAAATGTTAGGTCGTTGATGCTAGAATCCAACAATGAGGACCTCTTCTTAGTGCACATATTGCCAGAATCAGAGAAAACCCGCTCGCTGTCAATCGAAGTGGGTTTGATAGACTTCAAAGCCATAAACACCTTCTCAAGGCTCGGTGTAAGTTCTCCAGTTACCTCAAACAGAGCAAGTTCTTTTTTGAAAACATTATCCAGGCTGGGTGGCTCCCGTTGTTGGGCACTGGGCGTATCAGCCTGTTTCTGGATCATAGCTTCCAGTTCTTCTTTAAGAGACGGTTCCTGATTTCCATCAGATTCAGCAGTTGAGGCGTCGATCGGAACGGAATCCGATGGAGAATTGTAAAGCCGTCCGCACTCTTCTTTGACAAACTTAATCAGCTGGTTACGGGGAGCGATCGGTAGCTCCGCAGAATTCTGGGATGAACTTCCACCACTCTGAAGCCACCTCATAAGTGAGACAAGCTTGACGTTTCGGCGCTCATTTACCCGTTTCAAAACTGCTGCGTGCAATTTCGAGGCGAGGGGATTTTCCTGGCTATTAAGTTTAGACAGCAGAAACTCTAGGCTAGCCTCAGCAGTCAACAGCGTTGCGTCACGACGCTCCAGTGCTTCCGATACCAGCCTAACAGGCTCGAGTGCGTCAAATAGAGATTTCACCAGATCCAGCTCATGTTTGGTTATGAACATACCTTTATCCTCACCGAGTTCTGTGAGCGCTTCAACACCACTTTCGTGGAGCCTAATGTAGCGCTCCAGCATTTTTTCTGTGCTGTTCCAACACGTCTTCATGTCCAGAAGAAGTTGGAGTTGTTTTCCACATCGTTTTTGTACATTTCTCTGAAGAACCGAATTCTTCACAGGCGATCGACGGAACATTCGTACAATGTTTCGGATCCGTTTAAGGGTTGTTCCGAAATCGGTTTTGTAGAAGCCTGAATAAAATAAAAGAATTTTATTAGAAAATCAACAGATTATCAGTTTTGATATTACCGGATGAGTACGAACTGTCTTTGTCATCTGATTCTTCAGTATCATTGATGTTGTTGCAATAATCATCGTCATCATCAGAAAATTCTGAATCCGACATGAACGTCATTTCTGTTTCAGACGAGGACTTGGGGTCACTTCGATGAAGAACGTCCTGAACAGCGAGGTGCAGCCCATGATTGTAGCACAGCTGATGGAAATAAGGAACAATCTTTCCAAATTTCACCATGACAGAAGTGCCATCCGAGGTGACTGCGGCTACGATGTTGTCTTTAATGTCGAAACTAATCAACAGCTGTTGCACGGCTTGAACCATCGTGTCCGCTGGAAACGATCCGCGAATCCTGACGAGTCCCAAATTGTAGAACGCACCATCCGTGAAGTGAAGATTTACATTGAAGTACCGCTTGTTTGCCAAACATCCGTTGTCAGGCTAACAAACTGCTTGTCCGTATAAATTCGCTCCGCCAATTCCCGAATCGTCTGCTTCTTGGCCTGCACAAAAAAATTGTGGACAAGCTGCATTATTGCTGCCTATGTTTTGGGCAATGTGAAGCCTCGTTCTGTCACGGATTGCCGGATGAACTGACTCTTGCAAATGGCGGAAATAGAAAAGCCATCAGTTGCTGCCAAACGGGCGACAATTTCACTAAGTGATTTGCGCTTCAGAAACGGAAGTAGCGTCGATTGTTTGGCAGACGGGGCTGGGGCTGGAGCAGTAACCAATTTAGACTGTTTCGGCGGAATAAGTATCCGATTCGCGTTGATTCTGCAGATTATGTTTGTTTGCCAGGTGCCGTCGCAATCCACTGGTTGAACCACCTTTACACGAACTAATTTGCGGACACTTGAAGCATTGAGCGCGTTCTTCTGGAAGCTTTTTAAATTCTTTCCAAATGTCAGCCATTTTTGTTTGTACGCCTAATAAAAACCACGTTATGGTACACAAAACCAAAACAATCTTTCAATTTATTAATTAAACTTTGGTTTATCAGGTCAATCCTATTACCTAATCAAGGAACGCTATTGGATCAACTTCACTCCTAAGTGGTCACCTTCCCCCGAGTTGACGGTACTTACTGAAATCTGCAATATGATGAGTTATTGCGAATCGAGGACGTCCTTAAATCGATGATAATGCACTGTAAAATATTCCAAATATTCCGAAACTGATGCTTACGCACGAATTGTTTTGTTTGTCTAACTACGTTCAAGTTATTGTTTACAAACACTGTTGCGCTTTTTTTCTCAGCTCAAGGATGAGTTGTTGTCTATCAACAGTGAGCAGCCGATGCTATGCAGTGATGCTCGTGAGAAATTATACAACCGAATGTCACCCGAAGAAAGATCGGCCCGCCTACGAGTGGTTGTACAGACCTAGGACAGGACCTGCCAGCTGTTAGTGCAAAAACAAGACCATTCAGCTGTCAAAAAAGACCGTTTTTTATTGGTCGCTTTGACAACCACCTCTACCACCTCCGTCGAGTTATGTTACAAGCAGGCAGTTTGTTGTTGTTTTGGCGGTGTTGCTAGTAGTCACTGGTTTTTCACTTTTTTCGTTTGTGACAACTAGAACAAAAGTTCACCTTTGCAGGGGTTTATTTTAAATCAGTTCGAAATGAAGTGCAAAGCGATAAATTGTGGTCGCAGTGACGTGTCTCATCCAGGTCTCCATTTTCATCGGTTCCCGAGAGATCCAATCGTTCGCCGAAAGTGGGTGAAGGCCTGCATTGGGAACGTACGTGAGAAAGACATTCTCTTGCTGAAGATTTCTCCCCAATGCAGAATTTGCAGCGTAAGCATCAATGAAATTCAATGAAACATTATCAATTAACGTTTAGTTTGATGCAGGTTCATTTCCCGAACGACAAAAGAAATGTTTTTAATTACTTTATTTTCAATGGGATTACTGTGTAAACATATCTGGCAACACTGGAGCGACCCCCGTATCATAGCAATCATAAATTAATAAGAGGTCATCACTCTCTGAGCTGGCAGGTCCTGTCCTAGGTACAGGCTAGCCTGTTGCATAGACATTCGAACAGAGCAAAAGAAGTAACAAACAATGATAGCAAAAGCAAAATGCCGAGAGGCAAATCGGTTCAATTGTGAAGACTATAAATAAATTTTATCTTTGGAATGGAATTATACTGTTTTGGCCATATATTTGACACTTTGTGACAGTTACATTTTAACCAAATTAATAGTATTGTTAAGTAAGGTCTCATTTGACAGTACAAAAATTGTTGGTAACACGATTTTTAAGCTTCGGGATATCCCGGGATTTTTGTCGCGGGATTTTCCGAACAAGACCCTCTACTTGTAACGGACGATAATTCGGACAAGTCTAGCGTCAATTCCGATCGGCAGTCCGGTTCGCTTCTCGAGAAAAAGCTGAAGAAGTTAGAGAAGAAGCAAAGAGCGAAGGAAGAGGAATTATGAAATGGAACGTCTGCTGTGGAAGAAAAGGATGGAGATGGATCGGATCCTGAAGGAAAAAAGACTCCAGATGGAAAATGAAATGAGGCGGCAGGAAATGGAGCAGGGAAAAAGGTTGCTGGAAAACGCTTTAAAGGATGAGCAAGCACATTTGGATTTGATGGAACAAATGCGTAAAAAATACCTGGCAAAGATGATAGGCGTGAAGGAAAAAATGAGCGCGAAGGAATCGAGAGAGCGAATGAAGGAACAGGATCTTCAAGCAGGAATGTGGATGGAAATCTATCAAACTAGCGCAGCGGAAGAAGAAGATTGGATCGAAACCAACAAAAGGCAGAGGAAAAGAAGTAGTAGAAGAAGAAAGGACTGATTTGGAAGATGAAAACAGCGACGTAGAGAAAACTGATTGTGAAGAAGATGAATTTGAGGAAAAAGAGGAAAGTGAAGCAGAATACGATGAAACATCCGAAGGTTCGGAAGAGGAATCCGAAGAAGAAGTGAAACCGAAAAAGAACTCTAAGAAAAAGCATGAAAAGAAGAAAGAAGTTCCCCACGAGCTGGGGCTTTTCTCAGGGAAACCTGAGGAATGGCCTTTGTTTATAGGGAGCTATGAAGCGTTGAACGAAGCGTGTGGATACAATGACGACGAAAACCTCGTCCGTCTAGAGGAGTGCTTGAAAGGACCAGCATTGGAGAACGTTCGAGGACAACTGCTGTTACCGAAATCCGTTCCGAAGGTAATCGAGAAATAACGACAACTCTACGGACGTCCGGAACAGCTGCTACATTACCACCTTGTGAAGGTGAAGGAGAAGTTGGGAACGTTTATTCCTTTTGGAAACGCAGTAGAGCAGCTGTGTGACCATCTCGAAGCGGTGAACCTTAAACAGCATCTTGTCAATCCGTTTCAGGTGCAGAGTCTGGTGGACAAACTTCCATCCTCCGATAAGCGTGAATGGGTGCGCTTTAAAAATAAGAAGAAGAAAGTTACCTTGAGGACGTTGGCTGAAATTCTTTCGAGAATCGTTTCCGAGGCATGTGAAGCAAATGCCTGCATCGATGTCAAAGGTGAAGTTAGGGACGTTCGCTACGGAGGAGTGAAGGAAAAAGGAGCGGTTTATAATCACAGTGAAATTGGAATTTCGAAGGACAGCACTACAAACGGCACCACAGCACCCGGGAGCCTAAAGCCTTGCAAAGCGTTGTCATCGGCTGTGATTTTGTCAAGATTTCAAGGCGATGCCATTTGAGGATCGCATGAAGGTTGTTGACAAGGGTAAGCTGTGCAGAATCTGTCCGAACGATCATGGAAACGCACCGTGTCGGTTCCGAATTCGATACAACGATGGCCAGTGCCAGGAGCGCCATCATCCTCTGCTGCATTCAATAGCGTCGTCAGTAGTGATGAACACCCATATTCATTTACAAGGAATGATCCTTTTTAGGATGATTACTGTATCGCTACACTGCGGAAATCGAACGGTGAAGATACTCGCCTTTCTGGACGATGGGGCTTCAATTACATTAGTGGAAAGATCGTTGGCCGACCGACTAGGGGCAAAAAGAGTTCTCCACCCATTCACTATCAAATGGACCGCTGATGTCACCAGAGTTGAAAAAGACTCGACGAAGATGAAAATGAATTGATATTCGCCTCCAAAAAACGACGACAAGCTGCTATTAAATTACGTACAGACCGTCGAACAACTTCTTCTACCTCGACAATCGTTGGATGGCGCCGAAATGTCTGCGGCATACAGTTTTCTTCGTGATCTACCAATTTCTTCGTACCCAAGCCAGAGACCCAGTATACTTATCGGTTTGAACAACATTCAAGTCATCGCACCTATGGAAGCTAAAGTTGGTAAACATGGAGAACCAATCGCTGTACGGTCCAAGCTAGGATGGTCAGTTTACGGACTAACGGGACATCCGAAAAGTCGCCAGGACTACGAACGAAGCGTTGTACAATCTGCTGAAGGACGACTACGCGCTGGAGGAATCGGTAGTTGCTGTATCACAAGAGTCGAAGGAAGAGAAACGCGCTCGTGACATTCTGGAGCGAACTACGGTGCGCGTGGATGACCGTTTCGAAACCGGAATGCTGTGGAAAAGCGACAATCCAAAGTTTCCGGCAAGCTACCCCATGGTGATTCGCAGGTTACGGCAATTGGAACTACGCCTGAAAAAGACACCGGAGCTATACGATAACGTGTGCAAGCAGATCGAGGAATACCAGCAGAAGGGCTATGCTCATTTAGCGACGCCGGGAGAATTAGCTGCATTCAATCCGCAGGAATCCTGGTTCCTTCCCAATGATGTAGCGTCGAACCCGAAAAAGCCCGGGAAAGTGCGACTAGTATGGGATGCGGCAGCGACAGTAAACCCTGTATTTCTGAATTTGCCAGCTACTTGCAGGTCCAGACTTGCTCACTCCACTGCCGCGGGTAATCAACCGTTTCCGAGGGCGGCCAATCGGCTTCGGAGGTGATTTACGCGAAATGTTACACCAAATACGGGTGCGAGCAGCCGACAAGAAGTTCCAATTATTTGTGTTTCGGAACTCTTCTCGCAGCGTATTAGTCATGGACGTCGCTACGTTTGGTTCGAAGTGTTGTCCGAGTCAAGCTCAGTTCGGTAAGAATTTGAATGCGATGGAGTTTTCCGAGACGTTTCCAGAAGTAGCAGAAGCGAAAGTCACTACGTCGGTGATTATTTTGACAGCGTCGATACAGTAGAGGAAGCCATGAAAAGACCGAAACTTCGGAGCCTTTTTTGAGGAACTGGGAAAAGTTAAACAGGAGCAGTCGGTGAATTTTAACCGGGACAAGGAAAGCGGAAACGAGCGAGTGCTTGGTATCATCTGGGATTCAAGGCTGGACGAGTTTTCATTCTCGACGGAATATAGGTAAAACGTTAGACCGTATTTGCTGGATGGTGAACATCCTACGAAGAGAATAATTCAAAACTGTGTGGTGGGATTTTTCGACCCGTTAGGCTTGCTCACACCGTTTACAATCCATGGGAAAATGATAGTGCAAAATCTATGGCGCACGGGATGTGAATGGGACGATGAAGTAGATGTCAACTGCCTTGATAAGTGGGAACGCTGGACTGGTCTGTTGGCAAAAGTGGAGGCCATACGCATACCTCGCTGCTACTTCAAGGACGCCGTTTCATCTTCAATCAATTCGCTGGAGCTACATGACTACGGTTGTGCGGCATACTTCAGAGCGTGATGTCACGCTCGAAAGCAGCTCCCTTAAAATTACAATCGGTTCCACGTCTCGAACTGATGGCTGCTGTTCTCGGGGCCAGGATGCAGCACACTGTAAGGTAAAAACATTGATTTCCTATCACCAGATGAGTGTTGTGGAGTGACTCTCAAACTGTGCTGAGTTGGATTCGTTCAGACCAACATAAGTACAAGCAATTCGTTGCTTTTCGTATTTGTGAAATTCTAGAGTTGACAGACGATTGGAGGTACGTTCCTTCTGATTTGAATATCACTGACGTCGTAACGAAGTGGGGACAATGACCGCCACTAGAGTCAGACGGTCTATGGTTCAATGGACCACGGTTCCTGTACGATTCGAAGTGTGAGTGGCCTGAGCAGAAGAAAACAGTATTAGACGTTCTGGAATAGATGCAAGCATGCGTGCTGCACTATGAAACATGGATCTCCAAGCTAAGGCTGTTATTTCATGCTGATGGAATAGTGAGAATGGGAGGAAGATTGACGCTATCAGCCTCGATTTCCTATGACAAGAAATTTAGAAATAATCCTGCCCAAGCGACACCAAATAACAAATATGATCATCCAACACTTTCATGAAAAGTGTGGTCATGTCAACCGGGAGACTGTGTTCAACGAGCTTCGCCAACGTTTCTACATACCAAAGCTTCGATCAACAATTTCAGTAGCCGTACGAGACTGCATGTGGTGCAGAGTTAACCGGTGTCAGCCACAAGTTACAGTGATGGCACCGCTTCCTGTTCAACGAATCACGCCGCAGGTGCGTCCCTTCAGCTCCGTCGGAGTGGATTATCTGGGTCCTGTAGAAGTGTTGATTGGTTGTCGAAGAGAGAAGAGATGGGTGGCTCTGTTCACTTGCCTCGCGGTACGAGCACACTTTGACCACGCAAGCTTGTCTGATGGCGATAAGAAGGTTCATCTGCAAACGAGGTTCACCAGATGAGTTTTTCTCGGATAACGGAACCACCTTTCAAAGTGCTAGCAACGAAATCGTCAAGGCAAGGCAGCAGATCAGTGCAGAATGCGCTGAAACTGTCACGAGTCCAGTCATCAAGTGGCACTTTCTCCCTCCCGGAATCCCACTCATGGGCGGAGTCTGGGAAAGAATGGTGAGATCAGTGAAAGGGGCAATGAAGGCGATGGACGACGGTAAGAAGCTGACAGATGAAATTCTTCCGACCACCTTGTCGGAGGCCGAAGATATGGTCAATTCACGTCCGCTAACATATCTTCCGCAAGACTCTGCGGAAACTGAAGCCATCACACCGAACCACTTTTTGCGCGGGGTTGTCAAAGAAGCAGATCAGATAGAAGGTGGCCGAGTCGATCCATCCGAAGCGCTACGGGATGTTGACAAACGGTCGCAGTATCTGGCCGATAGAATGTGGCAGAGGTGGAGTAAGGAGTATCTGCCCAATGTCAATCGTAGGACGAAGTGGTTAGAGGAGCGCAGACCGTTGAAAGTGGGCGACTTAGTATTCATTGTCGATGGAGCACAAAGGAAGAACTGGGTTCGCGGGATCGTAGAAGAGGTCGTTGAAGCTGCAGACGGTAGGATCCGGCAAGCCAAGGTGAGGACGAACAGAGGTGTATTCAGGAGGGCAGTGGCCAACCTAGCTGTAGTAGAGATTCCTGGTAAATCCGGAACTTCCGGCAGAGTGGAACCTGAGTTACGGGATGGGGTGTAAAGAAAACTGAGAGCACCGTTTGGGCCAAATATCGGTCTAGCGTATATAGTAATCGTTGTGAGGTAAACGGATAGCGAAAAAGGATGAAAAAATTAAACAATAACAAAGAGCAAGTAAGAATAGCTATAATCGCTTATCGAAAAGGATAGTGTGAAATATATTCAACCGATATTTAATTGAAAATTAGTTCCTCAACTAGTAGCTAGAAGTGTCGATGAACATCCCTGGCTTGTAAGTAAAGTTAAAATTAAGTACAAATTAATTAACCCTTAAAGGTGCAGGACGGACTGTTAATTTTGAAAACGCTATTCCTCAATGATGCCTTAACCTTTCCAGCTAAAACTTTCACTGAAATCAAGGAGAATAATAGTCCTACATTTTGGATACATGTACTCTCCTCCAACCCATCCCAACCTTTTTTCGTGGCTGAAACTAGGTGGCTTTGAGGGTAGTTTTCAATATAATATTGAAATTGTTCTTGTTTTACACTTTTGTTATAAACGGTTTTATGGTTAGTTTTTAGTTTTTAACACAAATGGCTCATGGAAAGTATAAAAATGGGTATATACATATTTTTCAGGATGTTCTAGGTCATCCAAACTCCCCTGGAATGTTGATCATGGACTATGCCGCTATGACATCTGAGCATAGGACCTACATACATGAAACATGTCCAACAATGTTCAAGAAGAGTATAATTATTATTTGTCATCCATCTCCATTCATATCAGTCGTTCAAATCTCTTCAAATTGTCCTGGAGCTTACGTCAAATGATCTACTAGTTCAACCATGACTGGGCTGTTGTCCTTAGCAACAGAGCATACCCAAGCAGACTCAAAGAAACTAAACGAAGGGGTTAGAATATATTTCCCTCCATATAAAATGTTCTAGGTCCTCCAAATTGTGCTGGAGTTTAGATAGATCGTTGCCCTTAGTTCAACCAAGGCTAATGTAATGCCCTATACATTGTATAATGTCTTCGCTGATTTATAGTACCGGTGCGCATCGTGTTCAACCCATTTCCATTTATATTTGTTTTTCTAGGTGCTCCACGTCGTCTTGGAGTTCAGGTCATAAAATCTATTGAATCAACACAGCTATCATATAGCTATTTTGGAAGAAGCATTCTCAAACAGACTCACGAGGACTGTGTGCATAAAAAGCAATCTATTTTTCTGCATATCAGATATCCAATGTTCTCCAAGTCATCCTGGAGTTCACGTCAAATGATCTATTAGATCAACCATGACTGGGCTATTGTCCTAAGAAACGCAGCATCCCCAAGCAGGCTCAAAAAAGCTTTTCGAAGAGGTTATAATATATTTCCCTCCATATAAGATGTTCTAGGTCCTCCAAATTGTGCTGGAGTTTAGATAGTTCGTTGCCCTTAGTTCAACCAAGACTAATGTATCTAGTAGATCATTTGACGTGAACTTCAGGACAATTTGGAGATACTTATAACGACTAATATGTATGGAGATGGACATTGTTGGACATGTTTGATGTATGTAGGTCCTATGCTCAGATGTCATAGCGGCATAGTCCATGATCAACATTCCAGGGGAGTTTGGATGACCTAGAACATCCTGAAAAATATGTATATACCCATTTTTATACTTTCTATGAGCCATTTGTGTTAAAAACTAAAAACTAACCATAAAACCGTTTATAACAACAGTGAAAAACAAGAACAATTTCAATATCATATTGAAAACTGCCCTCAAAGCCACCTAGTTTCAGCCACGAAAAGAAGGTGGGATGGGTTGGAGGAAGTACATGTATCCAAAATGTAGGACTATTATTTCCCTTGATTTTAGTGAAAGTTTCAGCTGGAAAGTTTAAGGCATCATTGAGGAATAGCGTTTTCAAAATTAACAGTCCGTCCTGCACCTTTAAGGGTTAATTAGAGCTAAACATTATTATCTGGTACAGACTACCGCAGAAACAGAAACCAACGGGTAAACAAAACCACTTGTCGCACGAGGAAGAGAAAACTATTGAATTGTAAGTTGAATTGTTGACTTAAGCATGAATTAATGATCTAATTAAATATTGCAGTTTGGGCTGCATTTAAGCCGTTTCGAAAACGGTGGTGCACATCTTTAAAATCTCCGAACAGGGTCACTAGAACCCAACAGAGCTATCACCTTTCAACTCCCGGGCGAAAAATTTGTGTAGTGTCAACAGTTTGCTTAACTGCAGATATTTTTCTTCCATAAATTCACTTCCGAACTGTGGGCGGTTGGGTTGAACATCTAGAAATAACGGAGTAACAAGTTCGGCCGGTCAATCATGTTCTACGTGCATTTTTGAAGGAAGTTGCTAGTTTTGACTTTTGATCTGGCACATTTCAAGAAGTTTATTGGACATTACATGATCTCGGTCTTTGTTGTGATATTTCACTCTTCAAGCTTGGAATGGATTTTTGATAATAAGCATATCAAATTCTGAATCGAGAAAGTAAGATACTAGATACTAAAGTAGGGACATGGATCCTTTATTAAATAATTCAAGAAATGGCTAATGTGCCTTCAACACGAATTCGAGAAAAATGCAATCATAATGTTTTTGTTATTAAAACAAGTTTTATTAGATTTTAATAACTCTTAAACTACTCATTATAGTTGTTGTCGATTCCGAAATCATGCCGTTGAATTGAAACGAGAAAAAAAGTAGCCAATTTTCTCAAATTATGATTTTTGATCGTAGTAGCCAATTTTTCATTTGCAAAGCAAAAGAAATTTGACAATCCGAAATCTGTTTTGTCTAACCGTGCATACGCTGTCTTTTATCGCGTTGTGAGTTTGTGACACAAATGGCTTTAAATTATCTGAAACAATACGGTAGCACCAGCGAAAGCGATAAGGAGCCAGAGGGCATATGATGGGCAGTATTTCGAATTGTAAACGGAAGAAACAAGCGACCGCTTTAGAGGCGAAAAGGAAAAAACGGATTCAGCACACAGTGATTCCCGGTAACTGTGAACATGTCCTCTGGATTGTGGGTGAAAAATTGATAGAGAAACACGATTACGTATCAATGAGGAATATTGGAAGAAGACGCCTGCCGATCAAAACATCTTTATCCGGGAGAGTGTCCTGCAGATCGAAGTTAAACGTAGACGCATACGTGCTGATGCACCTCGGAAGTGTTTCTCTTATAAGTATTATCTTAAAGATTTCCTGTTCAGTTTGCAAAACGTTTGTGCAGCATTTTTTCTGAACACAATCGGGTATAAGAAAACTTGCAGGTATGAGTTCTATATCCATTTTGCATGGTATTAATTCACAGCACTTTAATTATTTTATTTCAGTAATGTTATATCTCGCGTACTAATAAAAGGAGCATCGAAGGAGTGGATAACTGATAAGAGGGATATGCTCCAACAAACAAAAAGTAGACATTTGAACTGAAGACACCCTACTATCTCTCACTATCGTCGCAACCACGCTCCAAACGTTAAATACTTGCCTTAGGATCTTTCAGCGCGACGTTTGTTTGAAGCATATATTGCACAACAGATTCCCGACAGTAATAAGTGTTCATATCAATATTATTGCGGGTATATTTCCTATTTTGCATATGCAGGCTTCTTAAAGATAATAATTTTTTGAGCTTCAGCATTCTTCGAACTATGAATATCAAATTCACCAAGCTTGGACTGGAAGAATGCGAAGTGTGTGAGGTCCATCGTCAACATGTAACTGAGGCAAACCATAATCACGAAACAATAACAAAAGAAACAGAAATAAATCCTTGTGAGGCTTGTCAAATGTGGCACGACCATAACGCACGGGCACGTACATGTCGCGAGGAATATCAAAAGGATAAAAACAATCAGAAAGCAGTAATTATGTCCGTTGATCTGCAAAAGGTAAGGAGCTTCTACATTCGATAACTGTTTCGTGCTCATTGGTCATTGATGTTTATTACAGGTGGTTCAAATTCCGAGAATGGACTCTTTCAAAACTGTCATATTCACGAAACGAAGAAACGTTCTGCATCAAACATTTGCCCCTGTTGGAGGAGCAAAACATGGTATAGTTTATGGTTTCGTATGGGATGAATCTATCAGCGGAAGAACAGCATCAGATATCACGAGTTGCTTCCTCAAATATCTACAAATTGAGCGGAGTGTGAAGCATATCGTGCTCTGGCTAGATAACTGTAGCAGTCAAAATAAGAACTGGAATCTGTTCTTATTCATGATCCTCCTTATCAATTCAACGATGCTTGAGACAAACGTTATTGAATTTAAATCTTTTGAACTAGGACATACATTTAGGTCTGCCGATTCTTTTCATCATGCTGTTGAACTGCGAATGAAATCAAGAGATAAAGGTGAAATTCATACATTTGAAGATTTTTATGACTGCGTTAACACCGCACAGGAAAATTCTGTAGCGATCAAAATGCAGGTATCTGATTTTTTTACTTGTGATATGATATGCAAACCAGCAATCAAGCTGAGACCTCGACCGAAACTCAATGAGGTGAAGCGTATCGTATTTTCAACAGGATCTTATAATTTTACATGCGCCAATACATTTTCTGGATCAACAAAATCGTGCAACTTCTTCACCAGAGATCAATTGAGGCAGGTTCAGACACCTGAGTTCGATATTTCGTCAACGATGCAGTTCCGGGTGTTACCAAAAGGAGTCGAACTTATATGCAAACAAGGAATAATCAAAAAAAAAAATGTACCGTTGTTGCCTCCCGACAAAAAGATGTTTTGGTATAATCTTCCAACACACGATGAAAAATCCGATGAAGAAACATGATTTCATTTCCGTTTCTGTTTTCCATTTGTTTTATTACATAACAATTAACCGTTTACAAATAAATAGAACTATTCATACCAAAATTTCTTTCAATAAAAAGTTCTGAAATTAGCTAGGCTGTTGCCAAGAAATATCTGAATCAATACTATCTTGTACAACAAAAAACATTGGTATCATCATGCTCATTAGACAATTTATCATTTATATTACACATTAGCCATTTAGTTTTTCAAGCCATTTGCCCCTATAAATCATTATTTTGAAAATTTTATACAGTGGGTACCTTAATAAGGGTGTCAACAATCATGCAACACTTTTTTTTTCCTATTTTGAGTAAAATGGCATATTAGCCATTTCTTGAATTATGGGCAGATTTGTGAAACGTAACCTATGTTCAAATCGTTTTGAGGAGGGGGGGGGGGGGGAAAGATTTTTTTTGGAAAGAAAAAAAAATAATGTTTTTTTTTAAGAAAAAAAAGGGGAAAGGAAAAAGAGGAAAGGAGAAAGGGATAATGGAAAAAAAAAATAAAAAAAAAAAAAAAAAAAAAAAGAAAAGGGTGGAAAGGGGGGGGGGAACCAACTGCACATATATTTAAAAAAAGATACATACCATGAATGGTGTTCCATGACCCAATGAAAATCACAATAACAAAAATTGTGGAAAGAAAATTTAACCGCCACTACAATGAACCACTGTAAACCCGAGAGTTATTAATTAAAACGGTCTATTATTTTTTCCCGCAAACCGACATCCCTGCCAAAATAAACGCGAAACAAAAATCAACCCCCTCGCCCTACTTACCCCATCGCCACAGCAGCAGAGTCGTGAATAAAATTTTAATTATTCTCGACATTGTTACGCGATTAAATGTTTTCCATCAGCGAATCCTGTATGTTTGTCGGCGAACCACACGGCGCACTCCAGGAGAATACTTTTGTTTGCCTGCCCTCGAGGGAAAATCCAGCGCTCCGAAACGGTGAATGTTATTTTTGTACTTCCACAACGCGCACTTCCTGGAGGATATTATCAAACACTTGAACAAAAAAGACGGATACGCTTGCACTCCCAACTAGCGCAGTGCTTGACCCAACATTTCACGGATGACAGCCGCTAGCCGCCGCAGTGGAGCAAACAGTCATATTTTGAATCCCCTTTTCACTTTCTCTCTAATTAAACATTCTCCTCGGAGGATGCTATGTGGGCTGTTGCCACAACTCTTCTAAGCGAAAGCTCAAGCATATCGACCATCACAAACTTTGCCATGCAATTTATTCTGGCTCACATTCACCAACGGCAGTGAGTGCTACAACTGGTAATTTATCTTCCGTCCGAAATGCCAAAAATTACACGCTTCTGCAAGCAATCCAAGCAGATCCACCGCACTTCCGCACACACGAACACACACACGACACGCAAATGGACATAAATTTTCTGCCACTGTAGCGTGAATGCACTCACAAATCGTAAAATTTGCTAATTTACAACACTTGGCAATCCGATTATCTCACATTTGTTCCCCTGATTTCTGCTCCCCCGCACTCTTATCTCTCGTTGTAATACATTGACGTTGGATTCCAACACGTTTCCCGACTTTCACATATGCGAAACGATTATCCTTCCAGCATCACGTCCCGCACGAGACTGGAGAGCGAGCTATCCTTTTTCGCTTTATTTATGTTTACGTTTTATAATTTATAACACCACCAATCTTGGTCTGAACATCCTCTCTGCCACTCTCGCGTAATTCTCTCGGCTTAGCTGAGCTCCTTCCACTTTAAACGAAACCAAACCAAACAAGACGCTTTAAATAACCATCCACTTGGCTCCTAATGCTGCCGACGAAAAAAATACAATCTATCCTTCTTTTTTCACCTTCCACTGTCCCTTGACCTTTCCCCTCATACAATATTGATAAAGATCATCCCAGAAAAAAACAGAGGAAAACCATCAAAAGCCCAAGACTTTTGCCGAATAGCGCGACATTTCTCGAACGGATTGCAACCGACGACTGAACGCTCCAAGCTCGATGCTGTGATCTATATTGTGGGCACGTTGCGTGCTTTTCATTCAACGTTCGGAGCTTCGTGGGAATTCACGCACGATACGAAGCTCACACCAACGCTCACGGAGCGAGAAAAATCCACAACCCGGCTTCTGGGGGTTGCATTTGTTGTAGGAAATCACAGCTGTGCTGTGGCGCTGGTTGAAATGAGAGCGAGAGCGACTGAAACCAAAACAAAACAGCACCCTAACGACCACCACCCCCCACCCAACCACTAGCAACGAGTGCTCGAATTGCATGCAATTGAAGGAAAAGCGCACTGCTCGACGGAGGCACACGATCGACGAGACAAACTCAATGTTCGATCAAATTTCAGTCACGTGGACAAGCAACCTAACCATTTATGCAGTGGGGATTCAAAGATTGTCACAGCGTTTTTCGGTTTAAAATTCGTTTTACAAAAAGTGATTTAGTTGAATGTATTAACAAATAAAAGCAATGATTCTGAAAGTTGCTTTACATTCAGGAACCATGTTTCGCATGTTGCGATGAAGATTGAAGATGCACGGTCGTTATGCTTAGCTCATGTGAGAGTTCAATTTACTCAACCTAGATTACCAGTCAACTCTTAACAGATCAATCGACGTTCAGACAAATAAACTTTTAATTTATATAAGGCACAACATAATAATGACACTTTCATAAGCGTGACTTGTGTTTTTTTTTTTGTGTTTAGTTAGCCATAGCCTTACTTAATTTCAATCATTGATCGATCAGTGCTCATGACAAAGGACCCGTAAACTCAGCGTTCATGGTTCGAGCCAAGCTTGCTGCACCCTTTTGATTTAGCAGCTTTAAAATAATGAAAATCATACTGATTTCTAGTGGCACAAATTCAGTATCGAGTATCGTAACTTTCGATACTCGATACCCTCATGATAAACGTGGTGTTAGTGGTATTTGTTATTTTATATCAGAAGAATCCTTCTACAACTTATTAATTAAATTTAATTTGTCAAAAGTACGTAGAAATTTGCATAACATTTTGTGGCTTCTACTTGAATCAGCTCAGAATTACAACCATTTTCAATTATTTTCAGTTTTCATTGTATTGGCGTCTTACTATTCCCTACTAACACATTTGGTACCCAGGAAATTCCAAAAAAAAATCTAATCTACCTTTTCTAAATCTATCCGAAAATGTGGTTATGGTAGAGATATTTGAAGTTGGAGTTACAATCAATGACCGTGTGGGTAATAAAAAAAAAATTGTAAGCAATGTTGAGTGCAATTTTTTCATGTCGATACAAAGTGCTTGCCATCGCAAAAAAACGAGAGTCGAATCGTCAGTATAAATCAACCTGTGGGCAGCTCGGAAACATCTGCGTAAAATCCACATCTGAACCAGAACGCACTGCCTACTGCATTAAGGAAGCCCCTATTCCTCCAGACCCAGTCGTACTACCTGTTTCCTGCCATCGTAGCCGTTCTGGACCTGTGGTCGAAGATGGTGACGGGGGCTTCCAACCACTGGTTCCAGGCAAGTACGCATGCTATAGAAACCTTCTCTCTCCTGATGTGTCCCAACGTTCTAGGTTCACATTTCGCAATATTGACTATTCCAACACGGCACAACCACCCGATGTCATGACAGCTCTATCTACTGAGTTTGCAGCAGGAAGCATCGAACTTTTCGCCGTAAAGCATGTCAATCTAGAACGCACTGCCTGTCGCCTCATGGAAGCCCTTGAGCCCCTCAACATAGTCGAGCTTATCGGTTCCTGCCATCATAGTCGTTCTGGCCCTGTTGTTGAGCGTGGTGATGGGGCCTTCCAAACTTCAATCTCAGGCAAGTATGAGCTTAATCGAACCAACCCGGCTTCTGATTTGTTTCTGCATCCTAGTGCTACGCCACGTGACACAACATCAACAACAATCTACGAGTGTATTACCAAAATTCCAGAGGACTTTCGACCAAATTGGACGATGTTTATCTTGCTGCGCTCGATGGCGAATATGATGTTTATGTATTCACGGAGACCTGGCTCGATGGAAGGATCAACTCAGTTCAACTTTTCGGCGATAATTTCACCGTGTATAGAGTAGACCACAGTTAAGCCAATAGCTCTCGTTTCCGTGGAGGTGGTGTTCTTGTTGCTGTTTCCAATGGGCTTGTTTCCTGCCAAATCGCCGTAGGACAGTTCAATTCTATTGAAACAGTTTGGGTTAAAGTGTGTCTTTCCAAACGAAACTTTTTCATCGGCGCTTCGTACATTCCTCCCGACCGACGACGTGATTGCAGCATTATGCAACTTCACCTGGATGCTACAGAATTTGCCTCTGAGTTGACTATTTTGACGGAGCTGCTTGTTCTGCTCGGAGATTTCAATTTCCTGATCCGGTTGCTTCAAGCTCTATTCCTGCTAGTCGCCTACTTATCGATGGAACTGGTTTTCTAGGGCTGAGCCAGATTAATTCAGCTTCCAACGTCCAATCAAACTTGCTCGACTTGGTGTTTATCTGCAAGAACTCACTGCGCAAATGTACTGTAATTGAAGCTCCGGATGCCATTGTGCCACTTGATAACTACCATTCCGCTCTGGATATATCAATTGCATACGAACCTAATCTCCATTTTGATGAACTTGTAAGCACCGATCGACTAAATTTCCGCAAAACTGATTTCCAACTGCTTCGACACTGATTATCCCGTATCGACTGGAATGTTTTGGGTAACGTTGATATTGAAACAGCTTTTGACCGCTTCAACTGTTTGCTGCGTGAGATTGTTTTGGCAGCTATACCGAAATTGCCAAACTCCGATAAAACCTCCGTGGACTAATGCTCTTCTACGCAACATGAAACGAGTTCGCGCTTTTGCCATTCGACGATGTGCCTCTACCAAAATGGATTTTAATCGTGCCAGCAATGAATAACTTAGAATGTTATTCATTGCATTTAAAATTAGCAAAACAGTACCCAGATAGTTTCTCAACATTTCTCACAAAAGTAACAGTCGCGGAACGTTGCGAATCAGAAAGAAAAAGAAAATTACTTGACAAAAAATTCAAAAAACTCAAAAAGTCACAACCTAAAAAATCTAAACAGTTAAATATAGTTCAAAATATAGAAGGCTTAGTAATAAACCGTTCTCCAGAACAATTCTCAGAAGAACAACTAAATATACTTAACAAAGGACTCAATTACGCAATAAATTCAAATCCTGACAATACACGAACAATAATCGACATAGAGACAGCAATCAATACTAACAACTTACACACTTCACAAATACAAGAAATCAGAACAGAAACAGCTAATATCCTTAAAAATACACACACAACACAAAACAAACAAATTACACAAGAACACAAAATACTCCAAGAATTAAAACGAAAACCGTTCTACTATTTGAGATCAGACAAAGGAAATTGTACAGTAATAATAGATAAAAAAGACTACGAAAACATCATGTTAGAAAAATTAAATAATGGCCCCTACAGAAAACAGTGATCAGATCACTGGTAATGAAATTAACAATCTTAAAGAATCAAATCCTTCATTGCCTACCATTAAAGGTCTTCCAAAAGTTCACAAACCTGGCAACGAAATGCCTGAAATTATTTCAGCAATAGGATCACCCACCCATAAAATAGCAAAATGGTTAGTTAACGAATTTAAAAACATGCCAAAACAATTTTTCAGTCGAGCAATTAAAAACTCACAACATTTCACAGAGCTCATCCATGACGTAGACATAAATGAAGATGAAATATTAGTATCGTTTGATGTCAAATCCCTCTTTCCTAGTATTCCAGTAAAAGAAACTTTAAACTTATTAGAGAATTGGTTACTCTTTAAAAATGACGACATGGCATGGAAGAAAAAAGTACGTTCATACATAAAACTTACACAACTTTGCATGGAAGAAAATTATTTTTCTTTCAGAAACGAACATTATAAACAATTAAAAGGCGCCCCTATGGGTAACCCCCTTTTCCCTTTTCTGAGCGAAATATTTATGGCAAATTTCGAAAAACAATTACAAAATACGAATCAACTATACCGTTTGGTGTAGATACGTTAATGATGTGTTTTGCATTTTAAAAAAAGATCTCCTACCTCTCACCCTAAACACTTTAAACAACTCACATAAAAACATTGAATTCACTTATGAAATTGAAAATGACAATAAATTACCATTCTTAGACTTGCTTGTAGTAAAAGAACAATTTAAACTCTCATTTAAAATTTACAGAAAACCAACAAATACACAACGTACAATACCACGTACGTCTAATCATTCATACCAACACAAAATAGCATCATTTAATCACATGATTCACAGAATACAGACATTACCACTAAGTCCAAACGGCATAACTAAAGAACTCGAATACATTTTTGACACAGCACACTTAAATGGTTACTACCGAAGACTAATACAAAACGTAATCAACAAAAAAAACACAAAAACAATACAAAGAATCCCTCACCACACTAACAGAAACACAACCCCAACTTAAAAGAATAGCAATGACACACGATAGCCACACTACACAATTACGACCAATCCTATGGAATTTTGGTTTTGAAATAGTTTTTACTAGTAAAAATAATCAGCTTAAAACTCTCTTAGGTTCTGCTAAAGACCCCATTGAGAGTCTTAGCAAATCCGGGGTCTACAAAATAACTTGTGACCATTGCGGAAAAGTTTACATTGGTCAAACTAAACGTAATCTCAATTTTCGTTTCAAAGAACATATTGCAGAAGTCACTAAAGCAAACAAAGACACTGAAAAAGGGATCATACACCATTTTAAATCAAAAGTAGCTGAACATATATTCAGCGAAGAACATTTTTTAAACTTAAATAACATACAAATTTTAAGACATATCACAAACCCTTGGAAACTAAATGTAGCGGAAAGCATAGCAATCCACAAACAAAATTCCAAAAAATTTCTTAACAAAGATCAAGGAAACGGATATTCGTGGCTGTTTAAATTTCAACCAACATCACAAAAACAACAGAACGCCAATTTGACTACCTTCAAACGAAGTAGGAATTAATATCCTTTCATTTCAACAAACAACCTTTGAGGTACCAAACAACCTTTGAGGTATACACATAAACACATTCAGTATACCCCCTCACACACTCTACCTCATACATTCAGGTATCAACAAACCTACTATAAATACTAGACCTACTGTGATGTTCCCTTCAAGTCGAGCACTCGACACTGAAGAAGTCTGTAAGTCGCAGACGAAATAGGCCTATCTGTCAAAAGAGAAGCTTCCTATAGTGGAATTTAAAGGAATTTGCTCGCGTTTACTAGTGATAATTTTGAAAAAGTGCTTCGATATTTTATTTTTATTTTCGTTAAAGTGATCATATGAAGTGTTAAATTTAAATTCTCCTAGTTTCCCAAACACAATAGTTCTGCTAATACGATCAAAAAGTTTTTTTAAAATAGTGTTTTTAAAAAAAAGTGAAAGTGAAATCTATATTGTTAGTGAACTGGAGTACCGAACTTTCAGTAAAAATAGTTAAATTATAATAAAAACCCCACTTCAAGTAAACATTAGGGGCTATTCATAAACCACGTAAACTTTTCCTGGGGGAGGGGGAGGTTTTGACCAAAGTCTACGTTCCATACAAAATTTCAAAAAATTGTATGGAAAAAAAGTCTACGAGGGGGGAGGGGGGGGGGGGTCTGAGAATGTCAATAATGAGTCTACGTGGTTTATGAACAGGCCCTTACCGATATTTTGGCAAAAAAAAATCTACCACAATTGAGTTCAACGAACAAAGCTAAAATTTTGGTAAATTATTATCATCGTGAACACACAAGATATTCGACATGGAGTTTTCATAAGGGCCAATGTCGTAAACGTAATCAAAGGCTTCTTCCGCAAATTTCTCGAGAATGCTTACTTAATCATAGTGAATTACCACGATGATTGTACAGAAGGGGAGTTTCCCTTTACAATACAAGTGGTAGTTTACTTGAGTGAGTTTGCATTTTCAAGAAATTTGCAGAAGAAGCCATTGGAAGAAGCCGTGCCTTTTTATGACAGTTTTCGCGCTTTTAATAAAATAGTGGGAGGTGTAGTGGTGAAAAAAAACATCACTACTAAAAAATAATAAAATACGGTGGCGGGGGAATAACACCTCTCTTTTTTTTGGGGAATTGCTCCTTAAACTTTGGAAAAAAGTTTTGTTTGGGTGTGTTGGTAAAATGGAAGGAGTTAGTATTTTGTTTGTTTGGGGGGGGTTGTTGGGTGGATGGGGTTTCTTCAAGATTGTATAGCGCCGCAATCTTCTAGGTAGTTTTGGCGGGTTTAAATTTCATTTTGACGAGTCTTAATTTCATTTTGAAGAGTCTTAATTTCGTGTTGAAGGGTCTTAATTTCGTTTTGACGACTCTTAAATTCAGAAACTTAAAACCCGTCACAATCTTGAAGAAACTTAAGACCCGTCAAAACAACCGGCAAGCGCTAACCAGAAGGTTAATGGCAGCCCTAAATTTCCCCCCCTATAAACTGAAGGAATGATCCATGAAAAATTGAAATTCGTTCCATAAAAAACGTATTTCTGACCCATAAAGCTCTGATGAAAATCCATAACAAAATTAAAGTGATCCATAAAATACAGCAACGTGATCCATACTTTATGTAAGTTTTAGCAATAAAATGTCAAAAATGTACCGTTATATATCTAGGCTATGATCCATAAAATTGTACCGATTACCCATAAACATATTGCAAATTATCCATAAAAGGTTCAATAACTTTCCTTAAACTTGTAAAATTGATCCTTAGAATTTAACGTTTGTGAACTAAAATATATGTACATGATCAATAAATTATTGAAAATATTCCATAAATAAATCGCCAATGATCCATAATAGGTTTGAAAATGAACCATAAACTTCTAAATATGGTCCATAGCAAATCAATTTTGTGCATTTATAATAATATAAATGATCCATTAATTATGCCGGAATTATTCCAATTTTGAGTTTAAATTTTTTTTTAATTTAACAACGGGAAAATCGATCCCTGGCTGTGCTACTACTCAAATTAATTAAAATGTCCGTTTCTCTAATATGAGGCTTAAATATTGCTGTAAAAGAAGGATCACTTTGGAGAAGATTTTTAATTTTCAGAACGCTGACTTACTTTTGCGATCTCACGTTCTTTTACGACCGCAACTGTGACATTTGTTTCCCAATAAATTTGGTAAAGAGCACTCGTGCACGTAAAGAACTACGGCAGCCCTATATTTGCACCTTTAAAACTGAAGAAATTATCCATGAAAAATTGATAATCGTTCTATAAAAAACGCATTCTTGACCCATAAAACTCTGGTGAAAACCCACAAAAAAATAAAATAGAAATGATCCGTAAAATTCATCAATTTGATCCATACTTTTTTACAAAATTTAGCAATAAAATATCAAAAATTAACCGTTTTATATCAAGGGACGAATACATAATTTTTTTCGGATTTCCCATTAACACATTGCAAATGATACTTAAAAAGTTCAATATTTTTCCTTAAACTTGCAAAATTGATCCACAGAATGTAATGTAACATATGTGCGTATCATCTATTAATTATTGTAAATGTTCCATCAATAAATCAGGGACCCCTGATAGTTTGTATAACAAATCATAGTCTTCAAAAAATGATTCATAACAAACCAACTTTGTGAACTTAACATTATTTGATCTCCCCGCAACTGCGACACATGTTTGTCATGAAATTTGGTAAAGAGCTCTCCTGCACATAAAAAATTTCAGGTCAAATTTATGACTTGATTAAACTGTTGTTTCAGAAAATTTGATTTAAATTATGCCGGGCAGACGCTTGCTGTCCAACTCGCTGTCGCTCGTCGGACCAAACAAACAAAAAACATCCTTTGTTTGCCTTATACCGGGCAAATGCTTGAATCAGCCGTTTGCCTGGAATCTAATCTACGCTATGTTAACACTTCGGATGTCGAAAACATCGACCGTTTAGTTCTTCAATCCTCAACACGGCTACGCAAAAATTCCACAATCCTTCATTAGCAGTAATACTATATCTGGATACCTGAAAGAACGGACATGTAACTAAATTTGAATAGTGACGCAATTGGAGATCAATTTTACAATCTTTAAGGATCAAAATTTAAAAAAAAAGTGCCCAACCTGGAAAAATGCAGGCATAATTTATGGATCATACCATATGGTTTAGCGAACAAAACTGATTTACTATGTATCATTATTATAAGCTTATGGTTCATTATTCATCATTCTATGGATCATTGGCAATTTATTCATGGAAAATTTCAAATAGTTTATGGAACATGCGAATATATTTTATTGCCCAAAGGTTACATTCTATGGATCAATTTTACAAGTTTAAGGAAAGATATTGAACCTTTTATGGATAATTTGCAATATGTTTATGGGTAATCCGTACACTTTTAACGACCATGCCCTAGGTATAAAACGGTATATTTTTGATATTTTATTGCTAAATTTGTTATAAAGTATGGATCACATTGCTGTATTTGATGGATCATTTCAATTTTTTTATGGATATTCACCAGAGTCTTATGGGTAAAAAATGCGTTTTTCGTGGCACGATTTTCAATTTTTTATGGATCGTTTATTACTTTTTATATGAAAAAGTACGTTTGCCGAAGGTTAATACCTCCGATTGCATTATACCGGGCAACCGCATCTAAGGAGCATTTTTCCAAAGTTTAAGGAGCATTTCCCCAAAAAGAAGGGTGCATTTACCCTTTGCCATAAACTAAACTATAGGTTACCTGTTGATTATCCTTCTTTATCATGTATTTGATGTGATAGTGCAATTTGCCGCTGTTTCTACGCAGTCCTCTTCCGTTTGGATAGAACCAAAGTGCCGGAAATAAAAGCGATATGAAACTTCTACATGTTTGATAAAATATGGTATGTTTTAGCCACTGATTGGCTCATATAAGTGGAAACACCGAAGGGATTTTATGGACTACAGTTTAGTATAATACGATAAAAGAACATACGGGCTATTTGAGAAGTATTCTAGAATTATTATTCATTAAATTTTACCTGCGGTACATCTGCGCTTTCGGATCGCAACATATCGTACTTTTTCACCAGTGATTTAGCAATAACATTGTTATAATGAACACTTGGATGGCTAAAAAGAAAACATTCGTTAATTGATTAATTCAGTTCAGTAAACAAAAGCTTCTGAGCCCTTTTCCTCGCCAAGCGTAAGCCACTTACACAATCTAATACCATCAAGGGAAAGTTTCCCCTACTCGCTGCAGGTTTGCATGTGTAGCCTACGGCTTGCGTGAAAAAGGCCTCAGAAGCTTTTGTTTACAAATTGATAGGCCCTATTCTATTGCTGGCCGATAAATGTATTCTGACCCAATAAAACTAAAATCGATTAGTAAAAAGGTTGCTTTTAATTGTGATTTACACCTCTAGATATGTTGTACACTTCGATAAAGATATGTGAAAAGGTTCAAAATGAGTAGCAATCCTAATAAAGGTGCTGACCCTAGTTTTTTTTAATCTTTATTAACATCAACTTACTAAAGGGCGATACGGTCAAAATTTGGTCAATATCAACTTGACGTATTTCTTTCAATTTTGCATTTAAAAACTTGAACACCCCTCATTTTGAAGGTGTGTGTGTGTAGAATGTTGCTCCTATTTTGATTTTGGAATTCACTCTTCAGTTGTCAAAATGCCGTCCAAGCAAGAAGAGCAGCGTATCAAAATTTTGCTCGGGCATCGCGAAAATCCGAGCTACTCGCACGCAAAGTTGGCAAAATCGCTAAAAGTTGCCAAATCAACCGTTACAAATGTAATTAAAGTGTTTGGGGAACGTTTGTCGACAGCCAGGAAGTCTGGATCGGGGGGAAATCGAAAACCGGAAGCCGCTGAGACGACAAAAAGAGTTGCCGGTAGTTTCAAGCGAAACCCTAACCTATCTCTCCGAGATGCCGCAAATAAGCTGGGTGTATCGTCTACAACCGTGCATCGAGCCAAAAAACGAGCCGGACTATCGACTTACAAGAAGGTAGTGACTCCAAATCGCGATGATAAACAAAATACGACGGCCAAAGCGCGATCCCGGAGGCTGTACACGACGATGCTGACGAAGTTTGACTGCGTGGTAATGGACGACGAAACCTACGTCAAAGCCGACTACAAGCAGCTTCCGGGACAGGAGTTTTATACGGCAAAAGGAAGGGGAAAGGTAGCAGATATTTTCAAGCACACGAAACTGTCAAAGTTCGCAAAGAAATATCTGGTTTGGCAAGCCATCTGTACCTGTGGCTTGAAAAGCAGCATTTTCATAGCTTCCGGGACTGTCAACCAAGAAATTTACGTGAAAGAGTGTTTGAATAAACGTCTGCTGCCTTTCCTGAAGAAACACGGTTGTTCCGTACTGTTTTGGCCGAATTTGGCATCTTGCCATTACGGTAAAAAGGCCATGGAGTGGTACGCCGCCAACAACGTGCAGGTGGTTCCCAAGGACAAGAACCCTCCCAACACGCCAGAGCTCCGCCCAATTGAGAAATACTGGGCTATTGTCAAGCGGAACCTAAAGAAGACCAAAAAAACTGCTAAGGACGAGCAGCAGTTCAAGGCAAACTGGCTTTCTGCGGCGAAGAAGGTGGACAAGGTGGCTGTACAAAATCTGATGGCAGGGGTCAAGCGTAAGGCCCGGCAATTCGGATTTGGAAAAGCGGAAGCCTAATTGAATATTTTTCCTGAATTTTATACTAATTGAACTTGAAAAAGAAATTTAATTTGATTTTTTAAATAAACGATTTCACCGATTTACACGCGTTTTCCCTTGACCAAATTTTGACCGTATCACCCTTTATCCAAACCGATCGATGAGGTATCTGCTCAATACTTCCGTTATTGCTTTGATCACTTTGGTGTTGATCGTTGCATTATCTTGCAACAATTCCATGATATGGCGTCCCTCTGCAGTCTGTTCAAAGACCTGATCAATATCGAATTCATAAAAGTATACACACTTAGAAAATTTTACAGTATTCGGAAATTTTTTACCGAACTTTCAAGAGCTGAACGTTCGGTAATCCGATTTACCGGATTTCGGTGAAATTTTACAGTATTCCGGTAAAAAATTACCGGAACTTGTCAAATTTTACCGACATCCGTTCAATCGGATTACCCAACGTTCAGCTGTTGAAAGTTCGGTAAAAAATTACCGAATACTGTAAAATTTTCATAGTGTGTATGTATATGTATAAAGCTTATAGGAAATTCTAAGTTTAATGGTTGATGGCAGTCAATCTTCAACGCATATCTTTTCTATATCCATTCCCTACTGAGGATATTGTGGGTATGTAAATTGGTACATTAACCTAGTTAAACATATCGGCAACAACCTTTCAAAAGGGCGTAACGGCATGTATAAATAATTGCTTCTCTTGTCGCTGTGATGCGCATTTGAGTCCACCTACCCACCTCAACATTATTAGTGGAAAAGGTAAAACTTTCCCTTTCTGTTGGTGACATTGGGGGTCTACTTTATAAAAATAAAGTCGACTAATGTTGATCTCTATAGAAAAGTTAGCTGGCTCTTTATGTTTCGTAGGTAGCCTAAAATACTGTCCACAGCGTTTACGACCTTCTGAAATGTGGTTGGTTTACAAGATCACGATTGATAATTACCTTTTCCAATGAAATGTGTGATGGTCCTGCCTGTTCAATGAACATCGTATTCGTAATCATCATCCGCCTGTTCGGATTTGTTTTTTGCATCGCCTGATTCTTGCGGAATTGTTCGTTGAATTTTAATGATATTTTTTCTTTGTCCAGTGGTCAGCTCCATTCGATTTAAGTCAGTTTCTACGCCAAAAATTTCTTCGCGAACTGTTTAAATGAAAGTGGTTTTGAGAATTATGCATAATAATATTATTTTCAATCACCTTCATTATAGATTCGTATAGAAATATAGTGGGTGCTTTCGTTATACGTTTTCCAAAATGCAAGTGTCGTATGGCAATATATATTTTCCAAAGACAACAGCTGTAGACGATCCGTATTTTTAACTTTATACGCCTGTAGAACATCATCGAAGTCGACAGTGTCCCACAAAACCATTAGCATTTTGGGGTGGTCATTCACTACGATTATTTCCTTGATTTCTCCAAAGATGGATAATTGCTTTTCACCCATGTATTTGACTGATACTACGCAGTTTGCTCGGAATTGGACTCCATTAAAAGCTATTTCTTTTGGACAAAAGCATCGATCCTCATCGTTGAAATAAAGCATTGGGGCCGGTTTTGTATCTTTGATCAATGACATTTTACCAGACTGGTACTTCAAACAATCTTTGAATGGATGCTCCGCTATATTTACAGCTTGAGCAAATATTTGTCACTTTGCTAAACTGAGGCAAACATTTTTATAATTTTTGGCAGCATTCATTTGTGTTTTGATGGTTTTGTTTTTTCCTTCGAATACTCTACAATTGTATTGTTGCAACGGGCCGATGTATTTAATGCATTCTGAGTAGTGAGAAAGGTGATGCAATTTATTAGGATGGTGGTTGAATACATCAAAGAACATGTTGTGAAATTACTTAATACCGAGTTCAAGTTCCGCAATTAAGAAATCGGGAACCGTTGGTGAAAATGATATACGGGTTATGTTGATATGAAGGCTTATTATCGCCATGTACTTGCAATCATGATGCACTTTATGCCCAAGGAAAAAGGGAAAATCGCGAAGAAAAAGTAAATAACGCGAAGCCGATTGTTTCATCCTGTGTGTTTTTGGTTGGAATAACATTTGAGCAGTTATATTGGCTGACGGCTTATTTTTCCTGTCACGATATCCATAATGAATTGTTCTTAGTCGATGGTTGATAAATTCAACAGTAAATCCAAGTTGCTTATTTTCATAATATCAAGAAAGAACTAATTGTATCGTTAATGGTATGACCACAGACAAACAGACGTACCACTCGGTACAAATTTTTTTTAAAACCATGGTGCCAATCACTTTATGCGACACCTATCGGACATATATCGCAAAAGATAAACTTCCAGCAATACTAGCAACCACGCTATTTATGTGTTGTTTCTGGCAGCACGGCACACCGCGCCTGTCAACTGACTGCGAAATAAAACAAAACATTAGGAAAACAGAAAAGTATTTGTTTTTGTTTTCGATTTATGGTACTAGCCGTCAGTGAACGATCGGTAAATTTTTGTGACCGTGTCATCCAGGGATTCATCAACATTAAGTTTCGTTTGCTCCAAAAGAGAAGAACGATTCTCTGGATTCTTAAGAATCATTTTCAAAGAATTGATTGTGGGAATGTACTGGTATGTGTCTTGAATCTGAAAATAATATTCAACTTTCATGATCGCATAAAGCAAACAACAAATAAATAAAAAACTACAAGGTTCAGCCCAATGGGGTTGTACGCAAAGGTAACGTAGGACTATGTAGCAATGTGCAATCGAATTCACCTCTAGTCGCCTAATTGTTTAAAGGGTTTTCGAAATTGGTTTCGCTCAAAAATTAATTGCAGTACACTAAACAGGTAACCCTAATAAACATGTAATATACAAGAACGATATTACAGATGGTTTAACAAACAATCAATTTGCAATTAGCGATTTGACATTGATTCACTGTTGTAGAACCCCTTGGTCCGAAGTACACCTTGAAGCCAGCACCTTGCTATACATATTTGCGCCGTTGTTTCGATTTGCTGTGTTATTTTGACGGAATATTTGAGCGTGTGTTCGTGTAAGTTCATTATTAGGGGCGTATTATTAAGCTTGGGACCGATCATGGGACCGATGTGCTAGTACTGACTGAGCTAAGAAAAAAATCGTATTTGTTCGGGACCTACTGGTCTTAGAGTTAGTCTATGGTTTAATCGTACCGGTTACAGTTGGGATGATAACTTGAATTGGTGGTTAGGTGCTTCTTATGGTAATTGTTTATGCGGGCAGACATTTAGGACATTTATCCCAAGAGACTGGCTTCATCCACCACCAATTTCTTCTAGGCCTAGTGTGTACAACACTGCAAAATGTGCAAATGTCGAAAACACTATGGCTTCGACATACGGTATTTTGCCACAACTGCCCATTTCGAACAACTCTCTTTTCCAGTTATTTTGGAGGCCTTAAAAGGGGCCGTTTCGGGGTCAGGGGAACAGCTAGTGCAGCCACCACACTTTGTCATGAAGCTGAAGCTTAAAGCTAGTGCAACTCACGTATATAGTTTGCAGCCATATGCTGCGACATTTTACTTACTCTTCCTCAAAATAATTTGTTTCTTATCAAATGGTATGGACTCTATCCATCGCACTAGAACGCAAGAAACACTTTTAAACACTGATTGGAATTCGAAGATAATATTACCAACGAATTTTAACTTCACATGCCATCAAACAGAAATTACCGCATGCCATCAAACAGTGGACTGTGATTGAAAATAAGCACACATCAAACGACCCTTAGTGATTTGCAAATCTGAATCATATTATGTAACATTTATAATGTATCGAATAATAAATATGATAAACTCTCATGTTTGGTTGAATTTTGAGTTTCGTTTGTGTGAAAGCATCCCCCCTTCCAGAGGGGGTGGGGTCTCGAACCACAGTAGAAAATTTTTTTGCCTTCAAAAACTTCCACGTGCCAAATTTGGTTCCATTTGCTTAGTTAGTTCTCGAGTTATGCAAAAAATCCACTTTCATTTGTATGGGAACCCCAATCTAGAAGTAGGAGGGGTCTCGAACTACCAAATAATCATTTCTTGTCTTCAAAAACTTCCACATGTCAAATTTTATTCCATTTACTTGATTAGTTTTCGAGTTATCAGAAGCTCCTGTTCCATTTGTATGAGAGCCCACTCCCCCTTCTAGAGGTGAGAGGGGTTTAAATATACCATAGAAACATTTCTTGCCTTCAAGTACTTCCACATGTCAAATTTGGTTCCATTTACTTGATTAGTTCTTGAGTTATTAGAATTTCCTGTTTCATTTGTATGGGAGCCCCCCCCCCCCCCCCCTTTCTAAAGGTGGCAAGGGTCTCAAATTTCTATAGAAACCTTTCTTTCCTTCAAAAACTTGCACATGCCACATTTGGTTTCATTTGCTTGATTACTTCTTGAATTATGCCGAAATTTGTGTTTCATTTGTATGAGAGCCCCCCATTCCATAGCGGGGGAGGGGGGTCTTAAACCATCATAAGAAGCTTGCGCCCGGTCCCAAAAGCTCCTGCATACAAATTTTCACGCCAGTCGGTTAAGTAGTTTCTATGTCTATAAGGGTCAGTTCGATAGAAATTCATTTTCATATTTATAAGAATTTCAATAGTATTTTATTTAAAATTAATAATTTTCAATAATGGAATTGATTAGTAGAGAGATTTGCAGTCGATCGGTGCAAAAATTTTGATCAAAAATTTTGGTCTCGCCGACGACGTTGATATCATAGCACGCAACTTTGAGACGATGGCGGAAACGTACATGAGACTTAAGGCTAAAGCTAGCTGGATTGGGCTTATCATAAATGCGTTAAAGACAAAATACATGCGGGGAAGAGGCTCGCAAAAATACTATGTAAGACTTTAGATCGACGCTGATGAAATCGAGGCGTTAGACGTATTGGTGTATCTGGGCTCATTGATGACCGCCGATAATGACACCAGCAGAGACAAAGGCGCATTTTGGTTAGCAATCGTGCCTACTTTGAACTCCGAAGAACGGTAAGATCGAGCAAAGTTCGCCGAACTACAACGTTGAACATACAAGATATTAATTTGACGGCCACGAAACAAGGACATTGTTGGTGGAGGACCAACGCGACCTTGATATCTTTAAACGGAAGGTGTAACGGGACGGGATGGAGGCGAATGAACCATGAATTGCACCAGTTGCCGGGAGTACCTCCCATCGTACACATCGCAAAAATCGGTCGACTACGGTGGGCTGGGCATGTCGAGAAAGTCGGGGAGCAGGCCCGATTTAAGTTTTTCTCGATTGTGTTTATACTCCCACAAAAAAAAGATTTGAGTTTTAAATTTTAAAAACCTAAACATTTTTCGGTGCCCTCCAAATTTTCGTTCTCGCAATGTGTCCCCCTATTTTTAAAACAAAGACGTAGTCCTACGTCAAAACAAAAAAAAAACTACACAATCCTGCCTCTTTTTCGGGTTGAATTGAAGTGGACGAGAAAGATTTTTAATTTCCTCAGATAGGCCACTGAATAGATTCTTCGTTCCGAATATCGTAAAACGAACTTATCAAAAGGCGATCTCTGATTATCTTCCGAGTTGATAGGAGATGCTAATGACCTGTCAAATCAAATACTTCTTCGGAAATTTGGACACCTTCCCGGAAGCTGTTTAAAGTGTTCGAGTACGTATGTTTCGTCGTCCATTATCATACAAAAGCTCTTTAGCACGACTTTTTTCAGTCTCAGACTCAGGAAAAAGTCTTGCCAATATTCCAAGAGATAAACTAGCTGTAGAACGCTATCAGAATGTATGGAAAATCATGGTATGGGGCACCGTTTCACGAAAAGGAAAACTTCCTTTTCTTTTCATAAAACCTAACGTAAAAATCAACACTGAATATAAAATCGAGCAGGTTTTGAAGAACCATCTGCTTCCTCATGCTTCAACGCTGTATGGGAATACACCATATTGTTTCCAACAGGACTCCGCTCCAGCACACAAGGCAAAGAAGACACAAGCGTGGTGCGCGGAAAATATGCCCGATTTCATCACAAGTGAAGAACTTTTTTTGGGGTCTATATGCTTCAACATATAGGCCCTACGAAAGGGCTTACTTTAGATCGATTCAAGAAACATTTGGTTGATATTTGGGGCCAAATTCCTCAGAAAATCGTGCGTGCCAGCTGCGATGGGTTTACAAAGTGTTTGCGCAAAGTTATCAAGGAAAAGAGCGAGAGATTCAAATTGAATGAATATGGTTTATTTCTATAACATGAATTTTTCAAACGAAAAATAAACGCTATGATTTGGTTGATTTGTTTTGCTGTAATCCCATTTTGTTTTAGTGACACCTATTGTGAGACACCCTGTAATAAACTCAATATTCAGTCAACAACATCAATTCAACAACCCACCTGATGCAAGTCTTTGTTGTTGATTGTTGACGACTGACGTGCCAATCCCAACAAGATTAACTCAAAATTGAGTTACTGTACTTTAGACGAAAACGAGTCAATTTTGAAATGAATTGGAAATATTTATGTACTCAGTATGATGCCCTTTTTCATCACCCAGTACCGACTGGGTCAATCCAGAAAAGCGATCAACCAATATCTTTCGTTTCCTATCTAATTCGGTCGCAAAATATTTAATACTGTACGGGGTTCCAGTTCTTTTTTTTTGCTACTTTTCCAACGGTAACGACGCCACGATTGGCCGCTGTAGTTTGTAGGAAATGGCGTTGCTATAATATATTTACCCGTTTTCGGTATTCCCTTCTTTTGGACTTGCTTTCGTTGTGCACATTTTCCTGACTGTCCAAGAATACACTTAACTTCGTCAGTGTGGAGTATAATTAGCCGAAATATATATTGTTCCCCTGTTCGTGGAAGTTTTGCCCCGAGTTTTGCTGTTTTACGTAGTTCGTTTTCACTTCTCTTCGGGAGGATGATACCTTGTTCCGCAAAGGTTTCACCGTTATTCGCTCGCTTCATTATTGCTGTCTCCTAGCAGATTAGGTTCAATATTCATCAAGCCGGTTCGATGGCAGATGAAAAATTTCATTTGCCCGAAGAAAGTTCATCGAAATGAAGAATTACACAATCTTTGAACCAGAATAGCTGGGGGAAAGTGTAAGCCTAGAAAATGAGGGAAGTCCGTTTTTATGCGTTTGGAAGTGTTTGAACTGGCGAGGGGAAATTGTCCCCCATTTCTCGATCCGGTAGTTCCGCTGAAAGGTGGACGGTTACGAGGGGGAAAAAAGAGTTAATCCACATCTTTTGAATTTTAAAACAAAATAAAAATAAGAGCTAATGCGTGTTTATCTCACAGCGACACAGCATCTACTGCACACACGTTGGTGACATCGCCATGTGCTGTGTTGAATATGGGTGTCTAGTTGGAGCAAGCGCACCAGCGAGTTCATTATGATTATTTATTACCAAATTTTGTTTTCATTTTTTTGACTGAAAATTATTCGAAATAATCGAGTCGTAAATCTTTGGATGATGCCGAGTGGTGTGAAGGCGCTAACCAAATCCCCTATCCCTAATGACGCATTTCTTCGCTCTCTGGGGGCTAGTACGCCCAGTTTCATGAAGGTAATATCTTCGTGCTGATGTCATCGGGAGAAGTATTTTGAATAAACAATTTCCAAACATGTATCTTCCGCGGTCCATGATCGCTCGAGCCAGAAGGTACAAGGCCACGAGCCGCGCTGGAGCGGTGTGGGTTATTGAAAATCGAATCACTCCGGAAATGCCTTGCAGCATCCAATTATCTGCGATGGAGAAACATCCTCGTAAGCTCATTTTCCAAGAATCGGGTGTGGAACGGAATAGCCACGCTAAATCAGTACCTATCACCGACTGCGGAGGTCCTCGTCTCGAGGTTGCAAGTTGGCGAAGGAAAGGTGCAATTGAGTGCAATAAATTTTTCCGCCGTTTCGGTGAGTGCGGAGCGGTTCCCCCCTATCCTGATTTGGTGATTGTGATGTCAGTCAGTCAGTCAGTCAGTCAAGCAACTGGAGCTGGAACGGAACTGGAGTAGGAACATGTGCGATGACGTGGCTTATTGGTAATGTCAGTAAAAATAGATGTGATACCACTTTTCAATTTTAGGTTTGGCTTAATTTCCACAGATGTAGGATCAAAATTAGAAACCGATACCATTTCTATCACCAAAGTCCCCCTTCCGGTCCCGTTATCGAATTTACCACCTGTATTGTTGTCTCGCCTGACAGTCTTGTGTTTAAGCGTAATCTCAACTTTGATCATCACGGAATCACATATTCAAACTACTAGCTTAAAAAGTATTGTTAGCCAACTTCCTTGAACGTCAAATCTCGTTAAATCACTCAGCTTCCTTCTTCCTGATGGAACTGCAGACATCTCCGGGTGCTCATCGAAAAATCGCTTCTCATGAATGGTAAGCTTCACAACTTTATCACTGTTACTACACAGCAACACTATGGGTTGGAAGTTGACCGAGTGGAATAAAAATATTTAGTTCGAATCTAAGCATTCAGTAAAGTTTTATTCGGGTGATTTCAATTTTATTATTAAATTATCAACTAGTCAAGTGAGTCCTTCAAAATTTATATCATATAAATTTAAATTCAAATTTTAATTCAAATTTAAATTTAAATTCAAAATCAAAATTTAGCTGTAATGAATGATGCCCGCGCGCGGTCTGCGACGGTTCACTCTGAATCCGATTCGATGCAAATTGGCAAAAAACGTAGGATACAAATTAGCGATAACGACGATGTTTTTCAAGACAACGCAACTTTTGCGGATGTCGCCAAACGAAGTAATGAAAATGTCAATAAAAAAAGTTAACAAAATAGTAATAGTAAATTGAACAGTACTAAACCAAGCAATCGTAAGGCTCGTTCGGTTATTGTGATCAAACCAAAAGAGTTCAAACAAGCTTGCGATGAAACTCGTAATTTTTTGAAAACAAATTTAGATCCAAAAACACACAAGATTAGCAATTTTAGAAATGGAAAAGATGGTGCCATTATTGTTGAATGTGCCATCGGAGCAAATGTAACTAATGTGAAAAATGGTATTGAAAGCAATCTGGGTGAAAATTATTGTGCTGTTGTTCCCACGGCGGTGGCAAAGTTGAAAGTGGGGGGGATGGGCCGGTAATTTTCCTCCGGTGGTTTTATAGATTTTTTGGGAAGTCAAAATGAAGGCATCGAAATGGAAGATTTAAAAGTAGTAAGAATGGAAGAAAATCGGTGGTTTTTTTGCAGGATTTTTGTGGGGGTATTGGTGGTGTTTTGGGGTTTAAAATGTGGGGGGGGGTAAATGTATTTTTGTGGGGGTTTTGTGTCTTTTGTTTTTTTTGTTGTGTCCCGACCAGAAGGAAACAACAAGATTATTTCAAGTTTTGTTATTCAGTTACGCTGTTTTTATAACAGAGGTTGATAAAATTAAGATCGCGGATGTAGTTAAAATAACAGAAATTGTAACAAAAAATCCTCAAGAGGTAACAAAATTATAGTAAACTATGATATAGGTATAACATAAACAAAACAAACTTTGTAACAGTTTTGTTACGATATAGCAAAATCATATCAGCTATTGTAAGAATTAATCTATTTCTTTTCGCAGATTGTGCCTCCCAAGGCATAATATCTCAATATGTTATAAGTATATTATATTATTTTCCAGATGAAAAAGTCTTTAACAAATTTATATCATAATAAGTTAGTCGTAACAAGGTTTATTATAATTTTGATATTTTTATGTTATACTCTTCTGGTCGGGATGCTTCAAATGTGGAGAATTTGGACACAGGAGCATGGATTGCAAAAACTGTGCTACGTGCTCTAGGTGTAGCCAAAAACACAAGACATCGGAGTGCACGTCAACTGTATTGAAATGCGTCAATTGTTTGAAAATGCATAGAGAACGTAAAATGAACTTGGACTTCAACCATGCCGCATTTAGCTCTCACGTTTGTTGTATAAGAGAATTTTGGATCAAAAGAAAAGCAGCTTGCGTTTCAATAAATAGCAACCACGTTCCAGGAAGAATGGTAATCAATTTGATTTTTTGTATTTTAATATTGCGCGGTTGTCAACAAACTACGTAGCACTACGTCAGATTGTTGAAGAAAACCCAAGTAACAATTTCAGTTCTATTCCAGCCGTATAGCACTCCTCCCGGCTTTGTTGATGACACTACATTCAAAACTGTTATGTCCACCAACACCTCCTCTATGCATCTTTAAAGCCGAAATGTGTACAAAGTGGCCCACTCTATAGACGGTTGTGAAAACAAATTAATAAAACCTTTCTAAGACCATAAAGATTTTGAAAATGTTCTAGTGAAAGATGTTATGACCACTTGAGAACCATCATAAAACCTATTGGCCGCCATCAAAACCAGCATAGGGCTGAATGGCCACAGCTGTCAAACTTCACGGCGATATCGTGGTTGGTTTTTGTTGTTTTGCTTTGTTTCTCTTCTGATTCATTCAACAGTAAATAATGGCTAAGAAAAAAGTTCTACTGTTGCGGGAAATTATGATTGATAGCAAAATATATAAAACAAATTGAGTTTGTTTTATAGCGTATCATGCTCCAAATCATATGCGCATTTAATTTTATGGTGAATATTGGCACGATAAGAGCTGAAAATTAATGCGCCTTGGAAATTATGCGAGTTTACAACAACAAAAACAAAATTGAAAGAAATATATTCCGTAAATTAATCATGAAACTACTGAAAATTGATGGAATTCAATAAGGTTATCTAAACGAATACCGAAGTTTGTCTCAGATCTACAGTTCAATTGTATTACATTTAAAATTTGGTGTATTTATTTTTCCACATTTCAATTATTTCATATATTTCAATATGGCGATTGCAAGAAATCACAGTTTTGCCAAAAAGCCAATTTATCTTAGCAATGGCTACTTTAAAACTATCTGGTCGCTTGGTAGCTTTCCTTAATGCCAGTTAGCCGTTTAATGCATTTACTGGAGGCAAAATGGTTTTAAAATGCTTTTTCAACTGACTATAATAAGATAATATGAATGAGTCCTAAAACGGCATTTCAAAGCAGCATTTTACGAGTTAATAAAGTCAAAATAAAACCTTTGATAGGAGTAAAAGGAATTTTAGAAGTCAAGGTTTTAAGATCGTTGTAAAGAAGCTGTGTAGGTTCTTATAAACCTGACTAAAATTTGAAACCTATTGGCATCTCTTGCTACCATAATAAAGCCGAATTGATTTCAAGTGGTTTTCATAAAACTTTAATAAAACTTAATAAAGCTGGACGGTTTTGGCAATGTTACTTGGGAAACGTCCACTTTTGGTTTTACCAGCAGAAACTCACATTGTTGAAATTGAAGCCTTTGGTCAGTATTGCATTCCGGGATATAATGTTGCTGCTTGTTTATCACATTCTAGACATACTGGCGGTGTTGCTATTTACGTCAAAGAATCAGTTCAATTCAATCTTCGCCTCAACGAAGTGGTTGATGGTAACTGGTTCTTGGGCATAGCAGTTGTACGTGGCATGATGATGGGTAACTATGGTGTTTTATATCACTCTTCCAGTTCTAGTGACCAGCGTTTTATTGAAATTTTAGAGAACTGGCTTGAGGTATTTCTTGATTCGAGTAAATTGAATATATTGGCTGGTGACTTTTATATCAATTGGCATGATAGTAATAGTTCGAATCATTTGAAGCATTTAGCTATTTTTTTTTTTCAATTTAAGACAATCTGTTGATGAATATACGCGAATTTCCAGGCACAGTAGAACTTTAATTGATCATGTTTATTCTAATCTTGATTCTGTTTGCTCAGTTGTCGACACTGATTTGAAAATAACCGATCATGAGACAGTAGAGATTAACGTAATTGAGAATAACTTAAATAGTTAATAGCGAAGCTTTTGTGATATTGAAGTGCTGGAGGAAATATTCAAAACAGGCTGTTTCTAACCTTGTTGAAAGAAGCGTGGATTTTCCAATCGCGACCGATAATTTAGATGAGTCCGCAGCTGTTCTTACTAATACCATGAAAACGTGTACAAATAAGCTAGTTGAACAAAAATTTGTTTCTTTAAGGAACTCGAACAGCTGGTTTAATTTGGAACCTTTGCGTCTTAAACGCAAGAGGGACAAATGGTACATAAAATGTTGTAGATCTAATAGTGATAATCATTGGAATAAGTTCACAACCGCGCGGAATAAATATTCACAAGGCATTAAAAAAACTCGTTGTGAATATATACAGAGGAAAATTGATCAGCATCAAAACAATAGCAACGAGTTATGGAAAATTTTGAAATCTTTATTAAAACCTAGCAATTGCAAACCGCGATCCATAACTTTTGACGGCACAATAGAACAGCCTGAGCAAGCAATTGCATCTTAGTTTAATGATTATTTCGTCAATAGCGTTTCATTGATCAACCAATCAATTGAATTGCTCGATGAACCTGATGAATTAAACCAGCCAGTTAATATTAATTGCAGATTTGAAAGTTTTCACCCGATCACAATAGATGAGCTTAGAAATATTTGCTTTTCCTTAGGAAAAACGGCTGGAGTTGATAATGTTAATGCTAGAGTTATTCAAGATTGCTTTCATGTCATTGGTCACACTTTACTGGACCTTATTAATGAATGATTGCAAACTGGGCACGTGCCTGAAGTGTGGAAAGAATCGTTGGTTGTTCCGATTCAAAAGGTTGCTGGGACGATTAAAGCCGAAGAGTTTTGTCCTATCAACATGCTGCACACATTAGAGAAAATTTTAGAACTTGTTGTGAAAGGCCAGTTGTTAGAATATTTGAATAGTAATTCTTTGTTGATTTCGGAACAATCTGGCTACCGGGAAGGCCATTCTTGTGAAACCGCGTTAAATTTAGTATTAGCAAAATGGAAAGATAACTTAGAGAGTAAACAAACAATTTTTCCTGTTCTTTTGGATCTGAAACGCGCTTTTGAAACAATTTCTAGGCCCTTGTTGTTGAAAGCCATAAAGCGCTTTGGAATTTCGAGTACTGCATACAGATGGTTTGAATGCTTTTTGTCTGAAAGAACTCAACGGACTGTTTTTAATGATTCTGTTTCTAGTCCCGTGGGGAATGACCTTGGAGTGCCCCAGGGAAGTGTATTAGGGCCCCTTTTGTTTATTATGTATATTAATGACATACAACGTGTTCTACGATTTTGTGACACTAATCTGTTTGCAGATGACACGGTTCATTGAAGCTACGGATTTAAATGAAGCCGTTTCCCATTTGAACGAAGATTTGCGTTTTCTAAGTAGATGGTTGAAATGTTAGCTATTGAAATTGAATATAAGCAAAACTAAATTTATGGTATTTTCGCAGAATCGAGTTACGATTGATGATGAGGCAATTGATCGTGTTCGGGAGATTAAATATCTTGGCGTGATTATTGATGACAAGCTAAAGTTCAACGCTCACATTGAAAATGTCATCAAGAAAATTGCCAAGAAGTATGGAATTCTATGCCGATTGAAAAACGGTTTAACTACCTGCAGTAAAATACAGCTATACAAATCAATAATCTCTCCTCATTTGGACTTTTGCTCTTCCATTTTATTTTTGGCCAATCAAAAACAAATACTGAGGCTACAGCGTTTGCAGAATAAAATAATGCGCTTGATTTTAAGATGTAACAGATCCACTTCCTCGACTTTTATGTTAGACGCGTTGCAATGGTTATCAGTGAAGCAGAGAATTATATATTTGACTATGGTGTTCATTTTTAAAGTAGTTAATGGTTTGCTGCCTCGATTGTGTGATCGAATTGAAAGAGGAAGTGATATTCATAGGTATGATACTAGAAACGTGGATGAAATAAGAACACCGAATTTATTGACATGTGCTTCACAAAATTCATTATATTTTAAAGGAATGAATGTTTTCAATTCGATGCCAAAACACATAAAACGTGCGCCAACACCTTTCAAAATTTAAAAGACTATGTATTCCACACGTTAAAACTGTATGTTAAACAGTAAGCATTTTTTTGATCATTTATGAAGATTGTAACTGATGATGTTTTACTGTTATAAAAAGGATTACTTTGTATGGACTATTTATTGTACGGTTATGTTCCTTTTTTTTTGTTTTTTTTTTTTTTTTAAATGAAGATTGTATTATGACGAAGTTCTGTACAAACGGATTACAATGAGTGGGATATTTTCTTTTTTCATACTTTTTTTCTCACTTTTATCAACACTACAAACTATTTTGTTCGTCACGGTGATGATGATGGAAATTTGTTTCTTGTTGTTGAAGTTAAAAAAAATAAAAAAATAAAATTAAGAAAGTTGTCTACAAAAGTTTTAGCCTTGCGCGCGGTATACAGGTATAAAGGACTTCTTTTAGAATTTATAAAAATAAAAAAATAATAAAAAAAATTGGTCATTGATGCTTGTAGTGGGTTGTCTGGCTGATTGTCGGGGAATTCCTTGCCAATTCTGTTGTGGTTGAAAGTAAAAGTTTTACTAGGGCCGGTCCAGGATTTTTTCGGTTTGGGAACTTTCTCGATTTCCCTGATTGGGGATATCCTTGGTCAGCCCAAAACTAAGCTGGCGGTTCCATTAGCGTTGGAACCGCATAGGCTCTGTACCCAAGTAACATTGCTAACACCATCCAGCTTTATTAAGTTTTATCAATGTTTTATGAAAGCCACTTGAAATCAATTTGGTTTTATTATGGCACCAAGAGGTGCCAATAGGTTTCATATTATAGTCAGCTTTATGAGAACCTACACAGCTTCTTTACAACGATCTTAAAACCTTGTTTCTCAAATTCCTTTTACTCCTATCAAAGGTTTTATTTCGACTTTATGAACTCGTAATGTGCTGTATTGATATGCCGTTTTAGGACTTATTGATATTATCTTATTATGGTCAGTTGAAAAAGCATTTTAAAACCATTTTGCCTACAGTAAATGCATTAAACGGCAAATTGGCATTTAACGAAGTCACCGTAGAACCAAATAGTTTTACAATAGTCATTGCGAAGAAAAATTGGCTTTATGGAAAATCTGTGGTTTTTTTTCCAATCGCCATATTGAAATATAAGAAATAATTGAAATGTGGAAAAATAAATGCATCAAATTTTCAATGGTATGCAAACAAACTGCAGATCGGAGACTAATTTCGGCATTCTTTTAGATAATCTCATCCAATTCCAAGCACTTTTTAGGAGATTCATGATTAATTTATCGAATATATTTGTTTTAATTTGATTTATTTTGTTGTAAATTCGCATAATTTCCGAGGCGCATTAATTTTCGGCTCTTATCGTGCCAATATTCACCATACAAATAGATACGCATGTAATTCTGAGCATAAAACGCCATAGAAAATACAATTTGTTTTGGATATTTTGCTATCAAACAAAATTTCCCGCAATTCAAGACCTTGTTTTTACTGCTATACGAATCAGAAGAG
>JAHHFK020001589.1:0-27963 GCA_024533555.2 Aedes koreicus
GGAATAGATGGCCATTTCGAATAGGGTTGTATTGGTGAGGAGTGTTTTTCTTATTTCAGTTGAGTTTTTAATTTACTTGGTAAGAAGTATTGTAATGAAAGCTCCCTTTGCTCAGCCGGTAAAGGTGCAGCTATTTACACCGGAGCATCGTAGTTGAATTCGATTTTTCGTGGAATAAAATATCTCAATCCCTGGACATACGGAATAATTGTACTTACCGAACAAGAAAAAACAGAACCCGGCATCGGAAGCTCTTAGTTATTATTGTGATAAGCAATTATTGTGATAAGCAATTCCTCAGGACTAGCTCGTGCATTAAATCACTCTATTCGATATACCTTGTGATCAAAAAGTTCCGGTAATTTTCAATTTAAAAAGGCCGCCTTTTTTTTTTCGGTAAAATTTTTTTGGGTGAAAGGGGACAACACTTGTTCTGTTTTTTTGTAAAGGTGGGGGAGAAAATTATCTTTTTTTTTTTTTTCAACAGCTGTTTTTGTTAGTCGAAAAATAGACGCTCGGCGATTTTTACCATGGATAAAAAATTGGAACAACGCGTTTGTGTGAAATTTTGTGTTGCAAACGGATTTTCTGCAGCGGAAACGCTCAGAATGTTGCAAAAAGCCTTTGGTGAGGACTCTATGTCACAAAATCGTACATTTGTTTGGCACAAAGACTTTAAAGAAGGCCGTGAAAGCGTGAGTGACATGCCGCGTTCTGGACGACCATCGACCTCAACTACCGATGAAAACATCGCTTCCGTGAAGAATTTAGTTATGGAAAGCCGCTCAATTAGCATTCGGGAGATAGCTGCACTCCTTGATATCTCATTTGGATCGACCGAACACATTTTGACGGAAATTCTGGGCATGAAACGCATTGAAGCACGACTTGTTCAAAAAGAGCTGAATTTTTTGCAAAAACAGCATCGAGTTGAGGTCGCTAAACAGATGATTGCGAACGCAGATAGCGATCCCACATTCATGGAACGCATCATAACTGGTGATGAAACGTGGGTATATGAATTTGATATGCTCACAAGTCAACAATCGTCCGAATGGCGCGCCGAAGATGAGCCGAAACCAAAAAAATCACGACAAAGTCGCTCCAAAATTAAAGTTTTACTGACCGTTTTCTTTGATTTTCGCGGTGTCGTCCATTCTGAATTCCTTCCAGAAGGTCGAACGGTTAACAAAGAGTATTATTTACAAGTTATGAGACGTTTGCGTGAGGCAATTCGAAAGAAGAGGCCAGAATTGTGGCGCAATAATTCGTGGATTTTACACCACGATAACGCTCCATCACACACCGCGCTCACTATTTGTGAATTTTTGGCCAAGAACTCCACCAATACCATCAAACAAGCACCATATTCACCAGACCTTGCCCCGTGCGACTTCTTTCTCTTCCCAAAACTGAAAATTCCGCTCAGAGGTAGGCGTTTTGAATCGATTGATGCGATAAAAAAAAAATGGGGGGAAGAAATGAAATCCATACTTAGGGTTAAAAAATATGGAGGGGTGTGTGGAAAGCGCGCGGGTATTGTGTGTTGCGTTGAGTGGAGGTTATTTGAAGGAAATAATAAAAAAATTAATAAAAAATTGAAATAAATTCGTTTTTTTTCATATTTCGGGATTGGTAGATCTAAAATTAAAAAAAAAGCTAGATCAGACGTTTCAATTTAAGCAGGCCCATCTTTGCCGCCTCTCCCCATACGGCTTTCGGATGACCCATCATCCTTGAAAGAGCTATCGGTGGAAGAGAGAAAAAAAAACCGCAAAGAAAGTGGATTGATGCGATTTCGGGATTTCTCCCTCCGCTCCGCCCGGTTCGTTTTCGCCATCAAAACCAGGGGTTCGGATTTATGCCTGTAACGTTTCACTTTAATAAGCCTATTTTATCTCGTCCAGTCATCGTCTTTGGGAACATCGGGAGTGAAAAAAGGGTCTTCCTTGCCCGCATGTTTCCGGCGTTGCACCGACAAGCGTCCCAGGCACCATTTAAGCGTGTGATACATTTTTTTTTCTACCCCGTTCGGCAGCAGTAACGTTATCAACACTAAATTTATCGACTCATAAAACATCCGAAAATAAAAAAAAAATAACCGGAAAATGTCGATTCGCAAGTTGCACAGGGAAAAGTGTAAACGGATCCATTTCCCGCCCGGCAGCATCGGGCAAAGTACCTACAAGGAAGAGACTGGTTTCCAGTGAAATTGGACCCTCATTTCTGTTGGTTCGATTCTTTTGTGTGCCGTGGAGTATAGTTGTCAGTCGGGGTGATTTTGAGATATTTTTTTTTCTTCTCTCCGATTGACACAAATAAAAATGTGCACTGTCATCGGGAGTTTTCCTTTGAACAACGAGCACAGTGGAGTTTGTATGAAAAAAAAAACATTTAAAAGGTAGCTTTGAACATTGTAGCAAATTTATAAGAATATGTTTTTGATGTTCGAAAGTTTACCATATATTGCTAAGTACCTATTTCGCGTTTCTGTTAAGTGTAACGAAACTTGTATAGAAATAAAAAGATGATATCTACGATGAAACTGCAAACTGTCAATTCGTTTTTTTTTTGACGTAGACTACGTCTTACGGCGTTTTGAATTTTTATGAGAATAGGAATATTGAATTAAATAAGTGTGAAAAGGGGGAAAAGATTAGTTGGGAAACAAAGATGATAAGCGAAAATTTTTAAAAGAAGGGAGGTTCGGTGAACAAGGGGGAGAGAGAGGGGAGTGTTGGTTTGAGAGGGAAGTGGGGGGTTGCTGTTTGTCAGTTAGGCCCTAATGAAAAAGTTTTGTCGAAGTATCAAGATACTGATAATGAATTCCGGGAATTAAGAAACAACGACATTGATTATTTGAAGCATGAAAATGATGCCACGTTGCCATAAATTTGGTTACTTTCAATCAGGAAAAATCAGGAAAACTTTAAATATATCAGCATATAAAAACCAAAGAACGGTGAATATTTGTTATTGTTATTAGGGTTAAGTTATATTTATAAAGTTTAAATATAGAACAGGTGAACAAATAAATATATATTGTATTTTAAATTCAGTTAAAGTCTTGGTTTGAGTTTAATATGTGTACACATAAATGATAAAATCTGATTTCAAAATAACATTAAGAATGCTTTAAACAGTTTTTAAAATTTATTGAAGACACATTTTTTTAAATATTATCTTTTTTTCAGCTTGGAAAACTTTGCGTTATTTCTCCACAAAAATGGCCGTGGGTTGAATGTGGTACATGTTTAATACCACAACAGATTAAAAGATCGAAACGTCATTTAGCTCAAGCGTTATATAATAAATAAAATATCCATCGTGGTTCCATGAATAACTAAAAACCATTCATTGACAATTCCCCACATTATTCCCCCCCCCCAAAAATATCCCGGCAAAAAAAAAACAACAATATAATAATAAAAATATAATATAAAATAAAAATATTATATATTGCATATAATTTATTTTTTTTTTATTATATATTAAAAAAAAATTTGTTTTTTGTTTATATCTATTTTTCTTTTTATCCACCCGCTCTTTATTTTTTTCAATAATAAATAAAAAAATTAATTAATAATTAATTAACTGTGGTTGGGGGAGAAATATTTTTTTTTTTTTTAGATTCATAACAACACCTTTTTTTTTTTTTTATTTCTATTATTTAAAGGGCGATACGGTCAAAATTTGGTCAATATCAACTTGACGTATTTCTTTCAATTTTGCATTTAAAAAACCTGAACACCCCTCATTTTTGAAGGTGTGTGTGTGTAGAATGTTGCTCCTATTTTGATTTTGGAATTCACTCTTCAGTTGTCAAAATGCCGTCCAAGCAAGAAGAGCAGCGTATCAAAATTTTGCTCGCGCATCGCGAAAATCCGAGCTACTCGCACGCAAAGTTGGCAAAATCGCTAAAAAGTTGCCAAATCAACCGTTACAAATGTAATTAAAGTGTTTGGGGAACGTTTGTCGACAGCCAGGAAGTCTGGATCGGGGGGAAATCGAAAACCGGAAGCCGCTGAGACGACAAAGAGAGTTGCCGGTAGTTTCAAGCGAAACCCTAACCTATCTCTCCGAGATGCCGCAAATAAGCTGGGTGTATCGTCTACAACCGTGCATCGAGCCAAAAAACGAGCCGGACTATCGACTTACAAGAAGGTAGTGACTCCAAATCGCGATGATAAACAAAATACGACGGCCAAAGCGCGATCCCGGAGGCTGTACACGACGATGCTGACGAAGTTTGACTGCGTGGTAATGGACGACGAAACCTACGTCAAAGCCGACTACAAGCAGCTTCCGGGACAGGAGTTTTATACGGCAAAAGGAAGGGGAAAGGTAGCAGATATTTTCAAGCACACGAAACTGTCAAAGTTCGCAAAGAAATATCTGGTTTGGCAAGCCATCTGTACCTGTGGCTTGAAAAGCAGCATTTTCATAGCTTCCGGGACTGTCAACCAAGAAATTTACGTGAAAGAGTGTTTGAATAAACGTCTGCTGCCTTTCCTGAAGAAACACGGTTGTTCCGTACTGTTTTGGCCGGATTTGGCATCTTGCCATTACGGTAAAAAGGCCATGGAGTGGTACGCCGCCAACAACGTGCAGGTGGTTCCCAAGGACAAGAACCCTCCCAACACGCCAGAGCTCCGCCCAATTGAGAAATACTGGGCTATTGTCAAGCGGAACCTAAAGAAGACCAAAAAAACTGCTAAGGACGAGCAGCAGTTCAAGGCAAACTGGCTTTCTGCGGCGAAGAAGGTGGACAAGGTGGCTGTACAAACGTCAAAAGTGTGCCACAGAGTGCTACAAAGTGCCACACATGTTCCGTTATGGTGTAAGATTTTCCACTACGGCTTACCTGGCACACTGTTCTAAACGACTCACCCCTTGGGATCTAAGCATTTCTCTTGCTGCTACACCGATACATTTCCAACTTCTTACGAAAATGTTTCTCGAAATTAAACAATTCCGAAATCCGTGAGGTGTTTTAGGTAATCATCTTCACAAATATTTGCATGGAGAACTATAAGCGAGACTTCAGCTGATTGCACATATTCGGGAATTCTGGAGCTTCTGACTGAAAAAAAAAAAACGGTTCGCTTTGTTAATAAAGGGCAATACGTAGCTCAAGAAGAGGATAAGTGACTGCGTCATCGGGTCATTAAGATGACAGAGAATGCCCTGTGTGGTTTGATTGTTGTCGCAGTTGGATTGGAACGAGAAAAACACACGAGCTCTGAAATCCGTTCCAAATTCCATTCGGCAACTGAAGACAACGATAGCCATCTGGCGGCAGATGGAAACAGAACTTTCAAAGTTGAAGCCATTGAAAATTCCTAAAAACTTTGTATCATCTGGAATTTCTTGGATCGTTTGGGGTTACAGGACAAGTAACTGTAGGTATCTCGTATCAACTGTTCCAGGTACAACGGCAGCTTTTCAAATGCGTAGCTTGCACAAAAAGCCAGAGTGGCTAGTACATTTGATAATTATCAAATGAGGATAGTCACGTTTCAGCAGCTTCTTGACGGATCGATCAGAACCCATCATTACCGATGCCCCATCTGATCCAAAGCCCACAAACCTTTTTTTTGTAATCGGTGCCATCGATCTTGCACTGTTTAACAATTTCGCTAAATATATATATAAGTTTTCACACTACAGGGTGCGGCAGAAAATAATGCGAAAATTTGTTCTATTTCTTTCAAATCCCATTTTCAACTAATTCAAGCAATAATATCAACATTTTCGAATGCAGTTATCTTTATAAAGTCCTTTTAAACAAATTTATTCAATGTGTCCTCCATTTTTATTAATAACATCCTCGAGCCGACGCCGGAAACCAGAGCATGCCTTTCGGACGTAGTCCTCCGACATTGACTGCCATGTGCGTGTTATGGTTGACTTCAGGGTTTTCACACTAGGGTGTGATGTTTTGCAGGCTCGTGCTTCAACATATGCCCAAATCGAATAATCCAACGGATTAAGATCTGGACTGCTAGGGGGCCACAAATCCTTCGGCCAAAACTTCATGTTATCGTTCAACCATTGTTGGGTTCGATTGGACGTGTGACACGGCGCTCCATCCTGCTGTAGGACAACGTTTTGGTCCTCGGAGAAGTTGGCCTTCACCCAGGGAAGCACTTGGTCCTTTAAAATACCGATATACACTTCGGTATTGATTTTAACTCCAGCATCAATGAAAACAGGCGGCATTTTCAAACCGTTGGACGCCACCAAGCCAAACATCATGACACCAGCCGAATGTTTGGTTTGAAATTTGAATTTCACTTTTTCCGGAACGTTCTCCATTTTCTGCGGTGAAATGAACCGGTTCGTGCGGCTGTTGGCCACAGCATCGATGCTGAAAATCTTTTCGTCGGAGAACAGGATTATCATTTTTTCCTTCTTCAACAAGGAAAGCAATCTCTTGGAACGAGTCACTCGTAGTTCCTTGACCCGGTCCGTAATCAAGTGGCGTTTCACTCTGGCTCTGGAAGATGCATGCAGGTCTTCTTTGACGATTCTCCGCATGGATTTCTCCGAAATATTGGCTTCCTTTGCAAGTTTTCTTATGGAACGCACCAGGTTGCGAGCAATTTTTGCAAGGACCGATTTAATCACGTTTGACGTGCGTGCAAAGCGCGGACGTCCGCTTCCCGGTTTCAGCTGCTTAGGACCATCCTGCAGGGACTTTTTTATGTGATAAACTGTTGCCAAATGGCACCCTACCACCTTGGCAATCTCTTTCGGCTTCTTCTGGGCGAGCAACAAACTGGTGATCACTTCTTTCGCGAACATTTTGACGAATTTGCAATAAAACAAATAGAATGTTTGGATGCAGCACTCGAAAGTTAACATAAACAAATCACTTTCGATAGAAATTGGTCACTAGCTTCACGAATTAACCCAATACTCAAGTTTGAACATTTTCGCATTATTTTCTGCCGCAGCCTGTACAGGATTATAATAGAGATAACAAAAATTTACGTTTGAAATAACAATGCTTGGAATAGCAAACATAACTATCGTAAACATAATTCTAATTTCCTAAAATGCCTCTGCGTGAATGTATGAAAATACTTCTAAATTGGAAGAATCGAGTTTTTGCCCAACAAACAATTGCACCTTTAACTAACGTTTTAAATACAGTTTATTTCAGCATCAAGTTGAATAATACTTGAATTACTTGTAGTCAAAACTCCAGTTCATCTTCTGTTCACACAATTTTGGAGAAATTATTAAGCTATTCACCAGTCAGGTAACAGCTGTTTATGATTTGTTGATACATGTTTGTTCGACCACACGACCATTTGTATAATATGATATTAATCATTTAATAAGCTCTTAAGTTACGTTAGTATGGCCGTATGACTGATTCATACTAATTGAGATATATTTTTAACATGGTTGAAGCTCTTAACCAACTGATTGAAAAGCATTAACAAAAACTTTATTTATTTTCAATGGAAGGTTCTAAAAATAGAGTCAGCTGCTGAACTATGTTTCGAAATAGTTGATTAGTTGTTTTAACAATTATCAATAAAGTTATTTTACAGCTTGGCATAAGCTTTGCAAAAAAATATGTTTTCACCGGTGAGTTTTTATTTATTGCATTTCTTTAACATTAAGTACCCTTTTATCTTGCTATTATTTCTCTAGGTCGTCGCTAAATTTTGATGAAAATTTATTTCTTGCCGGGATTTGAACGCGTTACCTTCAATTGATGGACCTCATCCATATCGATTGTACCACTCAAGCTTATGAAATGAGGGATAGCATTCCAATATCATGTTTAACACTAAGGTCTATACATGAATGGTACTTAGATAAGATAAATCTAGTCAAACATTTGAATAGACTCTATGATGTTAACATATACGCTTTTTGTAGATTTTGCACACCTTATTTTTTCCTAACTATGCATGCATCATGTGAAAGTTTATCCTTAGCCATTATCTTACAACCTGTGATAACATGAAATTTTAAAGCATGTCATTTAACTTTGCTTGAAAATTTCAGCAGCTTTGGTGGCATGATACGTTTTCAAATATTAAGCTAACAATGTCAAATGCTTTGTCTTAGAGTGGCATTTTAACGCCTTGAACCAATGCTTTTTTGGCTAATTTTAAGTCGCTTTAACACCAAGACGTACTTGCTGCACAAGTGCTGCATTGACGCTGTTAAATTGGTGTGACAACGGTGCCAGGGAACAATTCTACATGTTTTATTTTTTTTCTGTCGTCAATAACCGCAACAAAAGGTTTGTTTCCGAGTAAAAAATATAACAAGTGAGAATACGGGATTTTTGCAACAAAGTATGTTGATTCGCTTGTGAAGAATAACTTTGTGATATCTTCAATCAATATGAGTAAAGGTAAGATGACATACATTGATTTTTTTTTTTTTGATAAAACATTCCAAAAATTTCCGTTTTCAGCTCACTTCTTTGTCATTGTCCAAACTCAAGAAGGAGGAGACCCTGTGTTGTCCATTGTTCCCAATCAGTGGGTTCTAGGCGATATCTTGATGTGGCCAAATAAGAACGCTGCCTCGCTTTCAAAAGACGCTTCATCTAAACCAACTGCATCGTGGACCAAGATTCCTTGTGTTGTGAAAAGGAAGTACATTCCTACCTATAAGGATGCAGAAAAGGAAGCCGCGGATCTTTCTGGATTGTCGACTGATACATCGGAATATGCACAGAGGAAGAAACAAAGAAAAAACCCGACAAATGAACCAGCCAAAGGATACGATTTTAATCATATGCTCACTAATCAAGGTATGTTTTCCTCCATAACTTACTTGTGAATCGTTACTACTAAATTTTCATTTTGCAGCAGGTCCATCCGTTGCAATTCAGTCGCAACTAATCGAAAACCAAGGGGTCAACAAAATTAACCGGATTATTCAAACCCCTACAATATTATCTCAGACAGTGATCGCAAAGCCCGTGCTGAGGCCAACACAACAGTCGTCTGATCGGAATCCTGCTCAGCTGAAACCCATGAAAATTTTCAACACAGTTGTACCATCGACATCGACTACTCCCGACGCTCCGTTAATTGCAGTAACTCAAACTAACAAGAATATTCTGAACCAAGTTCCGAATGTTCAACTCGTCGACCAGTCTCAAGTATCGCTGCTCAGTGATGCGGATATTATAGCATTGCTACAAAATTCACAAGAAATGGGACTGGATAGTCAGACTGCACTAAATCAATCACAAGGAGAAAACGTCTATCATAAGGAATTCGTAACTAACGTTGGCCAGGTAATATTTATACTAAGATAAACTCTGTGACTGTTTCCTTTCTAATGAAACAGATTTTCGTCTCAAAATTCAGAATAACGATAACATTTTGCCAATCAATCACCTTACATTTCTTGACATTTTACTTTTAGCCATCGACCGACAGTCAGGAAAATAGAATCATTCATGCCATTTCTAGAAAAATAGAGCAAGAGAGAAATCTTATCGTTGCGGCTGTGACTAGCAGAATAGAAGCATCGTTAATTAAAACTGTTGCTGCGATGAAAAGCGATTTTGACATAAAGATGGAAGCCGTCCTGCGTGTTCGAGATCAACACGGTTACTTAACTGAGCAAAGCTTTGAATTTTCGCCAGCAGCTACAATTGAACAAATCAAACAAGTCGAAAATGATTTGGCTGACAAATCCTATCAAGACATATTTGTTAGTATACTATTTTTTCAAACAGTTTACCCAGAAGGGACTGATTTGCAAAAAAGATTTGTACACATATTCTTAAAATTTTAAAATTTACCTCTCCTTTCAAATCTACCACAATTTGTGAACGATACCTTAAGTTATTTGCCTTCCTCAATATTATAATACCTAAATTACAGATCAATCACATGCGAAAAATCATTGGACCGAACGGGGATACCTGTAATGGGCAGAATATGTGCTATGTCCTGGTTGATTGCTTTTTCAACCGCAACGTTATGCTGGAGTGTTCATGGAGCGGAGGAAGCAAATCTGACATGCCCAAATATGCTATTAAGGATTGTAAGAACATTTTAGACGTGTTCTTTAGAATCATTCATGGTGTGAACCCATCATTTTCAAAACAACTGCTTGAACATTTCTTCAAGCAGGTACTCAGGAATTCTGTCAAGCGCAGTCAAGCGAAAGGATTGCGTCAATCTACCGTTCATCGACGGGCTAAGAAGAATAGAAAACATACTGTTCATGGTAAGAAAAAATACTGTCTAAACCGTAGTTTTTACAAATATACTCATAATCCTAATCTATTTCAGAAGGAAATGATGCTGATGAGGTCCTGTCGGAGAATTTCAAGGTTGAAGCGTTAGATCTGAACACGCCTTTTGACGAGGATGAAGCCGATGAAGAATATGACTTCGACAAAGAAAACTACGAGGAGGATGCTGATGATTGCGAATGATTTTCACCAACTGAAGTGTTATTAAGGTTTTATTGTGGCATGAGTTCACGATTTCATAATGGTTTTTGCTCGGGTTTTTGCAACCGATTCATATATTTACACATACTTTCTTATATTTTGTACTACACATTCCATATAATGAATGCTTTTGAAAGTGAAAGTTAGTTTCAAAATCAAACTATGTTTATTTAATTGATTTAGACTTGGATTTATACAACTTTATATATTTTTCATTTTTATGCTGTTGAACTGTCATTTGAATAGTAATAAAAATAAAAACACCAGAGATAAGAAAGTAAAAAAGCATTGTATTTACTGAACTATACTGAGAGTGTGCAATAACGGTAGAAATACAACATTTTTAGTTTGGTGAGGAATGGCTACAAATTTACAAAGAACATCATTTCTAGTATAAACTTTTATAGTATGCATACACAAATCTGATAAAAATATGTACAAAAGTGAAGATTTAATCGGAATCTCAAAAAAATTTGTGTATTTTTTAACTGGATAGCCATGTATAATTATGTCGTTATTGGAATCAACACAGGCATCTGTCATTTGTACAATTTCCAACTTCCTTGTTAAAAACCATGCATTTTTATTAGTATTGCTTAAAAATAATCCCTCTCGAATTTCACATTCAATGAACTTATTTCTTCTGACGAGTTTTGGTGTAAATGTGTGCAAGAATGGATTGTTATGTTTGTGAACAGTTTTTTGTTCAAGCATACGGTTAACCACTTGTTCCAAACAGTTATTTCCTTGACGAACAATTTTTTTAATCTGAAATAAATAGCTTTCAAATGGATATGCTGATATAGTGTTTAATGAACCAAACCGATTTACATCGTTCACAATATGTTCTAAATTATGAATATTGCTCGTAATATATTGCTCTCCATAAATTGCTTTAAACTCCTCAATAAACTTTTCAAAAAGGGCCTGTGCTACTGGTCGCATGTGTGCATAGTGGTCAGATGAACAAATTGTTACAGCTGTAAACAGCAGTAAAAAATGATTGTACAATGTTTCGATCAAAATATCTTTCAGTACTACGATTCCAACATACAGCAATAACGAACGCCATTCAGTTCCTTTCCAGAATGCGAGACATTCCATCCCACGCATTTTTCGATGAATTTCTTTGGGCAAACGCACACTGACTAAGGCAGCTGACAGTTGTTGTATTTGGTGAGCACTTAGTTTTCCCGTGAATCCTAAACTGCCATCCCTCCATCCAGTCAAAAGACGTTTCATCACTCCCAGTTCTAGTAGATGAAGTGAATCGGCTATTATGAAATCCTGTATAATGTCCATGTCAGGTATTCTAAGTAAAGGTGTATCTTGGCCAGAGTGATGATTTCCATATGCTTTTTTGCGGAATTGGTCATCAGTTCGCAAAGGACAACGTAGAGACGGGAACACAACCGTTCGAGAAATGTGAGAATATTCTCCATTTATGGTACATTTTAAGCAACCGTCCTTTCCGTTGAAATTTACAACGCCTAGAAATACGGAAAAAAAAAGTTTTATTGTATTGTGACTGATAAGAGATTCGATCTTATGGAGTGATAATTCGCAAAAATGAATTAATTTCAAAACCACCTACCAACGCGGTTTTATCTCCTCTATATATCCACTACACTTTAGAAGATGATAGAATAATTACATTAAGGACGTTCTTAAAAGGTTTGATTGAATAATTATCAATGTGGTCATCCTCATTTTCATTTACCCTAATTTTTCAGTTAACATCACGTTTACTTTTACATAATGAAATAAAAAGGTTATCAATTGAAGGATGTATTATCTAATTATTGGTAGCTTATGCATTGTCCTGACTACTGAGTTGCAAAATGAAACAAGCGTGTTATAATAAATATCAACAAGAAAACGCTATCAAAATAGCTTTGTCGCGTGTTGAAATTCTGTAATGTGAACCTCGGCCGGAACGTAAATTGAACGTAGCGTAGTAGCGGAATATAATTTTATATGAAAAATTATTGTTTTGAAAATAATGGAATAGTTCAGGCAATTTACCTTTGACAAACGCCCGAGCAGGTGAATCGCATATGAAACACCTTAGTTTGAGTGTAACAATTTGATGATTCAGTAAAAAACCTTCCTCCATGATAGGAATTATTTCATCTACGAAAGGTGTCAGGAACTCCTTAACATCGCCAGGTTTGCCTTTTCCAAAGAAAATTCCTACAGGTAATGCTTGCAGTTTAGGAAACTCGTATACATTGCACAAAATAGGCCAAAGTTGGAATTTTGAACTTTTGTATATTGGCAAACCATCGATATTAATATTAATACTTATGTTAATATTGTCGGATAGGTTTCCGAACCACTTGATTAAACATCTTTTAATACCGTGATGCCAATATTTTCCACCAGCAATTGTGCTACACGATTTCCCTGTATTTTGGGGAGTGTCCAGCAGGGTTCTAGGATCCAACGGCAAGGTTTTATCGCAATATTGAACTTTAATTAGTTGCAGCAAATCTTTCAACGCAGTATGGGTTATATTATGGTTAAGTGCCCAAGTACGCAATTCTTCCTCAGCTTCACTCCTTTCATCAAAAGTAGTAAAATTAGGCCGCAATACATTAGCTGGCTCACTCGTTAATGACGCACGGTTTCCAAGATCTCTGAGCATGTTCGGCGTTAGACCACAATCGCTATTCATAGTGCTCGTACTAATGGAAAATGGATTAACATCATCAGCGTCACCTGTTACGAATTAAATGTTAATAAATTAGTCAAATCAGTTATTTAAAAAAAACTGGTTTACAATAATTTCTTCTTACTCGGTTCTGCATAATGCTGCGCTTGCTCCGGCAAGTGCTTCACCACTGCATTTTTCAAGCAATTTTTGGTATGCTCTTCTCCATGAGTTTTACAAAACATATGCTTTAAAGCATTTTCATACCTTTCGCGTGTTTTTTTTAATCGACGATGGTAAGATCCACTTTTCTTAAACTTTTTGTATATTTGATACATTTTTTTAAGTGTTGCAAAAATAATTCTAAAAAAATGTAACTTTTGGAGCTGAAATCACCGGCGAAAAACCTTCCTTTTTTAAAAATTGACGTATTTAAGTAGCGTAAATAAACGTATTTGAGATATATAATCCGAGACAAATAAGAACTGTGCATTAATAGCTTTACTCATGACAAATATGATATGTATTAAACTCATCGTTCAAATTAATTTTTTGTTGGATTCAGGCTCCATACAGCACTTAAAAAATATGTTATCAACCTAACACCGTTCAATACAATAGTGATATGGAGATTGATATAAATGCTATGTAATTATTGGGGAAAGAGTGTATAGGGGATAATCTGTGGGGGGGTAAGGTTCAAATATTCATTTTAAAGTTGCATAGTGCTTCACATAATTTCGGAAAAGATTCGTATTCAGCTTTTTAAGCAGCACCTCATGTAATGTTGAAAAATAAAATTATGCAAGGTTTATTCGGCTTATCGTTAAGCTAATCCAACTGTATTGAATATTTAAGTTTTTTAAGTGGTTATACTTGATCTAGTTCAGCTTTTATCCAAGTTAAAGTGCAAACGCTGAACATGAGCTACATAAAAATTTTAAACGACTGCTAATCAGTTTTTCACTGTTCATCTTGATATCAATGGAATAAACAATCTAGAAAACGTATATTAATCTACTAAAAAGTATTTCAATAAGAAAAGGGGTCAAAGAGGAATTGAAGCTAAAATGAAGATGGATGTAATGCTTATTCAACACATTATTCAGTATTCATTGATATTCAGCATCCAATACAATTGTTCGACAACTATTCAACTGGCTAGTTTAATTGCAGTTTTCAATTGTTTGTTGGGTCATGAGCAGTGTTAAGAGAAATGTACGAGCATTCAGCTTGGGGGAGGAAATTCAATAAATAAATTATGCCAAAACATAATATATAGTTATGAAATCCCTGAAAATTGGAGAAGTATCCGATTTAAAATGAATTTTTTGGTGATAATTTTTGTGTGTCTCATTTTTTCCGAGTCCAGTCTTTAAAAAAACTGCTGATGAAATGGCAGAAGGAACTCCTGAAAAAATCCCCGGAGGAATACGTACAGCAATGCCAGAAAGCTTATCTCCAGGAATACCCGAGAACTTTTCATTAATTTTTTGGGAAATTCAATCAAAATTTCTAGAAAAATTATCTCCAAAAATTTATGGAGAAATCATTTGGAGGCACACACTTCAACTGACTGTCATCTGTCGCTGTAGTTTCAGAGTCAATTATTTCCTTGATGGGCCTTAAACAGCACACTGAAGGAGAAGTGGAAAAAAATAGATTCAAAAATGTACTCATTTCTTGTCCATCTGAGGTTTTCAAATGGACAAGCAATTGCCAAAAATATTAAAAATCTTGATTTTTGTCAAAAATCTGTAATCTTTACATACAGATATCTGTATGAAAAACATGATAAAAATCTGTGTCAATCTAGATACTACTGTGTTCAAAAATAAGGTGACTTTTGTTATATTTCAAAAAATCTTTATTTAATCATCAAAATATATTTCGTCCCCTTCAAAGTAGTCCCTCTCTGATGCAATGCACTTATGCCAGCGTTTTTTCCAATCCGCGAAGCAGGCCATATAGTCGGCTTCCGGGATGCCCCTCAATGCGCGCAGCGATTCTCGTTGAATCTCTTCAATCGATACAAAACGGTGTCCTCGAAGTGGTCTTTTGAGTTTTGGGAATAGTCAGAAGTCACACGGAGCCAAATCAGGTGAATACGGTGGTTGTGGAGCGATATTAGTCGATTTTTTGGCAAAAAACTCACGAAGAACGAGTGCTGTGGGATGGGGCGGCGTATTGTGGTGCAAATCCAAGAGTTGTCTGCCCATAATTCCAGCCTCTTTCTGCGAATAGCTTCACGCAAACGATGCATAACACTTAAATAATATTCTTTGTTGACAGTTTGGCCGGTCGGAAGGAATTCATGATGCACTACACCACGATGATCGAAGAAAACAGTAGTCCGCATCGAGCTCTCGTGCCGTGCGGTTCTATTTTCTTTTGCTGAAGAAAGTATTTTTGCTACCTAAAGCTATAACAAAATCAAACAGCACTTTTCAGTGCTTAACATTACCTGCACAATTTTTATTTTTTACCCTTATTCCTTTTCGATCCTTGTCTGGACCCTACGCGAGGTAATCCGACTTGGATATCGATTTGGAAAATTCCTCTTTGACCCTTCGGATTCTTGTAGAATCTGCTTGGAAGTTGATTAGGAGAAAACGTATAAATTCTAATCATTTTGGAGAAAATGGCGCCTAAACGCAAAAGAAAGGGACAATCTCTGGATTCCCCTTCTAACAATATTGATCAATCAATTCGATGCATGCAATCAATTCGATATTCTCACTGGTGATGAGAATGATCCATCTGTCAGGCAGAAATCTTCGAAGCATTCCCGAATTAATGCAGGGAAAGAAAAGGTTCCACCTATTGTGGTAACAACATCTGATTTTCATGGGCTCCGTAAGGAACTCACGAGTTTCATAAAAGATTCGAAATTTTCCTTTCAAATTGGTCGTCGGGGTGAATGCCGTGTATTGGCTGAAACCTTGATCGGATTTAAACTTCTCGTGGAGTATCTTGCTCAAAGAGGCATCAAATTCTTTACACATGACACCAAAACTGAACGTCTGTTCAAGGTGGTCTTAAAAGGTCTAGCCAGTGGTGAATCCCTGGATGAGATCAAAGAAGAAATTATCAAATTGCTTGGAGTTACACCAGTTCAAGTGATAAAGATGAAAAAAAATCCCAACCTGGCGATTCTCGCAATGGGATTTCTAACGATTTTTATTTAGTTCATTTTAAATCAAATGAACTGAATAACCTCAAGGCATTGGAAAAAGCCAGCCTTATGCTCCATGTCAGAGTGAAGTGGGAACACTTCAGGAAGACTGGAGGAAATTCTCAACACCTCACCCAGTGCCGTAAATGCCAGGGATGGGGTCACGGGACGAAAAATTGTCACATGGATGCCAAATGCATGCATTGTGGCGATTCCTCTCACGCCAAGGACAACTGTCCTGTGAAGGATCCCAAAAATTTTAAATGTGCGAATTGTGGTGGAAACCACAAATCCAATTTTTGGGAATGCAAGACTCGCAAAGCGATCTTGAATTCTCGTGCTAAGCATCAGGTAGGGACCGCTTCACGTTCCCGACCAGGTAATTATTCCTCGGCTGTTAACAACGGTCATCGAGGAGGAAATCCAACATTCGTACCGGAAGGTACGATCAATGCCCAACCGTCAAATTTTCCACTGCTATCTGCTGTTAACAATGGTCAGCGAAGTACAAATGTACCCGTAAGTACAAACAGAGCACAATGTACAGCAATGTACAGCTAGGTAATGGAGCTTCCTACGCTGCCGTTACAGCCGGTAGAAACCAAAATTCTACCAGAAATGTTGAAGATTTTGACTTAGGTAGCATAACCGCTCCAAAAATGGATTTTTTACAGAAATCATTAATGGATATGATTAATGGAATGTTAAATACAAACTCCATGTTTGATGCAATTCAAACTGGTATAAAATTTGCAAACAATATTGTCATGACCCTGAAATTCAGCAATGGGTATTAAGACACTGAATATTTTAAATTGGAATGCTCGATCTCTTAAAAATAATGAAGACGAGCTGTTTAACTTTTTACGAGTTCATAACGTGCATATTGCCGTTGTAACTGAAACTTTTCTTAAACCAGGTGATAAAATAAAAAGGGATCCTAATTATTTCGTACACCGCAATGATCGTCTTGAAACTCCAGGTGGTGGCGTTGCCATAATTGTTCATAGGCGTATCAAACATCAAATTCTTTCTTCATTTGATACCAAAGTTTTTGAAACTTTGGGGGTTTCTGTTGAAACAAAATTTGGTCAACTTACACTATTAGCTGCATATTTACCATTCCAATGCGTAGGTCAGCAAAAGAATCTTCTTAAGGGTGACCTACAGAAGCTTACCCGTAATAGGTCAAAATTCTTCATTATTGGTGATTTTAATGCAAAACACCGATCGTGGAATAATGCTCAAAGTAATTCCAATGGTAATATACTATTTGATAATTGTTCTGCGGGTTATTACACTATCCAATACCCAAACAGCCCAACTTGCTTTTCTTCTGCCAGAAATCCCTCAACTATTGATTTGGTCTTAACTGATTCATGTCAACTTTGTAGCCAATTGGTTACCCATGCTGACTGCGGTTCGGATCACCTTCCAGTAACTTTTAAAATATCTCAAGAAATAATTTCTAATCCCAACAGTTCTACTTTCAATTATCATAGAGCTGATTGGAACCAATATCAAACATTCATGGAATATAACTTTGATCCTAATATTCCTTTGGAAACTAAAAATGATATCGATAATGCTCTTGAATCTCTGACTACTTCCATAGTTGAAGCAAGAGCTGTCTCAGTTCCAAAATGCGAGGTAAAGTTCAATACAATTATAATAGACGACGATCTTCAGCTTTTGATCCGTCTGAAAAATATCCGTAGAAGACAATATCAAAGAACACGCGATCCCGCCATGAAAGTTATCTGGCGAGATTTGCAAAAACAAATTAAAAAACGCTTCTCTGCCCTGAGGAATAAACAATTCGAAAATAATGTGTCAAAATTAGAGCCGAGTTCCAAACCTTTTTGGAAACTCTCCAAAATTTTAAAGAAACCTCAAAAGCCTATTCCAGCGCTCAAAGAAGGTGATAAAATATTGCTAACAAATGTGGAAAAAGCTCACAAACTTGCTGAGCAGTTTGAGAGTTCCCATAATTTCAGTTTGGGTCTTACTAGTCCTATTGAGAATCAGGTTTCTCTTGATTATCTGAATATTTCCTCAAGGGAAAATATTTTTGATGAATCCTGGGGTACTGATTTGGATGAAGTAAAAACTATAACTAAAAAGTTAAAAAATATGAAGGCTCCAGGTGATGATGGAATTTTCTATATACTCATCAAAAAACTCCCAATGAGTACCTTGTCTTTCATGGTAAAATTATTTAATAAATGTTTTCATTTGTCATACTTTCCTGGCAAATGGAAAAATGCCAAAGTTGTTCCAATTTTGAAGCCCGAGAAAGATCCAGCTGAAGCTTCTAGCTACAGACCAATAAGTTTACTTCCTTAAATCAGTAAACTTTTTGAAAAGCTAATTTTGAATAGAATGATGCTTCACATCAATACAAACTCAATTTTTGCCGATGAGCAATTTGGATTTCGCCATGGCCATTCAACTACTCATCAACTTTTGAGAGTTACTAATTTAATTCGTTCAAACAAATCAGAAGGCTGCTCAACTGGAGTTGCTCTTCTAGACATAGAAAAAGCATTCGACAGTGTTTGGCATGAAGGTTTGATTGCTAAATTGAAAAACTTTAATTTTCCGCTCTATATTATAAAATTAATTCAAAATTATTTAACTGACAGAACTTTGCAGGTAAATTATCAGAATTCCAAATCTGATCGACTACCTGTTAGAGCTGGAGATCCTCAGGGTAGCATTCTAGGGCCGATACTATAAAACATTTTTACTTCCGACCTCCCTAATTTGCCTCAGGGTTGTCAGAAATCCTTGTTTGCTGATGACACAGGCATCTCCGCTAAAGGAAGAAGTCTTCGTGTCATTTGCAGGAGACTGCAGAAAAGTTTGGACATTTTCTCTTCTTATTTACAGAAATGGAAGATTTCTCCCAACGCTTCCAAAACTCAACTAATAATATTCCCACATAAACCTAGAGCTTCTTTTTGAAACCTAGTAGTAGTCACATCGTTACTATGAGCGGTGTTCCAATTTCCTGGTCAAGCGAAGTGAAATACCTTGGTCTATTACTTGATCAAAAATTAAATTTTAAAAATCACATTGAAGGCATTCAAGCCAAATGTAATAAATATATAAAATGTTTATATCCTCTTATAAATAGAAAATCCAAACTTTGTCTGAAGAACAAACTACTAATATTTAAAAAAAATTTTAGACCGGCCATGCTTTATGCTGTTCCAATATGGTCTAGTTGTTGTGTTACCAGGAAAAAAATACTTCAAAGGATTCAGAACAAAGTTCTGAAATTTTGAAGCTGCCTTCTTGGTACAGTACTAACGAAGTACATAGAATTTCGAATGTTGAGACTTTAGAACAAATGTGCAACAAAATAATTAATAATGTTATACTGACACGCAGGAATAAAAACCTGTTTAAAATACTGAACTGCTAAGGCATGAACAATGTAAACAAAATTAGATACATATTTTAACAATTAAGGTTGATACGTTACGGTAGTAGCTGGAGCACCTAGATTAACATGAAATGTAAATATGAATAAATTTGGACTAAATAAAGAGTTAAAAAAAAAAATCATCCATGAGTAATGTACAAAAATCTTTTGAAGTGCTAAAAAGTATTACTTTTTTTTGTGAATTAAGATTTTAATAAAAAATATTTCCTCTATGAACCCCTACAATGCCTTTTTGCAACTTAAATCATTATTTTTTTCAATTTGATACCATTATCCAAAGCACGAGCCAAAGCACAGAATAAAGCACAGAGTAATGCACAGAGTAACGCACAGTGCATTACTCTTTATCTCTGAAAGAGTAGTGCATGTGAGGCTTTCTGTCTCTCGTGCTGCTACGAAATCTCTCACACCGTCGTTTTGTGCGCTCTTCTGAAACAGGAGACGCACACTTGAAATTGGGTGAAGCACTTGTCTATTTTGCACTGCTCTGAGTATTTCGACAATCCCTGGTAGCAGGAGAGACAGAAAGCCTCACATGCACTTCGCTTTCAGAGATAAAGAGTAATGCACTGTGCTTTACTCTGTGCATTACTCAGTGCTTTGGCTCGTACTTTGGATAACGTTATCAAATTGATTTTTTTTATTTTAGTTACAAAAGGCATTGTAAGGGTTCATTTTTTATTAAAATTGTAAGTCACAAAAGAAAATACATAATACTTTTTAGCTTTTCAAAAGGTTTTTGTACATTACTCATGGATGATCATTTTCATTGTTACTTATTGATGGTACATGAAATTATCAGTTTTTCAGTTGTCTAATAAAATTCTCGATTCTACGTACATAATTGGGCCCTGTAGTTTATTACACAATGAATTATGAAAACATGTGAAGTAAACACAAATTTGTGCAGGTCCAATCTAGAGTGCCGCCGTGTCTGTTTTTCGCACTTGTGTTCGCACAGAGACGACAAGGGAGAGTGCAATCGGTAATTCCAAAAGAGACGAGAGCAAATGCGAAATGAGATGTGCGGCTTTGAGCGCACAGAAAAACAAGGGTGCACGGGAGTACAGACTGCACTTTCACGTCTCTTTTAAATTTAATTTGCTGTCTCGTAGCAGCGCGTGCTGCACTCAAAGAGATTTGAGTCACGCCTTATCCCTGGCCGCAACTTTGTCAAAATTGTTTTTCTCTTCATGTGAGGCCGGTTTGCATTCGGCCTTCAATCGCTCCAATAATGCACAGTAATACTCGCTGTTGATGGTTTTATACTTTTCGAGGAAGTCCACGAAGAGTATACCTTGACAATCCCTGAAAACCGACGCCAAAATCTTTCCGACTTTTTGAGCCTCCCTAGACCGCTTCGGGCACTCGTGCCGGCTTCAGTCCATCGCCGTGCACTCATTCTGTTCGCTGGTATGTAATAGTGGATTCAGGTTTCATCAACAGTTACCAATCGATGCTGTTTCGAAGTGCAATCACGTTCGTGTAAAAATGTACGCACTACAAAAATGTCATGTAAATTTCTGTCTCCTGAGACCGACACATGCAAACGTCCTTTAGCACATAAGAATGAGTTGAAAGAGATGAGAAAATAAATTCAATCAAACACATCTTTTGCCGAATTGCGTTTGTGTCAGTTTGAGGAGATATAATTTTACACGAAATCTTATTTTACGTTCCCCGACTTTTTACAAATGAATTAGGTCTCGTTTAAATTTCATAATTTCTAAGTGTGTACATTTACCACCACTGTTTGAAATTACATTACAAGACACGTATGCAAATATGAATGCGTATAGTATGTCTTGAATCATCAATTATTTTTCTATTTCAATACATGCATTCGTAGAAATGCATAGGAGCGTTGTTCCTACTAGAACGATTCATATGTCCCTATCCTGTTAGCCAATCATTAACATCTTCATCGCTGTCGATTTTCCTACGTTCTAGGCATAATCCTCTGCACTGGGATCGTGATTTGCAATCTGAGCGTCCGAAGAGTACTCTACCAGTCTCATCACAAAATGCGCCGTCAGTTCCGCTCAATTCAACCAGTGCCGATGGTGGAAAGGCCCACGCTCCGGAGTTCACAAAAGTCCGCAAGCTTTAACGATTCTTCCATCTTTCGGATGGTCGGCGAACCAACGACGGAAGAAATTCGCTTCGCCAAGTTGATGACATTCCTTAGCATCAGTTTCCTCGCCTGTTGGCTTCCACAGATGGTACGTATAATGTCTATTTGCTGTATAATCCTGGGAACGAATTATTCCCTTCCGTTATATTTTCGATGTGATTGAATATACTGTAAGTTTGACTAAATTAGACGCCTCTAACCTAGAAATGTAATCTAACATAATTGTACGATGATCAGGAGAATGAATTAAATCCATTTTTTCCCACCTTCTTTCCCACCAGGTCTCGATTCTTTTAGCGCAACTTTTGACATCCGAGGTGCAGGCACGATTCAACTGGTTCTTCCGCCTGTCAGACATACTAATCCTGCTACACTTCATGCTCGACCCCTATATCTACGTTCTGCTGAGACAGAGTGGCCGCAGTGACTTGCGGACCATGATCCGGTACGTGTTCAGTCGGAATCAGTTCAACATCGTGGAGACGGCCATCACTCCCATTCAGAAAATGACCACCAACTCGTCACCTCTGCCCTAAAACGAAACTAACGACCCCCAAAAGAATGATTCTCACAAAAAAACCACCAAATCACAAACAACCCAGTACGCTTGTTTTACCCTTGTCTCCCTTATCCTAGGTTGGCGTGGCCAGTGCGCAAAGCCCCGTCGAGGGACAGAGGACGAGAAACGGTAACCACGACGGATACGAGTGACTGAGAAAGGATGCTTTTCTCTCGTTAAGAGTATGGAATGTGTTAGTTTTTTTATCTATCTACAAAAAAAACCCAAACACACATTCATACTATATGTACCGTTAACTTCTGCAGGGAATTTGAAAGCAAAAACAATTACACAGGAATTAGTTTAAGATGTTCCTGGGAAACAGTTGCAATTTCGTCTACCATTTTGGTCAGAGTTCAAATAACGTACGTAACAAACCAAGTTTGGAAGTGATCAAACGTTGTCGAACAACATATATTATGTTACCAAAAGAGAAAATATATATTATCCGTTGGATACACTTGAATTGTAAGTTTATTTTATTGTTGAGATGACAAATACCTTCACTTGATGTGCAACAAATGGGTGGTGTCCGAGCAGAGCGGTTCCATATCATTTCAGCAACGAGTAATTTTCATATTTTTTGATTTGCATGAAACCTTGCATACAAGTTTTTGGGGAAGAAAAACGCCGTTTTGCATACTTGGTTCGCCATTTTGAATCTAGCCTTACTTATGAGAAGGGCCTATGAAAAATGCACATGATATCTTCAAAAAATTGTATCTCGGAAACGGTTTGTCCGATTGGTTTGGTGTCTTCGGCGAAGTTTTAGACAATTGTTGGTGCTATATGGAAAAAATATGCACGGTAAAAAAAAAGTTTGGTTTTTGTGTTTTGAACTAAAATATAGATTTTCTCTTAAAAGTTACATGTCAATATTTTTTTAATTATTCTTTTATTATAGCTGACTAAAAATGCTATCTAGTGCACAGTGGGTTGTTCTGGAGAAAAAACGGTTACAATGAAAAAAATTTTTTTTTTTTAAATTACAATTTTTAAAAAAGCTATTAAGAAAAGTCAAAAAAGTTTGTCACCCTAATTTTATGAAAGTACATCAAATTTGCAAGCAAAAAGTACTTCGGTAACATTTTTCTAAGATGCACCGTTTAGAAGATATTACTGATTTAATATTGATTTGTTTGATAACTTAATAAGTTTTGGCCCTTTTCGGATGTACTCCGTGTTTTTCCAGTTTTAAAAGTATTTTTTTCGGAAAGATTGGAAAATTTTGAGTTAAAATGACACTGACAGCTTAAAGATTTGAGTGAAATTCTCTGCCTTAAAAGTATTTTGAAAAACAAGTTACAAAATCCCACTATCAGGAACAATGATTTCTTCCAGTTATTTTTGGTGTATTGTGTTGAAAATGTGCATTCAACTCTTGCATATCGCCTAACAGTTTAATCCATTTAAACTGGATGTGTTTATACTGTGCATATTTTCTCTCTATTGCCGAACATCGCCACAGACATCAAACCGATGAGACAACTCGATTTCGAGATACACCTTTTTGAGAACTGCAAATGCAAGCTCCTCAATTAGCAAGATTCAAAAGAGCGAATTAAGTTTTTTTTCCAGGGATGGTGATTGTGCGCAATAAAAAATAACATTATATGTTGGATATCATCAGTTTATTTTTATTCCTGTATTTTTATAAAATTATTGTTTACACAACTTTCTTCTGATAGAGGAAGAAATTAGTTGAATTTTTGAGTTCCTTCAATTGTTTTTGCATTATTATATTGATTATTTAGCTGCAAAGACATATTTTCGTATTCTTCTGTAGTAGAATAACAAAATGACAAGTTTGTAAGTTCTTCTTCTTTTCGTTTGTTTGCCCAATTAAACAACTCTCTTGCAGTCTTTATCGGGTGTTTGCATTCTTTGGCTAAACTTGCTCTGGTAGCCATGCGTTTTATCGTACCTCCAATAGCATCGCATGGACCTTTTCCGTGCGATGTTGCGAAGAAATGCCATTCAGCGTCAATACCATACTTTGACTTAAATTTACAAAGGCTAGCAAAGTTTTTTCGGTTTTTATACTGTGAAGCAGCACCATCTAACATAAAATAAATTTTTTTTATGTTTTTATTTTGATCAATTTGTAAAAAGTTTATCATTTTATCAATAAACAAATTAACAGCGACTGAATCATGTCTTAGTTTTTCAGAAATTATAATGAAGCTAAAATGTTCAATTTGCATATTTTCAGTATAATATATTACGAAAGGATGGATTGTGGCCTGTTGCACGTTCCAATGGTGTGATTGAACTTCATCCTGCAAAATGAGGCTGTAATTTTCAGAAAAGTCACAAATAGCTGTTTTGTAGTTTTCAAAAAAATGGATTGTTCGGTTTTTACAAAATCATGCGGAATCAAACTTTCTAATTTTGAGCTGAAAAATGAAACAAACTCATCGGTTTGCTTTACAATAGTTTCTAAATCACATCTGTCAGTGGTAACCCATTGTTCGAATGAAAGCTTTTCAACAAAGTTTTCTTCCAGTTGTTTCAATAAACTGTCTTCTAAAACTGAGGTATCTGGGCAGTTTTTACATCTTCGTAGATGGCAATGAGTTGTCTTATTTTCGCAAAGTAATCTATTCGTTAATGTTTTTAGATAATTCAAGACATTGTATTTTTTTAAGCTATGTAGAATTAAATTGACATTTTCATGCGTAGTGCAAACGCAAACATTATGTGTTCCTGTGATAGTCAATAGTTTACATTGCCTTGGCCGGAGGCTTGCAAATGATGAAAACCCTATTTTTACATTGACGTACATTTCATTAAAGCGATTAAAAGCTTCTCTCAATGTCATCATTAACAATCTTTTCTGAACAGCTAATCTCTTATTTCCTGTCCATACGCTAACAAAATCTCTTTGGTGGCATTGCACGGCTTATAAAGGGTGTCCACGATGAAATTGCCACACACAAAATTGATTCGCAAAATTCGAGTTTTCATCCGATTGCCATCAAATTTTCAGGGATTGAGAAATAACTATTAAACTTCATTTTACCATTTTACTCGTATTTTATTTACAGTCCATTAGCAAATGCCCGCACCTTGGCCTTAACCCCGGCCATAAGATTCTGCACAACCTGTGAATCAACCGTTTTTTGCATGTAAACCCATACTTTCTTCAGTTCCTCGACTGTCTTCACTACCTTAGGTCATTTAAGAAGGTGCTGCTTCATAATCGCCCAGTACTTCTCGATGGGGCGGAGCTCCGGAGTGTTGGGAGGGTTGAACATTTTCGGCACGAAATTGACCTTATTGTCCGCATACCACTTCAGCACGTCCTTGGAGTAGTGGCATGAGGCCAAATCCGGCCAGAAGATTGTTGGGACGTTGTGGGCCTTCAGAAGAGGAAGCAGCCGCTTCTGGAGGCACTCTTAATATGTACACCTGTCCGTTCATCGTGTCCTGGGTCACGAAAGGTGCACTCCGCTTCCCGCACGTGCAGATGGCTTGCCAAACCAGGAATTTCTTCGCAAATTTGGACATCTTCTTAGTGCGGACATGCTCCGGAACGCTGAACTTATCCTTGGCCGTGAAAAACAGGTTGCCGGGGATCTGTTTGAAGTCAGCCTTCACATATGTTTCGTCGTCTATGATGCAGCATTCAACTTTCGTCAGCATGTTGAGGTACAACTTCCTGGCACGGGTTTTGGCGGACTTGTTCTGCTTCTCGTCGCGATTAGGGGCCTTTTGTACCTTGAACGTTCGAAGCTCAGCCTTAGTTTTGGCCTTCTGGACAAAACTTCGGCTTAGGTGCAGCTTCTCAGCCACATCCCGAACGGAGGCGTTCGGATTTCGGTTGAAGGCCCCAACTACGCGGTTGTGATTTTTGTTGTATTTGGTACGGAATACTTTTTCCTTCACTTCTGGGCTTCCGATCGGTGGTCAACCGTTCCTCGAACCGCTTAATCACTCGCGACACAGTGGAATTCGCGATTCCCAACGTTTTAGCGATGGAACGATGCGAGAGATCCTTGTTCTCGTGATGAATGCGCAAGATTTTATCACGCACGAGCTGTTCTTTCGACTCCATTTCCGCGAGTTTTGATCACAGGACTTTAAAACTTGCAGGATGTAAATAATGCACTATGAACTAAATCCACCCAAATTTTCATTAAATTACCACCCAACGGTTAAAAAGTTAGAGCAATTTCATAAAAAAGCATTTCATCGTGGACACCCTTTATGTCGTCCTCAAAAAAATCAAAACCAGTTCTTTTGTTTTATTACTCAAAGCTTTTCCAGAGCTTAACCTTGAGATGAATCAAATACATTATCTGCTTTCCTTTCTTGCATCTGATGCCATATTTCTACTGGTTTAAATTCGTCTACAATTTTTGTACTGACCATGATTTTGGTAACAATGATAAAATTGATAGTTTTTCTTGCTTTGTGGCTGAATTTAAAAATTTAATTTTCATATTTTCTATGACTTCATCAAACTCGTTTGCTTTTTCTGTTTTAGCGTCTAATTTAAAAAAGATTTCTTCGTACACCTTCGACGATTTCAGCGCACTTTTTTCAGGATAGTGAACATTTTTAACCTTACCTAAATCTATAGGCGAAACACGAATAGCTGCTATTCCTCGGTTGAATATTTCGACGTCTACAGGCATCGTGAAGTCTTCATTTGATTGAATTGTGCTTAGCGTTGACACTGATGGTATCGTGACCAAACTTTTTTAGCTTTGCGAATCAGGTACATCAGGTATGGTCTGAACAGTTGGCATCCTTGAGCCGCCGGCTACGCTTTGTTCTTGTTCGCTTTGTGAGGTGAGCTCTTGAATCAATATGTAGACGGCAAGACGAACAAATACGAAAATCCTTGGTGTTCAGTGTGGATACCTTGGAAAATCCAATTGATTTTAGTTTTTTGGATGATACCATCCGTGCGATATCGCAGCTCTTTCGAACACTGAATGTCTTTGAATGGGCGAATGCATCTTAATTTACTCATTTTGTAATCTGTAACATAGAAAATATTTACCAATTGTTAGTTTTGTACGAAAATATCACAAAACATATAATTAAAATGTGTATTTAAAACTTACCTTTGCACCAAAACGTGTTACACTTTCCTTTACAATTATTATGTTATCAAACAACACTGGATCTCGTTCAAAAACACAGGATTATGAGCTGAAATTACTATAATCACTATGCTACTAGCAACCTTTCTGCATTTACTGTTTGGTAGATACTGGATGAATTCAGAGACCGAGTCAGACATTATAATACAGCTCACGGGTAGAAATCATAGAATGCTGGGTAAAGACTGTTGGAAGATAGGTAGAGTTGAACGCTCAGGTATCGTCGAACCTTCAGGTACGAGTTTGGAGAGTTGGAGCGAGGTAGATTTGCTGGCGTAGGTATATTGTTATTGAAGAAGATTGTAAATTGTATATACCTGGAATGAATAAAGAGTGCGGCGGTTGTTGATTGAGGTATCAGTCGGCAGCCGTCTAGTTTGAAAGGTTGAAGGTGACTAAGACTGCGTTCTTTTTATTTATTATT